>OZ014444.1:17505623-18105623 GCA_963966035.1 Acleris laterana
ATTCGAGTCCATGGGAGACAATTTGAACACTTATTGTAATGTAACCTAATTAAGTTTACAATAAATGAATGAAAAAAAAATCTGTTTTTATTTTCATTGCCATTTTATCCGGCCCATTGAAATTAAAATAAGTTAACGTTCTAAAGAGTGACAAATTAGCCCTCATGATATTTTGCAAAACCGCTGTCCACAACATTTTTGTAGCACTTAGTGACTGCTTTCGAAGCTCAAGTTTTAGGTTAGTTCCATGAGGCATCACTAAAATGACAAAAATGCTTATCGTTTTCGTAGTAAGATACATGTGTTATACCATTTCTGAATCTGCATAATGTATCTAATTTATTGGCGTTACTTGTTTGTTTCGTTTATAATTGTTTTTTTTTGTGGCAGATGATCAAAGTTGAAATTAATGTTTTTGTGACAATTTAAATCGAGATAAATCGAACTTTTTTTAGATTCTTGTAGTAGTTATTGACAAAATAACACTTTAGACTTCTAAATTAGCTATTCGTGATTTGATACACATAAAAAACTGTTATTAAAAGCTGTCCAAGTCGATACTGGTACTAAAAATGTAAAAGCAAAGGGGAAAATTCTTAAAAATCTTCATTTCGCTAATAACTCGAAAACCGTGCAACTTTTACTGAGGTCATGTTAGGCTGGTTAGGTTCCTCTTGAGCTGACCTACCTCCGGTGTCACTGTGGCGTGGTACTTTTGGGACACCCTGTATGTAAGATTAGTGAGAATTACCCTCGAACTAACAGAGTGAGATTTATTACAGATTCTGACTGCTGAACTATTCATTTCTCTGATTGTCCTTTAATCATGGTTTGTGTCAATCTTTTAAATGAGTAGTTTGGGTTCATGAGCTTCATCGATATCATAAGAATCATCGATAATGTATTGAAAAAGACATAGAAAGTGTTTTTCAGGAATAATTGTAGTACTTGTACTATTTATTCTTACGACCTTTAAATCATTCGATTTCTATTGAATGTTTCTATTCTTTCACTGTGCAATATTGTGCTAACGGCTCGTTTACACACTGCACTCCAGTGTTTATGTGTTCCATCATTCATTTTTTACGATATATGCGATATTTCTACGTGCTGTAAGTGAATAAATTACCCATACATTTAAGTATATTTGCGAATGTAGCAACATCATCAAGTTTTTGGTAGTGGGGCCACTTTGGACAAGTGTTCTCTCATTTTAAATATGTAAACCTAAATTTATGAACGTCAAACTCGATTCTAGTCTAACAAGAGTAGAGTTTGACGTTTATAAATATAATGTATTTAAAATTAGAAAACAGTGATCCAAATTGGCCTTGTTGTTTAATTAAAACGTAATCAAATTTGATGGTTAGAGGGTATACGTGTATAACGCTTTTCCTATTTAACAATAAATTTGACCTGGCTTTATTAAAACATTTGATTAAAAAATTACCCCATTGGCTTAATATTAATTCAACAAGGATTTGGTGACTACAATTATGTAACAAACCAATTTATATAATATCCCAAACCTGGTAATTATAGAGGTGTGACTTTCTGTTTATAACTTGAAGCAGTTCATATTATTCATGAGGGCTATACGCTAAAAGCAATAAGCTTGAAAACAATGCTGCGCCAATACTACTAAACTGGTGCCAATTCATTTATCATCATTTAATATATATCTCGTCATTATTTCAATGGGGTTTCTACCGTTTGGGCGGATAGTTTTCGGCCGAATGTATCGTTTCCCAAATTTTCATTTGCCAAAAAGCATTTTCCCGTCGCAACGATTTTCATTTTTTACCAGTTTCAAATCTAACCTTACGTAACTTTTTTATGTTATCCCGAAAATAAGACATAAAAATAGAAATGAAAATTTTGGAAATGATACACTTGATTAAAAATATTTTCGGCCAAATGGTAGGCATTCACATTTCAATGTTGTCATTTATTGTCATTGAATGCTACATGTTCACGTGGATGATTTCATGACTGGCCTCTTGTCTCATGACGGGCTCATGGCCACTTATACCTACTCATCTAAGAATCAGGCTAGCAAATTCCATATTGATATTAGACTACAGTGGGGTTATTATGACCTATCTGTGCCATTAATTTTACGCTGAAAGAAAAGGACAGAGCTATGTAACTGCTATAGCTCCGTCCTCGACGCTCACATAATAACCCCCCAGAGAATCACTTGCATTGATCAGCATAAAATCATCAACGTAATCAACTCTTTAACGTAGTGCATCCCTAACTCCTCATACAATTATAGGTCAGGTGTTCTCTCAAAACACGGGTTCAGCTCCTGTGCTGATTGCCACCCCTGAAGCCGCCGCGAAGTATGATGACTCGTATATGGGCTACTCGGTTGCTGTTGGAGACTTTGGAGGCCGAGGACAGCCGGCTGCAGCTGTTGGAGTACCGAGAGGAGCTGGTTTGAAAGGCTTGGTAAATATAGTTTATATTAGTGCAAAGTTGTATACTAAGTATAAGTAAACTGACGAAGTGGAGTCGAACTCAGCAGCAGCTGTATAATTAACCACTTTGGTGCAGCTATTGATACATTAGATTCAAGCAAGTCTTAAGTTAAGTTAAGTTGACACACTTCCAGTGTTGAAAATGAGGATGGAAGGGTGTTGTTTGATAATCCGAAGGCAACTTATTTGACTGACTTGCAAAAAGAGAGGTTACTAGGATAAAACAGGTTACCTTTACTCGTAAACATTGTCAGAGTCATATGCGTTAATGAGACCATTTTTGTTTAAGAAACATTTTTTGGGGTTTTTAAATTCATCTATTGTAGAAGTGAGATCATTAAATAGATATCACAGAACTTTAGGACGGCTATTAGAAAACTGACTTTTATGAACATAGTGCTTATAATCTTGATTCTAGGTGGTCCTCTACACCTGGGAGCTCCAAAACATCCGGAATATCACCGGCTCGCAGATCGGTTCTTACTTCGGCTACAGTCTGGCTTCGGGAGACATTGATGGCGACGGCTTTGATGACGTCATCGTTGGTGCCCCCATGTTCACCGTAGAGAGAAAAGAGGGCTTTGAGCATGGCAGGGTCTACGTCATTTACCAAGGAAGGGACAATGTAAGAGTTCTGACTACTTTTTATATTGATAAGCGCTCGAAATCGAAAAATAACCCGTAATGGTCTTTTGTCAATTATGTTTCTATTAACCAAACTGCCCTTTTAACCCAACAGTCAATTCACTAGAAGAAAAGGGCGTATGTCTCATTGAATCGTGAATGTATTAGTGACCTTATTTTGTTATAACACAGGGTTCAATTTGCTTTGAGTATCAAATTATACATGCGTCCTTTTTATTTCGAAGGGCAGCGTAAGATATCAACGCTGCTAACATTTATGTTTACGACTCGAAATTTATGAAGTTTTGCGTTTGACATGATCTATCATTTCGAAAATTTCTTTTGAGTCTTGTAGTATTTGAAATATTACCCGACTGTCGAAGAAGAGTAATTTTGACTTTAATGTATGTATGTGTGTTTGTATATTATGGTTCTTTGTTGATGTTCTTTAAGAGATGGCCCGATTTCGAGTAATGAGGTGTAGTTAAATTGATAATACAGATAGCGAATTGTTTATTTAACATACATAGACGACTATATCATACCGAGGGTTGCGTGGTCAAACCCGATAAGTCGATATAACTTGTTGTGTCAAAAAGAACATTAATGATTTCATCAAAACAATTGAAATTTGAATAAACAATTATTTTGATTTATCGGGTTTGACCACTCAACCCTCGATTATTACCATGCAGTCCGTTTTTTTTGTTAGACTTGTTATTCGACCAATTGTGAATAACTTCACTGGGCAGCATAACTATGGCAGAATAATAAAGTGTACTGAATATGAAGTAATTTTTTTTTTTCAGTATTTAATCTGTGCACCTTTTTGATTACAGTCATTCACCAAGGCTCACTCTCGAACCGGAGAAGTATCTAGGGGCCGCTTTGGTCTGTCAGTGGCATCACTTGGTGACATCAACCATGATCTTTATGGAGGTAAGCGAGCAAGAATTTTAGAAAAAAAAAACTGAATAGATGAATATGTCGTGCTTATTTCAACTTGCAACAGCTCCTGTTAATAGCGACTCGTTCTACTGAATAATGAGCAGTAAGCTTGACTGGCGCGAGAAGATCGATCTCTGCTCTGCCCTTCTAAGCCAATAAGCTGTATCTTAATTTCAACCACCAAAGCGGATTCAATTCTATGCCGTTAACAATAAGGTTGATACTACTACAAGAGGTTTATCTTAGTTACTGCTTTTGCTTAGGACGGCAGTCACTCAACCCTGTTCCTTAATCTGTTCAGGGGGGTTATTGTGACATGGCTATGCAGTTCATTTTACTGCCAGCTATAGATACTATCTAGCTCTGTCCTTTTCTCTCAGCGTAAACAGAACTACATGCGATGTCATAAGAACTCCTCTGTTCTGTATCGTATTAACTGTATGATACTCCTTAAAACAATATCGAATATCCTTTTTCAGATATTGCAGTAGGAGCCCCTTACGGCGGTGAGAACGGACGAGGCGTGGTCTACATCTACCAGGGCAGCCAGTTTGGCATCCGTGAGAAGTATTCCCAGGCCATCACCGCCGAAGAGATCTCCCCTACTTTGACGACCTTTGGCTTTTCCGTTTCTGGTGGAGTTGACTTGGACAATAACAATTACACTGATCTCGCTGTTGGTGCTTATAAATCAGACACCGTCGTATTCCTAAAGTGAGTGCCACATGGTATTGCTGTTTAATTTTATTTGTATCTTTACTTTTAAACCTTCGCTATGTGCATGTGTTTATGGTAAAGTTAAAGATACCTTCGAGAATGAGGACTTCTTTTTTCTAATAATGAATACTTTTTTTGAAAAATGACATAAAGTAATGCAATAACCATAACACAATAAAATAAGACTAACTCTAAGAATAAAGATTTACATTGTACCAAAGATGCTGGCAACATTTCCTCGATTGATGGTTAAACTTATACGTTGAGCGAGGAAACTGCCAGCTCTTCGGTCTCTCGTGACTTAAATGAGCCTCTATAAAATTTCTTTGAAGAGGCTTTGAGCGCTAGGACCCCACGGACCAAGGGTCTCGACGCCGAATGGAACAAATAGATATTCTGGGCCGAGACCATTATATTTTTACAATTAATTATCTATTCAAGTGTTTATCTTCGGGAAAGCTTAACTTACTTCGGATGCTAAGAGTATTAGTTCTAAAGTCAGATGCTCATCAAAAGTTCACCCAAAAACCTAATTTTTCCTCAGGTCTCGTCCAGTAGTGACAGTAATGGCCAAGGTGAGGTTCATGGCGGACTCTAAGCTGATATCCCTCACCGACAAGAGGTGCACCACCGTCAACGGCTCCCGTGCCGCCTGCTCCGATCTCCTGTACTGCTTGCGGTACGATGGCTACAATGTAGACCAGCAGATCAGTAAGTATATGAAGTTGGTACAAATCGTAAAAGAGACCTGGAGTTATTTCCCAAAAGTACTTTTTACCGCTAGGAAGTCCTAAAGAAAAATCATTAAAGATGCAAACTACATCAAGTATTTTTTCTAACTCTACACTACATGGCATAATGATGTGGATCATAAATTAAAATAGTTTTATATTGAATTTTGCCTGTTGTAGAGCTTATATACTTACTAGTTTTGTTCAAAATAAAACACGACAAGAAAAAAAACTTAAAGCGTTTATAAATAGCATCTACTACACAACATCATGTCCATTTGTCATCCTGTAACTAAAAAAAATAAAACTACTTTTTTTTTTTTTTTTTTTTTCTCTTTTCTGCATCATGGCAATCTGTTGAACACAACAATAAGCCATTTCGGTGTTTGATATATATTATATCTGTTTGGGTTCCTTAGCTTGGTGAGACACTGCTCAGTTGGGTGTCTCATTCCATCCTGATAAATTCCTCCTTCTTTATTGATGGCGAAACAATTTAAGACACGTTCAGAATTATCACTTTATGTATTGTTTTTTCCAAGCGGAGGGATACATCTGCTACTTTGGTGAGTGGAGAAGTAGCCAAGTGTTTCGTAATGAGCATCATAACCAAATGTACATTATATACTCGTTTCACTAGTCACTCATTAGCGAATTGATGTTAGCGAACACTTCTAGTTGCACTCTTACGACATGTATCAGAAAAAAAAATGCACTTTGTGGTTAATAATAAGAAAAGTACAAATCTGTAGAACCGTATGATTCAACATAATGAGGACTCAAGATAGTATTTGCGTGTACTACATTAGTCCTTTTCCGAATTTCCAGAAGGTAAAATTCATTATCTTTTCCAGAATTCAACGTCAGCTTGGACCTTGACTCACGACAGACAACGACCAAGAGGATCCTGACGGAGCGCAGGGAGTCCACATACACGACCAACATCATGCTAGAACAACGGGTGGAGAAATGCAACAGCATCAGAGTCTATTTGGATGTGAGTGATTCATGAAGTCATTCTGACCAACTTTTACAAGACTCTTAAATACAAGTGACATTTAATAATGTGTTAAAGTTAGTTATATAAGTTATTTTAAGTGTGAAGCTATCTTAGAAGTTGGTGATAACAGACACTGGTTTCGTAATACACTACAACTACAATTGAGATTAATCTCTTTAGGCGTTTAGATATCGGTAGATCTGAATAGCTTGCGGTGATTATGATTAAACATCTGTTTAGTGATAAACAATGCACTTAATACTCTTATTTGTGTTCGACATATCATACAATTTCAAATAGTCAATTTGCAACATTATGCCATTGGCAACTTATATTGACGTTATAAAGACTGCACCGAGCTAACGTCGAGCATCCAGTGGCACCCTCATTACTATTATTGTGTTTTATAATTAACTAATTAATGAATTTCCTTGCAATCAGACGATAAGTTTTTGTAGCGCAAGTAAAAACACAATTTATGGGATACGTAACAAACTTTAATAGCAATTACCCTTTGAGTAGTCAGCTTAACGGGAAAAGGTGGCCAGGGCCAAGTGGCGTTAAGCTGACTACTCAAAGGGTAATTGTTATTAAACTATGTGATATACTCTATAAGTTGTGTTTTCATTTGCAGTACAAAAACCTATCGATAAATTTCAAGAAAATACTTTAGTTTATTAGAAAACACAATAAAAGTAATGAGGGCGCCACTGTACATCCGGCGTACGCTCGGCGCAGTCTTAAGCGTCTGAAACTCGTAATATACCATCAAATTGACCTAAAAGTGCTGCTAATTGCTGGACTTGGAGTCAAATAACGCGAGACCTATTTTAGTCAAGACTCATGCTCAATATAGCACTTCTCCTTAGATCCAGTAATTGTTTTGTCTGTATATTAATAAATCCTTGATTAGGATGATCTGTAGATCATCCTAATTAGGTCCCAAATGTTAAAAAACATGTGCTCGCAGGATGAAATCCGCGACAAGCTGACTCCTATCGAGGTGAAGATGACATACCAGCTGCTGAGCCAGCCGACCGGTGGCATCGTGCCGCCAGTGCTGGACCAGACCCAAAATACCCACGCGGCAGACTCGCTGAACATCCAGAAGAACTGTGGCCCAGACAATGTGTGCATCCCGAATCTGAAGATGGTTGTTACCACGTGAGTATTAGCAGTTGTAATACCTACACATTGACTTCTTTATTCTGCCCACGACGCAGTTGTACGTGTCTCGATTACATTACTCTACGGAGGCGAAGGATCTCGTAGAGTATGTACGAGTTAAGACCGGAGTTACTCTTAAGGTCGAGTGGTTGGAGCCCCGCCACAAGGTTAATTTTAAGTCATTTGTGGTGAGAGTACCCACCAAAGATCTGTCGACCTTTTAAATGAGGAATTCTGGCCGAATGGGGTGTCATATTTCGGCGATTTCGTGGCCGCCTGCTAGCTGACACCGCAAAAGTGTATAAATACTTAGTCGTTTTAATTTTATGTTATATTTTATAATGTATGTTAGTCTATAAGGTATTTGTAAATATGGGCCTTATTGTCTGAAATAAAGTTTATTCTGTCATATTCTATTTCCATCATCAACATAGAGTAGTGCACTGCTGGAAAGGTCTTTTAATAAGCACGAATCTCAGATCTCCTCATCCTACTACCTCTAGGTACCCTGTAAAGATCTCAATTAGGAGCCACACATTTAATAATAAGTATTTTATAATGGGTTTGGTTACGTAAACCAGGAAGTCTTGTCTCGTGTACTTACGAGTAGGTATATGTCGTGAGTGTATGGTGTGTGAATGCTTGTGTCGCGGCTTTGGTGAATTATAGCTTTAAATTTTGTACCTTCATGATTATTAATGACGGGAAAATAGTTAAATATCACTATAATATCTCCCAACTCATTACCTTAGACAGGACCTGTAATAATTTCTGACTTATGATCGCCAGTTTGAACCGCTTTTCTCTAATAAATTATAAGAAATGATGTCTCGAAAAGTTGTGCCAGCGGATCCGTGTTCATATTATGTACTTTGACCTATTTTGTAAGACGTTTTAACCTTTTTGTTGTCATTTAAAACTGGCTCATCAAACTAAATCACAAGCATATTACTAACATTTATTGTACCGGGATTGTGTTTTATTCCACAGCCCTGTGCAAGACTATGTCCTTGGCTCTGGAGAAAATATCAACATTGATGTCACAGTGGAGAACAGTGGAGAAGATGCCTTCGAGGCTGCTTACTACCTGAGGATCCCGGCTGGAGTGACGTACACCAAGATGGAGAGACTGGACCGAGACAACAGTGACGCCGGCGCCGTCTACTGCTCGCCTGGACCTAAGGACGCTAACAGAAACACCACGCTGAAGTGTGATCTGGGCAATCCTATGTCTATTGGGGAAAGGGTAAGAACGTTATATAATACATTAAAATTAAATCACGCCTGTTTCCCAGAGGGGTAGGCAGAAACCACTTCTTTCCATTTGCTACGATCTTGACAAATTTCTTTCGCTTCTTCCACATTCATACATAAATAATAATAATATTATTTATTTTTACTACGATGAATTTACTTTTTTATTTTGCGCGCTTGCCTTATCTTTACAGGCCTAAACACCTGAAATATGATCTTGATGAATTACGTAGAATTTCAACTGATATATTGGATCTTGTAGAGAAACAACTTGAATTGCATAGGTGATATGTAATACAGGTTAATCTTGGAGTAAATAATAACTTTCCCTCCTGTGGTTGAACTTTGATGATGTCAGTGTTCCGAGATAAAATTCTTAACGCAAACGTAAACGATTTTAGAAAACTGACACAGCATACATTTTATTCTTTCACATACTAGCTGGACTCGAATCTTATACATTTCCCATAACGATAAGTTCTCGCAGTATATCCTGCTTAGGACCTCTGATGGCTTTTCAATTGCTTTTTAGCAAAATGTTTAAGAAATACGAGTAAGTATAAGGGGTAGTCATAGAGAAATAAATTCTTAAATACATAGAATACATCCAAGACTCAAAGACAAATACTCCTACTCATCACAGAAAAGATTTGTCCATATTGGGAATCGAACCCGGGACCGCTAGTTTCGAAGGCAGGGTCACTCACTAGTCACTACCAAGTAGGCTAACACGACGTCATTTGCTATTCCCAGTATTCCCTAAGTCCTTCTACCCTGGAACCACTGTTGCTTTGACGTTATCTTGGTCTTCCCAGGTGAAATTCCGCGTGGTCCTCGAGGTGGACGCCACAGCCTCCAACATAGTGTTCGACATGGAGACCAACTCCACCAACCCGGAGTCAGGCACCAGCTACGACAACGTGAGGCACCTCAGCATATCAGTCCTGGTTAAGGCTCAGCTGTCTGTTATTGGGTAAGTGAAGTGGTTTGATTTCGTTCTAGAGAAGGTTTGTTGAAAATTCATATTAAGATCATACATAGATATATAAGCATTCTAGCTTAGTCCTCAGGGTTGGCGATGCAGGATTGCAGTCTTAAGATTGTAGTCTTGAGAATGGAATTTTTTATGGAAATTAAGATTCAGATTTAGATTCAGATTTTATTACTCAATATAACACAGTATAAAATACATTACATGTCAAAATAAATTATATGCAGTTACATTGAGATCGTCAGAAATAGAATTAAATTATAATAGTAAAAATAGTAAAAGTCAACACCAACACAAAGTACATTACAAAATAGAATAAAATAAAATAAAATAAAATAATAATAATTAAAAGTCAAACTAATTTACAAGTCAAGTTCCATATACTCATTTACCGAATAGAATGGGTTATCCAACAAAAGATTTTTAAGCCGGCGCCTAAACATTTCGTCAGATGGTTCGCGTTAAGTTCATACATTAGATTTCTAACAGGATCTTGATCCTCCAGGGCATGTGAGACTAAAAAAATTTGGTAAAAAAAAAACTGATTTAAATTTTATTAACCTTACTAGTTATAGTTTAGCAAAGTTTTGCATGTCTATCATGCGGAGTGACAGACGTTGGCGTAAGAACTTGCCAATCTAATTATAACTAATTAACACGTTCGCTGCGGGGCTCAACTTGAAGGACTTGTGGCAGGTGCGGTTGAGATCGAATCAGCCCAAACCGGAACTCTTTTACAGTGCGGGTGAGGCCGAATCGCTCTCAAATTTCAGTAGTTACTTAAATACTTCATAACTTTGCCAAGAATAGGACCAGGGGTTTTTTTTGTGTTGTATTCATTGCTCAGTAAATGTTTTAATATACACTTAGCTTCGCCCTTGGTTCTGACCTCTGGCTTAAGAAAAAATACCTAAAGAATTTTTGAGGTCTTTTAGCCCTCAAAACGCACTAAATTTTATCTGAGACTAGAGCAGGGAATGGCACTTATAGCTAAATTATCGATGAAAGAATGATCATCATATCGAGCATCTTTAAAGGCGTTTAATTGTGTGTTATCACAAATATTTGTTCCTGGGTCATGGTTTGCTTATCTATATAAGAATTTATTTATCTATACATACGTTTGTTAATTGCCGCTTAGTAGCAATAGTACAAGCTTTGATTACTTTAGAGGTAGGTTTGTATAAATGCTCTAACAGGAAGAAAATTTTTGGTTTATGTAAATAAAACCCATTCATTTATAACATTATACAGTGCAGGTACTTATACATATGTATGATAAAAAAGCTTGTCTCCAGATTTACTTGTGTAGAGTAAATTTTGTTTCTTTATAATAATGGGAAACGCGTGGTTCAGCATCGATAACTGTCACCGCACTGACGTCAAGCGGTCGACTCCCGTGTAGCCCGCGCCCCGCTCCGTGCGGCCTTGAGGTCAACTTTCTTGAGGCTAAATTAACCTCAACCCGCACTCTATGAAAAAATTATATACCCAGTGCGTTCGAGGCTTATTTAGACCTCTAACCTTTTTTCTGTATAAAAGAGTCAGCGTTTGAGAAACATAAAGAAATGTATATTTGTCTTTATCATACGCCTTGTAAGTAAACGGCAACAGCTCCCGCACGAGAGAGATATCACAACTATTAGCCCCGCACCGACGTATCGTCGAGCTTAAGGCGGTTTTGCCTCAACCCGCAGTGAACGTGTTAAGATGGCAACAATGTTTACTTCGTTCATGGAAAGTACTATCATCAAATTGGATCTACTTCTTCCTGTACCTATGTATGTTTTTATCTTCCCTTAGTTTCATTATCATCATCCCCCGAAATACATGAAAGGCTTGAAATAAGGACTTACCGTAACTTAGGATAACACCAGCTCGTTAACTTTATGCTAAGCATACACCCCATAAGTCATAAAACTGGCCTAGAAGTAACCACAACATTATTTTTTCAGGACATCGGACCCTCCAGAGCTCCACTACAACGCGTCTTTGTACGACTCATCTGCCCTCACCGATGAGACCAAGCTCGGGCCTCAGGTCATCCACAAGTACAACATCAAGAACGAAGGACCCTTCATCGCTGAAGAAACAGAATTCTACATCATGTGGCCGTATCAAACACTTTCTGGTAAGATTTGCCACTGAAGAAAAGTCGATAACATATTTGAAAAATCGTTGGAGAATGCAGAAGTAGATTCAATAACTTAGGGCCCTATTCTACTAGGTATAACCTAACTGCTTATGACATGTTATCATATTTTCAATGTTATGATAAGTCTTACTTACTATACAGTAATGGCGGCTGAGTAAAATACAATCCATGGATATCAGTTTCAAGTTCTAGCAAGTAGGTATTTCGAAAGAGTACAATCACTGCATTTTACTGGGATCTTTGTTTAGTAGGAGCAGGAGGCAGCTAAATTCACTTTCTTGAATGAATAGACCTTAAGATGCAAATGCTACTTACTATTCTCGTTTTTGCAGTCTATACAGCCGATTCAAGTAATGTCACGTTTACAAATAATCTTAATTAATTCAGACACAACAGTTATAGTTGGCTTGAATCATATCCATATTCAAAAACATCATACCCTCTCCTCGTACAAACCTAACAAGCGTCTAAACACTCACGCCTGTAGGTGGACTCACTGGACATTGTTTCCAATAGGGTCGGACATACAGCCAGATCCGTTGACGTACTCGCAATCGACCTTCAAAACGGAACAATTGTTTTCATTTTGAAAGCAGGCTCGCCTTCGAACTGTAAAAATGAAATCAATTGCGGTCTAGGTGTATACATGACGCATCCTCCACCCAAGAAAAAACCTAACAGCCTAATTTACTTTCCAGGGGAAAACCTGATGTACATGCTGGTCCAACCGCAACCGCTGGGCAACGTGAGGTGTGGTGTGGCGAGTAACGTCAACCCGGAGAATCTTGCTGTACAGAATGCGTACGCTTTCCTTCTTGGAAAGGAGAAGGAAGGTAAGTGACCCTACTCCTACATACATAAAAGAAGAAGCTGACTGACTGATCGATCTATGCACAGTCGAAACCGCAGGACCTAGGGACTTGAAGTTTAGAGGGAATATTCCTTGGATGAAAGATGAAAGATGAAAGAAAGATGAAAGATGTTTATTCAGTAAGTAGGCGGCACGGACACTTTTACACGTCAACAATCTATCAGCGCTATTTTAGCGGGTGCACTAAGAAGGTATTATTGGAAATTCTTGAGTTTGAAAACTTGTATTAAAAGTACAACAGAAGAAGTTGATACGCTAAAATTTAGGACATTTGTCAAAGTGATTTTTGACTTTAGTTGATCGACACACACGAAGATACAATAATAATCGTAATCAATATCTATATTAATTAACTTGTGTTTTTTTCCATTACAGCAATGTTGAGCAGTGACTTTGCCAACCTATACAGAACATACTTTGAATCTAATTCTGCAGATTGGCTTGAACAAAGTAAGCATATTTTACTAGTACTTGTTTTCTGACCATCTTGTTATATGTGTCTTAAAAATACACGACTGTCATACGTATATGAAATTGTTTAATATTTAGTGAGTATGACTTTACATAAATTAATGCCTTTTTGTCGTTAAATTTCAGAATATTACACTAGTGGCAGTCAGAACAGTGGTGGCCAATTTGTCTTTGGTCAAAATAGCGGCGGGCAGTCTTCATCAAGCCAGAGCAGTGGTGGTCACGTTAGTGGTAGCACCAGCTGGCAATCCAGTGGTAGCCAAAGTAGCGGCCACAGTGAGAGCACTCGAGGCGGAGGATTAAGTCGAGAACAAGAGGAAAGCATTCAACGACAGTTAGCGCAGGCTGCTCAGGCTGGGTTCCTAAGTGGAGGAACCTCCCAAACCAGTGGGGGAGCCTCCCAAAGCAGTGGGGGATACCAAGGAAGTTTCAATCAAGGCGGGTTGCAAGAAGGACATAGGATTGTGCGAGTGAGAAACAGGACGATTATATACGACGAACACAATAACATCGTGTCTCAGACTGAGACCAGCACAGAATTCGGCTCACTTGGTCACGAAGGCGAGGCTGGGAGCTCATTTAACCTGTAAGTGTTCCGTAAGATTGTACCTGACCTATGACTATAGAATCAGCATATCGATATAAAATACATTAGAAAAACTGCAGCCTGTTTGCGAATCGTACGTAATTGCTTTTTTAGTCCATATTTTGAAAATATTTTTCTTTTTAGTGACAGATCACAGGGAAGCTATTCCAGAGGTTCACAGATCAGCAGTTCAGGTTCAGGAAGCGGGTTCTCTAGCGGATCTCAAAGTGGGTATGCCAGTGGGTCCCAAAGCGGGCATGTTACTGGCTCCCAAAGTGGTTTCGCTAGTGGCTCCCAGGGTGGATACGGCCAAGGCTCCCATGGATACCAGCACCAGGGAGCTTTCGTGCATGGAGACTTGGCGACCACGGAGACAGTCAACCGGGACGTCTCGAAAGCTGACTCCTCTACATACAGAGGTGGGGTCACAGTAGTTGGAGATGAAGATGATGATCTTACAGGTGAGTTGTCTGTGGTATAGCATAGTGTAACTCCATACATTTTTACAATAGATTGCATTACCTTTTAGTGAGTTAACCTAAATTTTAGGGAAATAATTTTAGAAGGTACATGTAATGTAGTATATTTGTACCAGCGCTTAAAAATGTGTTCATACTTTTTTGTCGTATTTGATAATATCAAAAAACTAAATTTATTTCAGGTTTTGGCGTTAGTGCAGCCCAGGGAAATAATGGCGAGTTCAGGGTAGGCATCGCTCAGGTTGCAGACGAGGCCGGTAGCCAAGGGCAGGGCAGCCGGGGTGGTGCCGGATACCAGAGCGGCGCTAGCTACCAGGGTAGCACAAGCTACCAGGATAGAACTGGCAACCAAGGGGGAGGTTACTCGCAATATGGAGGCAGCCAACACTCTCAGAGCACGGGCTCCAGGACTGGAGGAGGATACTCTTACTCTTCACAATCAGGTAAGGTTATTTCACGAATCCCAAAGTTTAAAAGAGTTCTGATATTGTTAAGAAAAGCAATACGAATTGTTGTGGTTAATGAGAATTTAGTGGACATAGAAAGTGCGTATGTTAATGGATTTTAAAATAAAAAGTCCAACAGCTAGGATATTTTGACGACGTGGTATATGGTGAGCCTTGTTGGTACGAGTAGTGAAGTGACATTGCGAAGTTGGTCCCGGGTAGGGGCAAATTTGGATGTTTTCTGTGTTTTTTAGGATGTATTTATCTATAGTATAAGTGTGTTTATTTTTGTCTAGTAGGTACCCAAATTTGCGCTTAGTTTGGGACTAAGACATGTGTAACGAATGATCCATAACTTTTAAATTTTCTTGGTGTATTAAAAATATGACTGTAGGTCAAAAAGCAAAACGGGGTTAATAATAGCAGCGCATTAATCATAACTCTTTCTCTACTGTCTTTTTTTTAACTTTACCATGAATGTTCTTTGCAGGATACAGTTCGCATGCTGAAGGAGGCTACTCTTCAGAGCAACAAAGACGGGAAATCACCAGGAGAAAACGAGCAGATGAGGTTAGTACTTAACATTAGTTTCGATCAACTGTGATAATATTCCAACTAAACCAAGGTTTAGTTCAACTAATCTCTAACAATTAAAAGGTAAAAGCAGTGAGTGAAAATAACTACGTAATCAATCTTTCTATCAATGTACATAAATCAAAAATTAAATAATGTTCGTTGTTAAGCGTATACTCTTCAGAACAAAAACATCGTTATTATGTTCGAGATGGTTCCAATGAGTAATATTGGTCACGTTCAGCCATCAGTGCCATATTCTACTTTGTGTTTAAACGTATTGTTTTGAATTCGGCCGTCTTTACTGTCAAGTAAATAAGAGCTATCATGACGTTGACGATATGATACCAAGTCTAAGTAATTGGCTTTAGCCGGAGTTGTAATAGAGCCTCAGTGGCCCAAGGCATGACTGTTCACACTCGTGTAAATGATTTTCAAAAACTAACAAACGGACATATTGGTATAACTCAATATTTGTGCAATGTGCATGTGTGTATTCGCTTCTAAAACTTTGATATTTTCTACGGGGATATATTAAACAGTGCACCAAAAAACTACTGAATTGCACACTTAAATAACTAATTCAGTATTTTCAGATTCTGGTTTTTGAAATACTTGCCTTTTCTATGCATGATTTTTCTCCATATCCTGTTTTCCTTCATATCCTGTTCCAGTATCCATAGTACAATCTTAACGCTTAGTTTACTTTGTGTAAGATTTTCCCGTGATATTTATTCATTCATTCGTGCAGGTGGACGGGCACCTCAAGGCTCAGATGGACAGTTGCAATCAGAAGTACAAGTGTGCCGTCGTGCGCTGCTTCACGGGGCGCCTGCTCAAGGGCGAGGAGATATGGCTGGCTCTGCGCACGCGACTCAACGCCACCGTCCTTAATGAGGTAGGATCGTCCAACGAAACCACACCCACTTTTTTATGCGAGTCGTTTTGTTGCGAGGATAAGATGATGAAAATACTAGCAGAGAAGCATGCCATCTTAGGCCTTTATTCCCATCTTGGCTGAGATGCGCGTCACAAGATACGTCAAAATAAACGTCAAACCATAGATAGCTGTCATTTTTGACACGTCCGAGACGAGTATTAGAGTTGAGATTAGTTTATTAATACAGCCCTTAGTCCTTAGGATTAGAAATGAATGGCAGTCTTAGGGCCGTTATTAATAAACTGATCCAGTCTGTAATGCTCGTCTCAAGATGCGTCGAAAATGACAGTTTTCCATGACTTGACGTATCTTGTGACAGGCATCTCAGCCAAAATGAGTTCATTAATACAACTCTTGAATTGTAGTCTTGAGATTGCAAACGTGCCCTGTGTTATAGTTTGGTTACTGCATGCAAAAAGATTAGATGTTAGCAGAATTGACAAACAACAATGAAAATTACGTTTAGTTGCCGTTAATCCTGTCAACCCTGAACCAGCATTACCAAGATTTATTCTTCAATATCCAGATCTCAAGAGACCGTGCCGTGAAGCTGTCCTCCCTGGCCACCGCGCACGTGACGCACCTGCCGATCGTAGGTCGGCCTGAGCGCACTTTCTGGCACACAGCCGAGGCGCAGACGCTGGTGAGCCCGCAGCTGAGCGGCGCGGAGAGCGGCTCCATCCCCCTGTGGGTCATCATCCTGGCGGCCGTGGTGGGCGCGCTGCTGCTATTGCTTCTGATCTTCGCTTTATACAAGGTGAGAATGAGTTTGAGCAACCGTAGTTTACTTTACCTTTTCAATGCTATGTCAAATACAAAAGACGTCACTTACACACCAATAACAGATTAAAACCAGACCACATATCGATCTTGCCTAATAGATACTCAGGTTTATTTTGCGGGAAAATATCCATCAAGGGCGTTGAAAAGGCGTGCACAGTCCGCGCGCGAATTCTTGTGCAATCAGAGGACTGCGGTTCAAAAAAATTCAAAATTCAAATAATTTTATCAGTAAAATGGAGTGAATGTACTAGCGCTTCGGATAAGACCATAATTGCGGAGAAGAAGCGCTGCAAGGGACTCTAGCAGAAGGTAATTTTTTCCAATCATAGAAAGCTCACGTCAACACATCAAGGACTGCATCGCCTCAGCCTTCGATAGACATAAACTCGCACGCATACTGTAGGTAAATTGTATTCTTGTCTTCTGGCACAGAACTAAAATCTTGAATGTCACCGTGCTGGCCTGCAGGCTGTAGGTCAGCAAAGTTATCTCTGAGGATTCCCCTCTGGCAGCTGCCCACCTGGACAGCTTCATTCTATCTAAGGAGCCAGACCAAAGATAGCGGCGCCCTAATTTTTGTATCACGATATCATTACAAAAAGAAACTCATCGTAATTGTTTTAATATTAGGTTTTCAGTTTCAGTCTACTATTTCTTGTGAGTTCAATTATGAATTGTTTCACAGTGCGGTTTCTTCAAGCGTAACCGTCCCTCGGACCACACAGAGCGGCAGCCGCTGAACGGGCGGGATGAGCACCTCTGATACCCGCCCGCGGAGCTCGCCCCCGCGCCCTCCGCGACCTCCGCCACCTCCGCCACCTCTGAGACCTCCGCCACGTCCAGCTCGTCCAGCTCCGAGACCGACGCGGCCAGCGATGTCACCAGCAGGGACTCGACTAGCTTCGATCGGTATTAAATTGTCTTCAGATCATGGACTGAACGTTTAAGTAGTGATGTGATCAAGTTCTGTTTATAGTGGTTTTGTAGATCGCTTTTAAGAAATAAAGATCGATATAGCACTTAAGCTAGTTTTCGAGTCACCATGAGATGTTATTTGTAGAGAATTTATTGGTAGAGGTATTTTTTGTGACGGAAGTTTTAGAGTTTTTTGAAGGTGGTGGTTGCCGGAGTTTAGTTACGGTTAGGTTTTGTTTTGATTCATCTGAGCTAGGTCAAATAGAACGCTTTAAAATATTCTGTGTGAATACTGTAAAGAAAGGTGCATGTGCGTTACGACGTTTTCATCGTTGTAGTAAAATAACGTTATAAATTTGAATTCGCAGCTCAGGTGACAACGAATGGTTGTTTGAAAGTTGTACATTTAATAGCATAACATGCAGTCATTTAACATAACTAGATGTGTCATATAATGTGCCTCGTGAGATTGTATATGAGTCTTGGATTTTTTTAATGGAAAATATCCTAAGACTAACCGATGTTCGGGAAAATGTAATAAATGTATATTTTACTACTAGTCACACTAAATACATAATATGTCGGTGCCCCGTGTTAGTATGTAGAAATCGAAATTTTATGAGGTTATTTCAAGGTGTGATAAGGTATGAGCCACTTACCGCTGGCTTCACGAATTTGGCAAATAAAAAACACGTCATCCTTTTTGATGGTTACTCAGTGACCCAATAAATACTGCCTTTTATGCCCATATTAAGTGCCATTCTAACCTGACTGAACTATGTTTTGCTTATTAAAATAGTTGTAGTTTCATGAAGAAAGCGGTAAGTGTATGAAAGAAATGTGATGTAAGTGTAGTATATAGACGTAACTGTATGTAACATAATTATTTGGGCTAACTGAACTGTAAAAGGTTGTAACTGCTGACGCGAAAAATACTTATACATAGAATTTTTGGGAGGCATATCTCATAGTAATAATTGTAAGAGCTTTTCAAACGTGGTATGCTTAAAGAATTTTAACATTAGGCCATTTTAATGGTTGTGCTTTACGAATATTCAAATATTAAAATGTAGATCGAATTCTGCAAAATAAATCAATGTCAATGTGTCTTATTGGAATTCATATCATTAAAGTAATAGAACAGTAGAATATTTAAAACGATAAATAAAGATATAAAGATATTATGAAAAATATTAAAATAATTATTAGGTAACAAAATAGTGCCTTGTACAGTTGTACTTCTAATTACATATCGCGTAGTTTTTGCTTTTATACAATATTTCAAATTGTAGGTGCCTAATTAAAATATAATAAAAAAATGCGACGTGCCTTCTGGATATGCCAGTTACTAATAATTTATAAATAATGTAAATATCATCACTTATATTCGTTTTTTCACGGAATTATTGTGATACCGGCCATATAATTTGTTAATTTAAAAACCTATTAAAATGTCCTATGCTTAATTTTTTTCAAAAATAAATTTTACTTCTTGTTAAAAAATCAAAGTTATATTTTTTAAAATTCCGTGCATCAACGAATAAAGACGTAATTAACACGATAATGGTGAAATTGTTAATTTTATATTTTTAATTATTTATTTGACACGTTTATTAATAAGTAATGCTTGTACTTATGGTTAATGAGGAACTAAACTATGCCATGTTTAATTGAATGTGATGAAGGACATTTGGTTGTTTGTGTCGGTAATATTTTGCATTTACCAAAAAAAAAACCTTGTAATAAAATTTTGTTTTTCAATATCTCTTTTATTCTCCCCAGAGCTCTCCTTTTTTTTTAAAAAATTACCTTAATATCAAAATGAACACGTCTTGTAATAGTTTATGTGCAATAAAGACTTTAAAAACATACAGACTTAACCGGTTATTTACGCACATAAGTAAATGTTAAAATAACTTTTAAATTATACACATACATACATTAAATCACGCCTGTTTACCAGAGGGGTAGGCAGAGATCACTTCTTTCCACTTGCTACGATCTTGACAAATTTCTCACGCTTCTTCCACATTTTAAATTATCTCCCATGAAAAAAAAATACTACAAAATAACGTAACAAATTAAACGGTTCCTGACTTTCAATTCCCAACAACCCAAAAAGTTACTAAGGGCATTTGACAAAACGAGAATAATCACTACATAGTATAAAACAAAGTCGCTTCCCGCTGTCTGTCCCTATGTATACTTAGATCTTTAAAACTACGCAACGGATTTTGATGCGATTTTTTTTAATAGATAGAGTGATTCAAGAGGAAGGTTTTTATGTATAATACATTCTGTTTTATGTACGGGTGTTACAGAAAACTATCATAAACCGAAGCGAAGCGAGGGCGGGTCGCTAGTATTATTATAATTATTAGAATGACTCGCCAATTAATCGAGAAAACGTTTTAAATTTTTTCCAAAGAAGAGTATAATACCTACGTGGGAATACTATAACACCGTTTCGCATGGAATAACAAAGTTATACCAAGAATAATTTAATGGCATCCAAAACTTTGTGCTGTCAGTGCTGTCAAATGAACTTAACACTCATTTTCTAATTCGTGTTAAGTCCATTTGACATCGTCAAACATAATAATACCCTAAAAGTAATAAGACATTACTGAAGTTTTGAAATCGTGCCGGTGTATAGCAATATTTTTTTTCCGGGTAATACATTCGTTCATCATTCACTCTACTAAATCAAACTTAGGTAGTAATGCTAAAACGGCCACTACTTTAGTCGAGAATAAAATTATGGAACAGATATTATATCCCTAGTACTAGCGACCCGCCCTCGCTTCGCTTCGGTTTATGTGAGTTTTCTGTAACACCCATACATAAAACAGAATTTATTATACATAAAAACCTTGCTCTTGAAACACACTATCTATTAAAAAAAACCGCATCAAAATCCGATACGTAGTTTTAAAGATCTAAGCATACATAGGGACAGACAGCGGGAAGCGACTTTGTTTTAAATATACTATGTAGTGATGGTTGTTCGCGTATTTATACAAGTTTGGTCGAAACCACCCTAAAGTGAATATAGACATGTTATTTTCGTATATCATTCATATCATCTATTCGAGTAACAATCAGTGAACAAACATAAAAAAAAACATACAGTGGGACGTAGAACCTCCTCAGTTCCTCCTCCTAGAAGTCGGTTACAATACCTTCACCTTGAATCACTATCTATTGATGAAAATCGCGTTATAATCCGTTGCGGAATTTGAAAGATTTAAGCGCACAGACGCGGGAAGCGACTTTATTTTATACCTATCTACCTGCTATTGTTTGTCGTTGGCGTAGAAGGCTACGTTTTGGCGCTAAAGCGGTTCCGTAGCCTCCTCTTCAAGCGATTGGCGGAACACCCCGGGGATTTTAGTCCGTGCCAGTCGGACATAGCCCGCCCTGGCACCCATTCATAGGCATTTCACCCGGGTAAGGGTAAGTCCAGGGTAAGTACCTTTTGTAAATTATAAACTATACACGGAGATTTTTTTTTGGTGATCAGGAACTAATTTTTCCAATTCAGTTATTAATGGGGCCATTCTACTTTTCAGTGTACATTTTTGTTATCGTCCGATAAAAAGTATACCAAATTATGAATCCGCGAATAAATAAATAACATGAACTTAGAATGTTTAAGCTTAAAGGTTTTAAAAAAAAAAACTCTTAAATTGCTCAATTATCGCTGAAGAATCTTGGTAACTCAGTGGTAAATTGCACTTTTTCCATAGAAAAGGCGGGGACATCAACGTCCACTGCGTTACTAACTTTATAGTTATTACAAATAACTTTTTATGAATTAGATTAATTCTAAATATAAGCTTATTTACGTCCCTTTTCGAATTTCAAGTTAAAAAACGCACCACTTCACCGTTTTTTTAAATAAAAATAGTTTAGTGAGAACGTGGCTAAAAGTTATGTACAACGAAAAGTAGAATGGCCCAATGGCGACCACGTTTAAGTCGCAGTTACATGAAACAAAACTTATTTTTGTATGTAAATAATATATTTTGAAACTAACTTTTAATTGAAATTAAGTGTCACCCTATTAATTGTTTAGTCTATGAGTTATCAACACTTAACTGATAAGTTCATTGACGTAATATCTGTCAAATTTCCCGCCAAAGCGATGGCACTTGACGTACCTACTTCACTTCAATAATTAATGTACCCAGTGGTGATTGGTTTTAACAATATCATTAACTTAAATAAATTAAACAGTGAGTTAATTGTTTGAGACATCAACCATTAAATTTCATTTTTGTTGCTTATTAATAATGTTCAACTCTTGATCACCGATAAAAAAATCACCGTGTATATTAGGTATAAAAATTCGCATTCTAAGTTACAATAGCCAGATAAGATGACCCTGGGTAACGTAAAATATACTTGTAACCTGATGATGATGATGGGATGACTCTTGTTCCGTGGGAGTTGGGCCGGCCGTTGGTTTGGGATGCCACTTGCGTGGACACCCTTGCGCCGTCACATCTTCTCAAAACAAGTACTAGGGCTGGTTTCGCGGCGGAATCAGCGGAGACCCTCAAAAGGCGCAAATACAGTCAACTTGATAGAAATTACATACTTAAGCAAGTTGATACTTTTGGGGTCGAAACTTTAGGACTGTGGGGACCAGGAGCACAAATTGTTTTTAAAGATATGTCAAAGCGCCTGATCGACGCAACCCGTGACAAAAATGCTGGCCTGTACTTGGCACAAAGATTAAGCATTGCCATTCAACGTGGCAATGCTGCCAGCATTTTAGGAACAATGCCCACTGGTAGCGGTTTGTTAGATTAGTGTAGTTTTAAGTAAGGTTGTAAGTTCTTTCGTTTGTATTTGTTTGTCTTTGTAATTTTTGTTATGGATTATTATCTTGTAACCGTACAGTCAACCAATTTGATTCCTAGGCCACTATGGACTTTGTCAACGTGACGTTGTAAACCAAATCATTACGTTTTGGTTGACGTCACTTTAACATAGTCCAAAATGGCCTAGAAATCAAATTGGTTGACTGTACATCCCTAAAATAATAAACTTACGTGTAAGAATACTATAGTGGGTTGCCTAGGACCAGTTGTTTTCGTTTAAATTGGCTGGAAGACGAACGCGAATCTTGGCCGCGATTAAATTAACTCGCTTATTGCGTACAGACAGCAGACAAACGTTTTAGCGTCAAGATTAAAATTTATCAGATCGCAGAATCATTGTCAATTAAAGTTGTTCTGCGTTCAAACTTAGAGTTTAAGTTAGAGTTCGTCTCAAAACAGTGCGGCCAAAGTCGGTAACTACCTCATTCTAGCTAATAACTACGAGTACAGTGAACCGCAAAACCGTGACAGTGTGTCACTTTCCGTCTCTTCACCAAGCGGTTCCAACGGAAGACCAGTGCTTGCTTTACGGCTAGCGAATGCTGAGTTGGGACCGTTTCGCAACTGTTTCTGTGTCTTATTTTTTGTATCTATGTACCTAATGTTATTTTGTATTGTTGCGAATAAATGTCTCTTTATATTTATCTTAAACCGCTCAAGGTCATCGGTTGACAATTCGTGGACGGAGACACCATCTCAAGAGATCACTCAGATTAAAGGTTCATCTTGCCTCTAGGAACTTTGTTGAAACCTGAAAACCATTTGGCTCTATAGTGCCCGGCCGATAAGAAGTCAATCCTGACACCTGTCATTTCAGTACAAATTATAACCTCAAACCCAAGAATAGGTTATAAATTGTACTGCGATGACAGCTGTCAGGATAGACTTCTTAATAGTAATAGTTATCGTTCCCGTTTTCACAAGCGCTTATTTTTTACTAGCTTATGGCAGTAATCTTTCGGGAACTGTTCAATTATTCATACAAACTATCCTTTGTCCGTCTACTAGAAATCTTTGTACTTTTGTTTTACACCAATCGATTAAAACTGGGCGGTTTTCAAAAATACATACATACCTACATTAACTCACACCTTTTTTCCCAGAATGGGGTAAGCAGAGCTACAGAAATATCAACAACTCTAAAAACTTGTTGATTATTCTGTAACCACATTTTGCACAATTAGGTAAAACCAGTGTATTAGTGACAGGTTGCAAGTCCGTCGCCTAACAGTACTACCAGCTTTTATTCCCTTAGTCGCCTCTTACAACATCCACGAGAAGACACGAAGTGGTACTATTCTGACCCGGCGGCAACCATACGGGATCAAAAATAGTTTTAGAGTAAAATTAAGACACGGTAACTTTAGTCAGTTGCATCACGACACTTAACTGTAAGTACTGCTATAAGACAAGTGGTGGTATCTCAGACAAGAATCCTGTAGCAAGTGCAAACACTGCAAACATATTACTAATAGGAGAAAAAATTATCTGCTTCGTTTCTTGAATTTGAGATACCGCCTATTGTCGTATGAAGGCAGTATATAAATGTACATACATATATGTATATCAAATCACGTCTGTTTCCCAGAGGGGTAGGCAGAACCCACTTTTTTCCAACTGTTACGATCCTGACAAATTTCTTCATACATCGAGTCATGCATGCACGTTGGTCTCTCCGATATTTCTCCGATTTAATTCGAAAAGTACACCTAGGGCGGCCCCTTCCTACCCTTCCACTGACTTTCACTCTGTATATCTCTTACGTTAATCTTCTTTCTTTCATCCTTTCCAAATGACCGAACCCTCAAAGCATACTTTTTTCAATCTTAGTCACTACATCTACTTTTAGTCCATATTTCTTTCTCAATCATTTTTACACCACACATACTGCGCAAAGAGCGCATTTCAACTAAATTTATATGACTTTCATGCTTGTCCTGCCACACCTAACATTCACTACCATGTAATGACTAATAATAACCTATTCTTAGGTTTGAGGTTGCCATTTATACTGAAATAACAGGTGTATTTTGCACCTTATTTAATTTGTAAGCTACGCGGTAATTCAGGATCAACGACGATCTTAGTTTAACTTTTAGTAAAATTTCGCTTGCTGCCTTTACCTTGCTGACCGTACCGGGCCCGGCCGTAAATCTCGGCCGTCTCCGGCTGATCGCCTGAACCGGGACGGAAATGGAATAACGATAGAGCTATTCATTTGTCTGACGTTTGTTTATTGCCCAAAAGCCAATTATAAAATACTAGCGGTTGCCCGCGACTCCGCCCGCGCAGAAAAATAAAACATAGCCTATGTCACAAAGGGAAAATGTATCATTCTAATGGTGAAAGAATTTTTGAAATCAGTCCAGTGGTTTTTGGGTTTATACATACATACATACATTAAATCACGCCTGTTTCCCAGAGGGGTAGGCAGAGACCACTTCTTTCCACTTGCTACGATCTTGACAAATTTCTTTCGCTTCTTCCACATTCATACATCGCGTCATACACGCACGTCGGTTTCGGGTACTTAAGATTCGGCCCTTTTCCAGTATTTCACCGATTTGACTCGAAAAAGTACGCCTAGGGCGGCCCCTTCCGACCCGTCCACTCACTTTCGATCTGCGTTTGGGTTTATTTGTTACAAAAATACAAATCTTTCCTTTTTATAATATAAAGTGTAGATACTCGATGAATGACTCGATGTATGATTGTGGAAGAAGCGAAAGAAATTTGTCAAGATCGTAGCAAGTGGAAAGAAGTGGTCTCTGCCTACCGCACTGGGAAACAGGCGTGATTTAATGTTTAAAGTGTGGAAACGGGTTAGATTGTCTTTGACTTACTACCTTTATAGCACTTGATCTGAGGCCCTAGACAAGTTGCATTCGGCGTTTGTTATCGTTATCAAAAATGTATAGGATTGACGTAAGCTGTCAGACGGTCGGCTCGAGCGCCTACGTCAATTCCAAACATTTTGACACTTTCGAAAATACTTTGCGTTACTGTTAAGTATCTTGTCTAGCCTCTCTAGTTGCTTAACCCTAGGGCAAAACTAAAAATAGACCTGAATTCTAGCCTCATTAGATTCCTCCTATTCAAACAAAATCCTTTCAATAAAAAATACAAAAAGTATTAGTTGTAACTGGTCATTTTTAGTACCAGGTTTTAAAATTGCCCTTTAAAGGGTTAAGTGAAAGTGAAATGACTGCCGAATAAAGTTTCATTAAGTATTAAAGGAAACTAAAATAAACTTAAAAAGGAAAATTAAAGGAAACTAAATAAATTTAATAATAAAACCTTTTGCAAACAAAAGTGTAAGGTAACGACATTTAATGCTACAAAATTAAATTCAGTAATATTATTTATGCATTATTACTGTTTTGCTTCATAAATAATGACTTTTTAAGTTTTCGTGTTATAAAATCTTATTGCAGTATAATGTAAACAACATGGAAAAATCAAAAGTGCCGGTTTTCACTGCAAGGGGGTGTAAAAACGCTCAATCACCCTAAGTCCCTTTAAATAATATTTTGTTTTCTGTAAAAAAACGTCTAAATTAGTATTTTTATTGAATTTTTTTATAACCTATAAGTAGGTAATACTTAATTTGTCTTTTTTTACAATTTTTTCTTACCGGTAAGTTTTTGTCTCAACGATTTGACATGCGGCTTTTTTTAAACGTAAATTGAAAAGGTTAAATTGCAGTCTATCCTACAAACCGAGACTGAATAAACATAACCACTGGAGTAAATCAGTGTCTTGCATATTGGCGGAACCCTTCCTCGCACGATACACGCTCGAAAGCAAAGTAAATATTACCTACTCGAAGAGAATATTACTTAAGTAAATTAAATAATTATCTACTTAGTTTCAACCGCTCAATATGTATGTGGCGCTAGACAAGATGTAGGTACCTTTTCTGCTAACGTTAGTTTAGTTATCGAAAATGTATAGAATTGACGTAAACTGCCAGACGACGGTCGCGTTGAGCGCTTATGCCGATTCCATTGATTGTTACGAATTTCGAAAATGGTTTACGTTACCGTTATGCAACTTTTCTAATTAATAAACACCTATATGTATAAAGCTTCAGTGTTCTTATTTAACCGACTTCCAAAAAGAAAGAGTTTTTATGGTCGGCTGTATGTTTGCTCATTTATTTTAATTGTATAACTTTTGAAAAACAGATAAGTATTTGAATGAATGATCGATGTCACTTCAAGGTTCGATCGCCAATACCAACCAAATCAATGCGGTAAGGACCAATGCAACTCTGGTCAAATATCTAGCGAGAATGAAATAGATAATTCGAGATCAAACCAATATTAAACATTAAAATATATTTGCATAAATTGCAAAAGTAAGACTTTGTTGTTCGTTTTTAATTTTACATCAATAGTTTTCAAATATAATAACTAGCATTCGTTTCTTGTAGGCGGTCTAATTAGAGAATATTGAGCAAATTTCGAAATGCATCAAACGACTTCAAAATATAAAAAACAGGAGGTTTAGTCAAGATGCATAACGCTAAGTTAGCAATTTTCAAAAATCAAAAATAGGCGTAAGCTGATGACAGATCGCGTAAACTTATAACGAGGTTGTTACAACCTCGATTGTTTGCGTTTCTGGCCACTCTTTCAACATTCAAAATTTATTTCGTTCTATTCGGATACCGATCCTTGGAAATTTTCTGAAGAATGACAGAAAATTTCAATAGAACCAGACACAAGATCTCGTGTCTTGGAACTTCATTGAATTCATTTATTATTTTATTTATATTCAGTTATCTTCCTCTAAGCTTATTATTAGATACAGTGCACTTAAAAGGTTCTTTATGTTTGTATGTCTCCTTAACTTGTTCTCATACGGTCTTATGCGAAACTATCCGACTTTACCCAGAGCTCAAAAGACTTTTAAAGACCTCTTGCACTGTAGACTGTACCTATGTGTCTTGAAACAACATACGATAAAACAAATCACCACACATTCCCCGCAACTCCACGCACTATCACCCAGCGTCTAACGAGATTCGTACACCCGGCCCATTCAATACATTGACTCTTATAGAAATAAGACTGAAATAGCCGCGAAACATTAGTTGCCAGATGTACAAGGGATTATATCTGTATTGTAGTTGAAATAGAGTTGTAAAGGTGTTGGTGAGAAGCTGTTAGTCCAAATCTCTTGAGATCTAGCCCTTATTTGAAATAAAGGTGTATCTGGTTTCTGGTATATTACTGATGTAGCTTATTAAGAGCTTTGGAATGGATCTGATTTCGCCAGTTTGATGTAGACAGCAGGAGGGTGTGGTTTTCATTTTTACTTTGTTAAAGTCAATCTAAAAGTTCTTCATATTGTCTGTTTTAACTAAGTATGTGCCAACACAAGACTATAAAATTACTTAATGAATTCATATCAAACAACCTGTTAACTAGCTAATTAATAATAATAATTGGCTCATCGAAGCAAATTGTAATTGACGTTCCCAATCATAGGATTGTTTTTATAAATGAAAGTCACATAATGTCTGTTTAACGTGTTTTAGTTAGTCCCTTTAAACTAAACACGGAAACGAACGAAAAACACGTGTAAATATAACGAAAGTAATAGAAAAAAATATTCAATCGATAACTTTCACACCCTAAAGATTTTGAGGGCCAGATTTAAGATTTCGAGGGTCATACGGCAGACCTACACGTGTTTTATAGTTAAAAGGGACTAAAACACGTTAAACAGACATTATGTGACTTTCAACATACCACCATTTGCCATACCAAGCCAGAGCTTGGGACGAAACTATTGTCTAGTATGTTCACCGTTAGATTATCTAAATAATATATAAAAGAAAAAACTGACTGACTGACGTATCAATGTACAGCTCAAACCGCTGGGTCAAAAGATTCCAATTTTGGCATGTTGGTTCCTGATGAGGTCTAAGAGTACACTAAGAAATTTTTTTTGGAAGTTCATCTCCTTGGGGATTTAAATAGAGAGTAGCTGGAAACTTATCTAACGCGTGCTAAGTCACAGGCGTCCTGTAGTTATACAAACAGATTTTTTTATGGCATACAGAAGACAAACGAGCACACAGGCCACCTTCATGGTAAGTGGAAACTGTGACCCATAGCTCTAGTTCCTGCAAGCGGTCACAGCTCTGACCTTTAACATTGATGAACTCTAACGTTGGCTATTGCTTTTCCACATTCCTAAACGAAAAACATAAACCTACCAATATGAATGTAACGTTACCAAAATTCATACAATGCGCGATATCGCATGCAGGCACGAAGACAATGGTATTGGAAACGTCATAAAGTTGTCGCAAACGGTGCCACCAGAAGCACGGAATTGTTATAAATCATATTCCTGGAAATAGTTTTCGTATGGATTATGTTCGTGATAGTTGCCGAGTTTCGAGGAAAAACTAAAAGGGGTTGATGTTTTGGTTTAATATCGTCAACAGATGAAAATATATTTCAAAGAATATAATATATCATAAAGTATTATAATGAGAAAACAATAACGAAATAGTGAAAGAGATTTGTCAGGAACATAGCAAGTGGAAAGATGTGGTCTCTGACTACCCTCTGGGAAACAGGCGTGACTTTTTGTATGTATTTAATAACGAAATACACAACTTTTATTTACAAAAAAAATATTATAATGCTTTTACAGACTGCACAATGCCGTGTCTCATTTTATTGACGTTGTAATTTTTCCACCATATCATTCTTCTATAACGTCACTCCATCAACCGACTTTTGCACATTATGTGCACCTTCTTGTGCTTTATTTGAGGCGTCTTGAATAAAGTCTTGAGTTTCCTCAATGTTTTCTCGAAGGTTATTTTTCACAATGTCCGCAGATTGTCTAAGGTCGATATTAATAAAATCTGCTTTATGACGAACGTTATCATAAGCTTTTCTTATAATTTCTTTTTCGTTATCTGCTAAGTGCAAAGGGTGATCCCCAACTTCTGTCAGCTTGTTTCTTAAAGAATCAAGAGCCTTCTTTTCGCTTTCACCGTTGAACAAACCAGTGTTATTTCCAAATATTACTTTGAGTACTTCATTTCTCTCATTATCGTCATCACCTTGTACTGATCTTTGGTCTATAGCATTGACATTTCCAAAGATGTATGATTTTACCTGAGACAGACGATGCTTCGCTCTCTCGTACAGGGTTCTTATGATACCTTTGTTAGGGTCGCTATCTTTTCCAAGTACAACATCATGAACCTTCATGTAACCGTAAGAAACACCGCCTCTGAATTTGTTATAAATACCGGAAATTATACCGGTTTGTTCCTCCACTACAGCTTCTGTTTGGTTGATAGCATTCAATGCATTATCGTTGATACTTCTAACGTATTGATTGTCATCATCTGATCCTATAATAGTGTCCACGCCGTAAGACCACCAGCCGTATACATCGTCTGTAACAGCTTTTGTTGTATTTGATACTTTGTCACTTACGTAGTCTATTACACCACAGTTCACTGCATTTATTATTAAAGTAGCTGACACTATCAGCACCACATTAATTGCTTTCATTTTAACAAATTTGTTATTAAATATTTTAAAGGAGTTTACTTCAGTTAGTTTCTCGATCCGTAATGGACTGTTATTAACATGGTAGCTGCATTTATCTACTAGTTATTGACCTATTAGCTGACTGTTAATTATGTTTATCTTACTATGTTCATGTTTACACTTTGGTCCGATTAATACTTTGCTCTGATTACTCATCGTTGAATATAATTCTTGGACTTCAGTTTAGGTTAGTCATGGAAGTTTTGTTCTATTTGCGCATATGAAAATAATAAAAAGTAATGTACTTAATTCTAATACTCGTTGATTTTAGAAAGAAAAGCGTTATGTTAAAATAAAATTACATTATTGACATTTACACGGCAGAAACTGTAGCTGCTCAAAAGGGATGGAAGAAGAAGAAAAAGAAATATAGTTACTCACCAACCATAAGACACACAAATATACAAATGATTCAAGAATGCAGATAACAGGGATAACACGCAAAATGTGTGTTCTCGCGGCAGTGAAACGGACACCGGCCCAGCAAAAGTGTCTGGATGGGTATGTATTTGAATAGAAAAAAAACTGGGCAAGAGCATGTCGGACCATGCTCAGTGTAGGGTTCCGAAGCCGTAACGACAAACACAAAAAACTATCTCAAAAATCAACATGTATGAAACAATTTTCTATTTAAAGTTATTTGGCGCTGTCTTAGATGATTTTTAGTAGGTATAAACCCGTTAATCGCCTGTATCTCAGGAACTAATCATGTCTACTTAGCCGTGATAGTTTTCCTTTAAAATTCGTTATATGCGCTTTCGTTGAAGATTTTTTTCAGATTTTTAGTACTTGTAGTTTTGGCTGTAGGGGGGGGGGGACACTTGACTCTAACAAAAAATAGCGCTTTAAAGCTTAATATTTCATAAACGAATCCCTTAATCGAAAAATTGTTTTCATAAACCCGCAATATTTTTGAAAGACCTATCCAACGACACCCCACACTATGGGGTAGGCAAGAAAAAAAAAAGACATCCCCACGTTACGTGTAGGGGCGGTGCATTAAAAAAAATATTTTTCAAAATTTTATTTTACCACTTTGTTGGCGTGACTAATATGTACATTCATGCCAAATTACAGCTTTCTAGTACTATGAGTCTCTGAGCTAGACTGGGGACGGACGGACGGACGGACGGACGGACGGACATGGCGAAACTATAAGGGTTCCTAGTTTGACTACGGAACCCTAAAAAGACACATACGAGTATTATTCAGCAGTTAATCCTTAATTTTTTACGTCTTATCCTAATCCTAACTAATCTTGTAAATTAGAGAGTATTTATTTATAATATTTCTAAGACAAAATACAGTATCAGATCGACGTGATATTGTGCACAGAGAATCATATTCTTTTAATGCCATGGAGGCTAACTATATAGACCGTCTGATGGTAAGTGGGACCTGTGACCTATATTTGCGAACTCAAAATTATAATCTTGAGACTACGATCCTAAGACCGCAAATGCGCTGCCAACCTTGATGACTAAGATGGAATGCCTCTATGCTAGTAATTTAACGGTTTGCCTTGTCGTACACCGGAACACAACAATGCGAACACTGTTGCTTGGCGGTAGTTTAAATGAAAGGACGGATCTTGCACAAGTTCCACACATGCATGGCACATATTTAAATAATCGGGAAGTTATTCGTAGAGTCTGAAATAAATTAAAAACGTAACCGTCTAAAGTTTTAAAAACGTTTCTTGTTTATTGGATTGATTTGCTATTTCTGTGTTGAGGCTAGAGACCGCACTGCGAACTGTTCACTAACTCGTAGATGAAGGCGAGTTTTGGTTTTAATTAAATCTACCACAAGCATGAAAATCCGGTTAAATTAGTTAGAAACTAGAAATGCACGGCGAATGCGGATTTTCGGGACAATGGAGGTTACACTCCCGAGATATCTGGAAAACCTTTACACAGGTGGCTGTGTTTTTTAGAAAGTAAATTGATTTTTACAAGCTCTTGTTTGTTTAGGAGTATGTTTAGTTTAAATCCTGCAAGTTTATTTTGAACTAATAATTTAGTTTTTAAATTTGAATTGTAGATACGATTGTATTGTAATAAAGACCTAGCATTAAATATCAAATACATAGTAATTGAAATGAACTGAAACTTGAAAAACCTAATTTGCCCTGCTAAGCCAATAAGCAGTATCCCAAATTCAATAACCAAAGTAGATTCAATTCTATGTCGTTACTTATAAAGTTGATATTACTACAGGAGGTTTATCTTAGTTACTGCATTTTTACTTAGGACGCTAGTAATGACAGTGAAGTTGTTTTTTTATCAATAACAGTTTTGCGTTTGGCCTTAGTCTCTTCCGATGTGAAGTTTTAATGGTGGTTATAAGTAGGTACCTAATGTTTTCAAACTTGACGTCACACCCAACTACTTTACTTTTTATACTTACACTGCAAGGTGAATGCTGTCGTGGATTAAAGACTTGATAGATTGATTTTATGTTTATGTATATTGACGATTTTGATGTTGTCAGTGATTGAAAAAGTGAGGGATGAAAGTTGTGTTATGAGAAGAGTATGAATAAGGAGGGTTTTATAGCAGGAGGAAGGGCTAAAAAGAGATCAATGTGTTCCTGGCCACAGTGGCCACTAGCAATTCGATCTATATCTTTCAAAATTCAGTATTTATTACGTTCTATTCGGATATCGATCCATGGGCCCATTCACCAGAAATTAATTTATTATTTAATTTATATTCAGTTATCTTTCTGTAAGCTTATTATTAGAAAAACGGATTAAAACACATAATTTTTGAAAGTGGTTCATTTATTATTAACTACAATACTACTTCTCCGTGTGGGTCTCAGCGATACTATACCGTCAGAAATGAATTGTGTGAAGAGTTATATAAAAAAGTACAGAGTGAACGCTGAGAAAGAAAATACCTACTGCGCTGAAGCCAGATGATTGGGATAAAGGCTAGATGATCTTGACAATTTTATATTATACTCGTACCATCGAAAATAGAAAGCTATTTGCCATGGTAAAAACTCTACACTCGTTACAAAAGTTCACCCAGCACGTATAACCCAACTTTAGCTTGCTCCGGTGATCGTGCTGCGGTTGCAAGGTGAGCTGACTAGTTGAGGCGGAATTACAAGAAGTTTGCTGCAACTAGATGCACTTTCAGTGGTTTTCCAAGAAACCGAATAATTTCAAGTGTGTTTTGCACCGTATCTGTTGGTTTACCTACTTGTAGGTACTATTAAACAAATAATTGTTGTTTAACAATTCATTGGCAGTGATTACCGTAAAACGGGGTGAGTAGGGGTTAAGGGGTGAGTACACATAACATAAGTCATAACTGGTTTCAAATAAGAATGAATATTTAATGGATAATAATGTTACGTCTATTGGAAATAAAGATAAAGATAAAGATAAAGAGGCATTTATTCGCAACAATACAAAACAACATTAGGTACATAGATACAAAAAATAAGACACAGAGAAACAGTTGCGAAACGGTCCCAACTCCGCATTCGCTAGCCGTAAAGCCAGCACGTAATAATTTCAGTCTTATAATTAGTAAGATATGCTTCATTTTAGGTTGTGTCTCTACTCACCCCTTAACCAATACTCACCCCTTTTTAGTTTTTTTTTTTAATTATTTATCCAAATAACTTAAACGCATGACGTAATTACAGCGAGCGAAAACCGCGTACGGTTTATCTGTCGCTGTTCAGGCGCTCAATCACACCGTATTTGTGTAAGTAGCATCACTTAAGATCTTAAGAACATATTTTTTAGGATGCTTTTGCACTTGTGTGCATCATTAAATATGCTCTGACACACGTCACTAGGCAAATCGTTAAATATATAAGGTAACATATTATATTCCCACACTCGTTTACCATATGTATTATACGTTACGACGGTGACTGGTTTTTATGGATTTTGCAAATAGATAACAGAAAGGTTCTCGGAGTAGTATTGTCTACTGTTTATTCCATTTATGGTTTTCTGTTTATTTATTATTGTTGTTGTTTTTTGTTTATTTGTTTGTTTGTTTAAAACTGACTGGGGAAGCTTTTTATAAGCTTTGTGTATAAACCTTCCAGAAACAGTAATATTAAAACATGTCAAACTCTATCGGGTAATTAAAAAAAACTCTTTATTTATTTATTTATTTATTTGTTCAGTACTGGAGAGAATAATAAGATACTAATTGTTCTTTTGAAGAACCGTGAAAAAAAAGTAACATGCTAGGTAGTTAAAATACTTTATTTACTTAATTACAAAACCCCATGAGTTTTAAAAGGAATGTTAAAACCCAAAGAGTTAACGTTATCAAACCAGTAAATTCTCTCCTTTATCGACGGGCGATAAGAAAGCGATATATTAACCAGAAAGGTAGTCTGGAAGTTGAAAATTACTGGCTTAACTTAAGTTCTTGTTTAATTTTAAGCTTCGAGAGCGTATCGTAGCTGTTATAATTACGTTTTTATGCACGGCATATAATACTTACTGCTTTCTTTATTTTAAAACCTAGTTTTTTTTTAAATTTATTTTTCGTTTGACAAAGACCATGAAAATCATCTTTTCTTAAACAGTCTGTATTAGCCATATGATTTTAGACAGGATGCATTCGGCTACAGTTATCGTTATCGCTATCAAAAATGTATGGGATTGACGTCAGTTGCCAAACGGTTGCGTCAAGTGCTTGTCTATTCTTTACATTTAGTCAGTTTTTTTTTATTGTTGTTTTGGCGCCCTCGATACTATTAAGTGTTTTCTAATAAACGAAAGGTGTATTTTAAATTGATGGATGGTTTTTTGATACACAAATTAATACCTACAACCTATATGAGAAAGTGTAGTAAAAGTTTGCGTAGTCAATTTAGGGATGATTTTTCAAACTCCAGATAACACTATCTGTCAGGTAAATTGTAGCTTTGTCCTTATCTTTCTTACAACAAAGAAAATGATAGAGCTACAATTTACCTAACAGATAGTGTTGTCTGAAGACTGAAAAATCAGCCCTTAACGGAAAAAGGTGGCCACTTTTTACTGTCAGGTTACTCACTCATGGTTCAATTGTTATTAAGTTATCATGTCATATACCCTATACATCGTAAAAAAAGCCGCTTAAAAAAAAAGATCAGCCACGAATTACGCGAAAACTTGTCTTCACACACGCAACAGTTCCAAAACAAACTTATAACACCCTAGTTATACCCTCTCGGTCACGCATTCACCTCTTAATGGAACTTATCCCAGTAAGTAATAAGCAATAACCCTTTAAGAAATCCCATTTCACGCAACCACCTCGTTTCCACATCGTTATAACATCACGCGTACTCCCAAATTCAATTTCGACCATTACTATTCCAGCACATTCTTAACGACCGCTCGATTTGAAATTTATTTCCTGGGTATAGGGTCCAAAATGGGTTATTTCAAGCCCAATGTGAAATAAGTAAAGCAAACCATTTGCCAAATTCAGGGGCGATATCATACAGACCATTATTAAGAGCTCGTTTGGGATTCCCCTTGTGTTGTGTTCGTGTTAAGATTGCGCGTGCCCATTGCTTGGATTAATACGTCATTCTATAACTGCTTGTTTGGAGACATACTGGAAAAGGGCCGAATCTTAAGTACCCGAAACCGACGTGCGTGCATGACTCGATGTATGAATGTGGAAGAAGCGAAATAAATTTGTCAAGATCGTAGCAAGTGGAAAGAAGTGGTCTCTGACTACCCCTCTGGGAAACAGGCGTGATTTAATGTATGTATGTATGTATGTTATAGCCAGTTATTGATTGCGACTCGAATGAGCCAGTATGACTGGGGTACCTTCCTCTCACCCTATAATAGGGTGACTAGGGACACAACTTAAAATAAGTCATAACTTGTTACAAATAAGAACAAGTATTCAATGGACAATAACGTTAAGTCTATTGGAAATAATTTCAGTCTTATAATTAGTGACATATGCTTCATTTTTGGTTGTGTCCCTACTCACCTCTTAAGCCCTACTAACCCCGTTTTACGGTACCAGGGTATGGGGTTAGATTGATTAATTTGAAAATAAATCTTCTGTAGCTCCCGCATTTAATCGTTAAATAAATTATTCAAAATATAAAATATATATATATATATCATATTAGCGACTACTTATTTGGAGTAACTTAAAGCAGCTTGAGGCAGACTACGGTAGACGGCTTAATAGAAAAAAATAATTACGCAGCCTCAAATCTTGTTTCTTAAAATGGGGCTACTTTGATTATCCTTGTGTTTATATCACAATATCAAAGTCACCCCTGAAGCATGCCAAAAATTAGGGGTTTTTTGTTTCGAAGTTTTTACATCCAAATTATCTGAAAATACTTCAACTTTCAACATTTTGGGCTCTCATATGAGACATGTGAAAATAATTTCGCGAAAGAGCTAAATAATAACTTAGCAATTTCACAAAATCGACGATTAAAAAAATTATCAAAGTTGCCCCGCGTTTCTAAAGTCACCCCATTTTACGGTACATCGATCATTATATGGGGAATATAAATAAGTACATTGATAGGACGTCATTAAATGTGATGTTTTCGAATTCTCCTCCCGTCTACCTTTCTTCAGTTTTCGTCACGAAATAAATAGAAAGAATTGAAAAAAAATCCTTACTTTTTAACTAAGTATTTCAATTTCTTTAATGATACACGTAACCCGCTTGTTCTCTTATCGGCTACAGCGAAGATATCCGAAAATGTAAAAGGGTAAATTCTATGAAATCATCGGAAACATAAATATCAAGAAAGTGGTCGGAAAGGCTCGAACTGTGTAATTTTATAACCGGACGCTCGTAGGTAACTAAAGTAAAGTAACGATACCAAAGACTTGAGTAAATTAAATAGGAGTGTATCTGACAGAAATAGATGCATCAATCTAGGTTGAGTGAAACACAGAATTTCTGTCATCTCGTTTACAAATACTTAATATTAAACAATTAACCATGTTTTTTTTATGCGAACTGCGAAAAAATCAAGGATCTTTTATAACATTGAAGCAAGCTTTCGTGCATTTACATGTGTCACTTTGACAGATTAAACAGTCGCTAGCATTTGCAGAATGCGTCAGGGGTGATTCTCTCAAAAACGCCATTGGACGAACGTACGAGTGAATGTCGCAGCGGCGAGTTTAAGTAGTCCCGTCAGAGCGAACAAAACACATTTTAACGCGTGCAATTTCAATTTGGCAGAATGTCTTCTAATAAGATCGAACGTATAAGGCTGTCTAATTGGGATTGACCAAAAAAAATAACTCACAGTTTTTACTTAGGTACTAATTCGAAAGAATAGGAAATTTTAAGACACCAATTTCATTAATTTTGTATTTGACCCAATAGTTTTGTTTTAATATCTTTATTTATTTAGCAGACATTTTATGGATGACATGATTATTTTAAATTTGGGATGGCATTTTCTAATAAATAACAACAATTAAATGATATCTAATGAAAAAAGGTGATTGTAATAGTGTATTAAAACATACTACTTTAAGTTGTTTTTGCCTAACCCGTAAGATACCTAGGAGGGCTTCAAGCCGAAAACGAAAGTCAAACAAAGGTTAAATATACTTTCGCCAAAATATCCAAAAATAATAAATATTTTAAAAACTTAATAATGCAGAACGTCTTTAAAACCCTATTCCTCGAAATGGTTTTCGAATTGGAGTATTGTAAAAATATGAACAATCCCAATTGAGAATGCACGCGCTAAAATGTGTTTTGATCGCTCTGACGGGATTAAAACTCGCCGCTGCGACATTCGCTCTTTCGTTATTCCTACCGCGCTTCACGAGAATCACACCCCTAAAATTATCCCAGCGACTGAAAATATCGTGCAACAATGCAACCGCGGCTGGTCTATCCGAGATTCCACACACGCGGCCGCCGGCTGCGACTGGATCCCAGTTATCGTGTCAATATTCTTTATTGTTTGGACTCGAACCCGGGCCCGGGGATTAAGCGGGGGAGCCTTTACGCCGTGGGTCCACGTGAGGCATGGGACTAAATTAATAAAGCTATTTGCCTACGCGCTAGGATTGCTTCCTTTTTCGTCGTATTCCTGTTCCGTCGTATTCTTGTTTGGACACATTCTTGTAGGTATATTATTAGCGCGTCAAATATACCTGCATACATACATTAAATCACGCCTGTTTCCCAGAGGGGTCGGCAGAGACCACTTCTTTCCACTTGCTACGATCTTGACAAATTTCTTTCGCTTCTTCCACATTCATACATCGAGTCATGCACGCACGTCGGTTTCGGGTACTTAAGATTCGGCCCTTTTCCAGTATTTCTCCGATTTGACTCGAAAAAGTACGCCTAGGGCGGCCCCTTCCGACCCGTCCACTCACTTTCGATCTGTATATCTCTTTCGTCAATCTTACCTTCTTATCTTATTAGTGGTTAAAAGATGGCTACATATTTTTGACTTTGACTGCTTCTATACTAAATAGTGATGATACAAGCAAACTTTTTCGAATCCGAAACTGCCCGTATATTACAGTTAAAATCGTCATTCTACTCATCAAAACATGGTATAATAGTTTCCATCTTGGTTTTGAAGTTATCAATCTATAGTTAATGAAGCTCACACACTTGCTGTTACAATATAAATGTTATATAACGTTTTAACTCCTGACGCAGTCGGGTAGAAACTGTTAAATCTGGGTTTTAGATACAATCGGCTAAATGGAATTCTGACTTCTAAACGTCTTTTTACATCAAATTGTAAAAAGAGTCACACATACATAACATACACACCTGTCTCCCAATGGGGTAGACACTATAGTCTATACTTTTAGGCATTTAAAAAAATGTAAACAAAACCACCACGTGATATAGTTTGTCAGCCAATAGTGTATTGGCTCACGTCAAAGTTCGATAAAACAGTTTTGATTGGCTGTTAAACAATGTCACGTGGTTTATAATGTTATAATTTTTTTTAATACCTAAAAGTATAGACTATAGGCAGAGACTATGGAATGCCAGGTGCACCGGTCTATACATACTACTTTTGCATCACCTACATTCATCAATCTCTTCATGCACGTACGTGTGCTTTTGATTTGGCCCTTATTCAGTACATCGCGAATCTGATCACCGTACGTCCGTCTAGGACGAGAGTTAAACACGATTTAATAAAAAAAAAAGCAAAAATATTATTCATGTGTTATCAGTCCAAATAAAAACTGAACCGTTTGTTTCTCGAGGGCATAGGAAACATTACCCACTCAAAAGCATTATCTAAAACTTCCGCCTTCCATAGCTTAGTCGTCAGCTAGTCCTCAGTTTATCGAGCTCAAACTTCTAGGCGTGTCGTATATTGTCAACCACAGCGCGCTGACACGCGATTAATGACCACGATCAATATGTCTCCGCTACCCTTGTGTCCCATGCTCCGTATGATGGGTAAAAGATATTTATGCATGAAGTCGGTTTTTGGTTTGAAGTTAGAATTAAAATACCAAGTTTTAAGGTACATTCAAGTTGGAATAACTTATCGATGCTTTTTAACGTTCTGTTTCTTAGTAAATAAACGATAGCAATCGTTGTTTCTCGATTAAAAATCACAATAATAAACGGCCTGTAGTGTGACTTATGTGTACCTATATTAAACTAACTTTTGCCCGCGACTTCTTCCGTAGGTTTCAATTATCGTTTCATAATAATAATTCATAATTTATAATTCCCTTTCCGACGGTTAAATTTTATGGGGTCTCTATTGACTGCCATAATTATTTTTAGTCATACTTAGTGTATATACAAGTCATAATGCATTTTTCTCTGGACACTGTTATTTTTTCAGGATTTTTATAAAACTAACCTAACCTAACTTTACTAATCTACACGATAAAAGTTTATTAAAAACTGTAACTTCAGCCTGAAAGAAGTTATGACAAAAAAAATTTACTAACAATACATTATGACCAACGATAATGTATGGCAGTCAAAGGGATCCGAAATTTATGAGATAAAAAGTAGCATAATATGTGTTAATACAGTATAAGCTATCTTCTTTCCAAGTTTCATCCAAATCCATCCAGCCGTTGCAGCGTGAAATAGTAACAAACATCCATACCTACAAACTTTCGCGTTTATAAGATTAGTAAGGATTAAATACTTCTAAAGTTTATCTATAGAACATACTGGCACTTGTAGGTATATTGAATTGAAACCAGTGAGGCTAGACAAGTTGCTTAACGATAACGTAAACGATTTTCGAAAACCGCTTGACGCAACCGTCTAACAACTTACGTTAATCTTATACATTTTGGACAACGATAACGAACACCGAATACAAGTACGATGAATCTGAGCCTACTCTTTTCTCAAAGGCCTACAGCACACCTGCTATTCCTCTGGTGTTGCGGGTGTTTACGGGTCGCCATGATCACTTACCATCAGGTGAGCTCGTCTGTTTCTATTTTCACAAAAAAAAAAAACCTCTAATGACATTACTTTTTATCCTCTTTGAGGTACCTACGTGACTTACCAAAGAGAATGATTTTTAATTTTCGCAATATGGCGAGGGTTTTTTTATTTCTGGTACAGTCGAGGAAATTGATTCCTAAACCACTTTGGATTATGTCAAAGTGACACTGTAAATAAAATCATAAAAAGTCTCTTACGTTTTGGTTGATTACGTCACTTTGACAAAGTCTAGGAATCAATTTCCCTGATTGTACTTAGGTACATAATATTTCATCAGACTAGTATGTTCTTCTGCTTATAGCACCTGTGACACCGAACGTCGCTCGCGTTGAATCAAAGTTTTGCCGAAGATTACCACTTGACAGATTCTGGACCCAGAAAATCCATACTCCGCAGTTTTTATCGCAATCTTTCGAGCAGTTTTCGAAAACGCGATACAAATACCTATATTAGTACTTACCTATTGGTTACACATTAAAATGAAAAACATTTTTATATCACACTTTACTAAAATAAGACACAAATTCAAAAAGTTTCGATACGAAGTTCGTACGAACAAATCAGAAAAAATCCAAACTACCTTACTTATTAATAAACGGTTGGCAACTGTCGTCTAACGCTCTCATGTGGCCATTTGGGCAGTCGTCTGCCTCGAACACGCTGCCGAAAACCTCCGAATCAGTGACATCATCACCTAGAACTGCTCCAACTAAAACTTCTGCAGGTTTTGCTTTCACTGGACCAAAAGCAGCGTTTTCTTGGTAAGCATCTGGTTCTATATGAATCAAACTTTCTTCAGGCCGTGACATATTTTGAACTGCGATTAGTAGATAATTCACGTTGACGGCAGGATTGGTCATATTTTGGACATTCTGCAGAAATAGAACCGGTCCGGAAAACACTTTGAGGATGAGGCAGAAAAACACGGCGTACTTCATGATTACTCCTCTCTGAATGGTTTGGAATATGCCTCAGTGCAAAATGCATTGGATAAATTCTGTTTCGTGATTATGTTGTCAGGGAAGTTATTACAATTATAATATGTATCTCATTGTGATGAAAACTAAATGGTATTTACTAAACTTTGTGATAATTGTGCGTTTTCAAATGTAAATATTTTGCATAATTTCATATTTAATATGACCTGCAATATAAAAGAAGAAATAAAAGGGTTCTGATCATTCGGATCAACTTAATCTAATACTGAGAAATAAATAAGAATGATAAAGTAAAAAGTTTAGTAAAATTTAAAAATTTCGTCTCTCTGAATTTGTTAGTTGCATCTTTTCAAGTAAAGATGCTACCTATTGGTTGACAACTGAAATTATTACCTCTTATATAGCCAATAGGGCATCCGGCTTCAAAAATACCTGTATTTGCTGCTATATTTGTACTAGGGCAATTTCCGCCTAGACAGTTTCTTCTGTTATTGGTTGATTTTAGATTACTATCTTGATAATTGTGTGTATCGTCTCTAAAATAAATATTATCAGAAACGAATTTATATTCTGTAGTTGCAGAAGTTGGTTCAGGTGCGTATCGTCTTGACCGCTGAAATGCTTTTTCTATTGTCACTTGCATTTTTTGTAATTCCGTAAAATTTATCTTATTCCGAAGCACCTGTTTGGTTGTGTCTGCTGGATTGTTTTCAACATCTTCTGCAGAACCACCTTTTCCTTCAAAGGTTCCAGAACAGATTTCTTCAGTTTTCTCTTCATGATTAGTTACACGTGCCTTTGCTTCGTATTTCGTATCTTCTATTCCACGTATTTCTTCATTTAGTGGTCCAAAGTTCAAAAACAGTTTACTATCGCCACTTACAATGATGATAAGAATTATGTAAACACTGGTGGGTAACTTCATGTTAAAAGTGTATTCACTCAAATAGATAGACAGCGATTAATAACAATCCCAAGTTTTCAACGGCCACAATAATTATGGAGATGCAAAAGCCACTGGAGTAGATGGGGGTGAAAGGAACATTGGTATTTCTTAGATAGCTTCCAATTAAAAAATACAGATTTATATTACATCCATAGAAGCAGAAAACATGGAAGACTTAGAAACAAACACGCTTATCCATAACACAAATATTTGCCCATATTGGAAATCAAACCCAGGACCGCTAGCTAAGTAGACAAAGTCATAACCTAAGTATAAGCTAACGCGTCTTCCATCGCTCATCTGTAAATTTGTTTCAGCACTTCGATTTCACAGACGGATACAAGAGAAAGGAAGATATTTAAAAAGTTAAACGCCTTCTTTTTGTTTTAAATTTACCCCCACCCTATTTTAAGGTGGAAGTAAGGTAGCTAGCTATCCATTCCATTTCGTTCCCATAAATTAAAATTACAATAATTAAAATCAAACTACTAGACTAAATCATGAACAGATGTACTAATTAATAATAAATAAATAAATAAATAACAGGTGTAGAAAATCTTTACATTCTATAAAACTAACTCGCTGCCGCTGTCTGTTTGCTTAGATCATTTAAACTGCGCAACGCATTTTAATGCAGTTTTCAGCAATAGATAAATTCTGGACTATGTACGGGTGTGCAGACAAACTCACCTAAACCGAAGCGAAGCGAGGGCGGGTCGCTAGTAAACAATAAAATAATCAAATAGTAGTCAACACTCAAAAACATAGCTCTGTCTTTTATATTAGATTTGGAAAAATAATCACGTTATGCCATGTAAATAAAATTCCCGATATATCACCAAAAAAAGATGGCCAAAGTCCGATAACTAAGTATTCCATTGGTGTTTTTAAAGGAATTCCACTTACCAAATCACAAATTCGCAATTCATACCCAAGCAAAAAAATCGTGTAAATGAAAGATTTATTTCTGTTTAACACCGTTATTACCATAACCATAATTGTAGATTGGAGTTGTCCAAGTCTCCCCAATCTACCGTAACGATGACTTGACCCACACTATCAGCCGTTTATTTACGTCATTTGCCAATAATAATAACGCAGTCTTGTTTCTAGAAACTTGGGTTTTACCCAGAGACCTATTATTATTTAATTTCAAATAATGATTTCGAACAATGATTCATTCAGTCTTCTTTGTTTGTGTAACTTATCAACTTATTACATAATGCAAAAAACAGTTTTATTTAGATAAAAATGTATTTAAAAACTAAAAACGTTTAATAACTATGAAAAAGATAAAATCCCAAAAGAATATGCAAATGTTAGGTTTAGTTCAAATTATTGGTACCGAATTATCTGTATGCAGGGTGGCTCATTAAGATCTGTCAGTGTAGGTTTTAAACAGCAAATGTTACTATGAAATATGATGTCTAAAATTTATAAAATGCATTGTTTTCATATCACTTAATTTATTTTAGTAGCTCTTTGAAATTACTACCGTTTTTTCAACACAAAATTCAACTCATTTCAGTGCGTAAAATTGTCTTTATGGTATGAAAACAATGCACTACAAGACACCATGTATAAACTAAGGTTTGGAATCATTAATGTAATCAGAAAATAATATAATAACGTGGCCAGAAGATTAAGGGTTTTTTTTTAAGATAAAACCGAAAAGTGCTAGTACAATTTTATTATGGGCTTTAATGACGTAAGAAATTCTTATGCTATGAAAAGCTGGTATAGAGTATACAATCAAAACATTAACACAGATTAATTAAATAAATAATTAATATCTGTAAAGGAATAAATATTTTTGTGATTAGGTTAGATTTTTGACCACATAAAATGGTATAAAAAGAAAAAGTTTATTTGGTTAAACAATAGGAGTGTACATCACAATAAGGTTGGGATCTCCTATTAAGTACCTATTTAAATACTTGTATCAGGAGAACCCGCTCTTCCAAATACAATGGGTTTAACACACTTCCTATAATTAGAACATTTGCATAACAAAGAATTAAAACAAGAAAGGCAAAGAGTAATATTACTAAGACTTAATTAATACTAGGTAATATCCCTAATTAGGGACTCTTCATTTGAAATATAATATAGTAAAGTTTGTTAAGTGGCTCTCTGTGAAATAATATACCTAGTTTGCCTAGTTAATTTGGTAAAACATTAGTGAACCATAAACATGTTTATATTAGGTCCTTACCTATGAAATTGGCGTTTTAACTATATAGAGAATTTGATACATTTAATTTTGCGGATTATTTAGTAACGTCAAATGCACACCAAACAAAATTGTGTCAGGAACATTGGACACTTCTAAGCTATAGGTATTATACATATCTTAATTACTTAAAAATAGTTAGCTTCATAAAACTCTGCGTAATTGAAACACTTAAACTCGCAGCACATAAAAAGAATTGAGTTCACACTTTAATTTTAAACATTAAGTAAGAAACTGAACCATATTATTTGTATCTAAAACCTTTGTAACATAGTGTATTAATGAAATTTTAAAAGAATTCGGACGTTAAAATTTAAATTAATAAATTCCGTACGAAATAAAACACGTAAAAAATTTACGGTAGAACTTTGTGTTCAAAAATCAAACCTAACCTAACTTGTTTAATAAGTTGTATGAACTTATGTAATAAATAATGGTTAAAGTATAAACACGTTTTTGCCAAATCAAAATTTGTAAAATAATACGTTTGCCTAATGTAATTTTGGTCAAATAAACTGACTCCCATGTTTATACAGATTTAAGAGAACTAAATAGTCCTTAGCGGTATAAAACGGTTGTTTACTTTCGGACCTAAACAGCATTGGAGTCAAGTCTCCTTGAAGGGATCTAGTTCGTCAAGCTGTTCTAATTTGACAATCATTCAAATAACGGTGTTAAGTCATCCTATTACCAGGAGTTCAGAACCTGTAAGGGTCTGCTCCGAACTGGCTAGCCTTACGGAACAGATGTTAATTGAAAATTAAATTAAAACAAAGTTAAAATTTAACAAACCTTATCATACCGCGGCTGTAAGCACTGTGTAAATAGTTTTATACTTGATTAGTTAGCACAGTAAATTTCAAATAAATTACTAGTAAGTATACGGAACAATGCTGAGAGAACCTGTTCAGTTTTCATTTTGTACTAGCAATAAAATACAAAAATAATACAATTTATTTCAGACAGACAAAAACAAACGAAAGACCTTATAAACTTACTTAAAACTACACTAATCTTACAAACCGCTACCAGTGGGCATTGTTCCTAAGATGCTGGCAGCATTGCCACGTTGAATGGCAATGCTTAATCTTTGTGCCAAGTACAGACCAGCATTTTTGTCAGGGGTTGCGTCGATCAGGTGCGACCCCAAAAGGCTCAAATATGTAACTTCTATACAGCCTTTTGAGGGTCTCCGCTGATTCCGCTGAAACCAGCCCTAGTACTTGCTTCTAGTATTGATTTCCTAACATTTTTTGACAACTTCCATCCAATCCTCTGCCGAAGCCCGAAGGACAATCGCCTCTGAAAACGTGTAGTCTGTTAGTAGGTCCTCTTACATCAATTTGAAATTGTTCAAGACATTCTCCATTTGCTGCTTTGACTAAACCTGCAGGGCATGAACTAGGTTGTGAGGATGGGCCTGCTTGATTGTCTGCCCTCAAACCTATTTCTTCATTTGTTTTTCCAGGAAACGAAAAACCATCTTGGGGTTCAGTATCTGTTACATTTTCTTCAGCGGCATTTGTAGTATTTTCGATTTTCATATGGGTGGTATCATGCATAATAGCAGGAAGCATATTTTCGAGCATACTACCATTATTATCCAAAATATTACTAGTGTGATTCTGTACATCTGTAACATTTTGCTCTATGTTGTTTTCGTTGTTAACATCAGAAGAAAGCGTCCTATTTCCATTACTTTGGTTTAAATTAGTTTCTGACAAATCTGTATTAACATGATCAGTTTTATTTGCAGAAGCTGAAGTTAGTTCGCTGGTTTGGTTATAGTTCGTTGTTGAAATGGTTTCTGCGTCTTCAAGTGTGTTGGTTGGTTTTTCATTTACATTTGTATTTGTTGAAATATCCACAGTATCATTTGGTTCAGGAGCAGCCGTTGACGAAGGTCTTGGAAAATTGTTGCGATTACCTTCATTCTTATGTGCATAAACACCCACTGCTTCAGAAATTACATGAGTGCTTGTTCCAATCCCGTTCAGAGCTCTATCTATAATACCTCTTGAATCATTTCTAACATGATTTACTTCTTTGCGGATAAGATCGAGGACTACTCCACACTCAGCACTTAAGATAATAATAAGAATTGTGGAAACACAAACAACTAACTTCATTTTTAAACGCGCCTGCTTCGTTTAACGGTGTTTGAATAAATGTGACCAATTATAAAGGAAGTTAGTCAGAGGAAAGATGGGCCAAAAGAACATATTTTTTTACGTACGCAATAATGAAAATAAAATATGGGTACCTTTTTCAAAGTACAGTTTTTGGGTGTGGACATAGCTCCAATAATTTTACCAAAGTCAGAAAAAGCAAATATGTTTACCATTTATAGTATTAACAAAGTATTTTATCTTGCCTGTAATTTGTTTGTTATCTTTTGTCAACCAATTGCTACGCTGCTAGATTAGTTGTATGTTTAATGAAAGTAAAAAATAAGAATATCTTGATCAGTTTAAGAACAAAATGTCAATTACGTTCAATTGTTACTAAATAACCCAGGAAAAATCCTTTTTTAATCTTAGGTAAAAGGAGATTGTTAAAATATTATGATAATAAAAAACTATATAGTTAAATTTGGAAACACATATATATATAAAGGAGCAGCGTTTCTTATCACAAGTATCATGTGTATTTAATATTTTTTTTGAGTTTTTTTTGTTATAGGTAATGTTAAGAAAATGAAAAAAAACTTTTTTATGTATTTATCATTTGTAAACACCAAATTCGTATCTTGCGATGTTATTCTGGACTACTAAACCGTTGATGAATATTAAATAGCCAAAAAATATTAGGTACAAATGAATATTATAAAAAAAAATCCGATTGTTTTTCCTTTTTTTATTAAAGATTACCATTGTGCATTATAAAAGTATAACATTTTAAACCCTTTCTACAATATTTATCGCAAATAATCAGAATCTACAGGGTGACACCTAAGACGTAATACAAAATTATATTTTCTGGATCTACTCATGAGCACGATCATCTTTTAGTATGGGACTAATATCGAAATCGGTAGATTTTTTTTAAATCTCCCATACTAAAAGCAATCAGCTGATTTCACAATTTGTATGGAGACGTCGATTTTGTGTTTACATTTTCGAAGTTAGTCCCATATTAATAGTTGATCGTAATCATGAGTAGATTCGGAAAATAACATTTTGTATTACGTCTTACGTGTCACCTAGTATAATGCGATGTAATAAAGTCGTCAATGTAAATGTTCCCCATTTTCCCCAAATTGATTACGTCCTCATCTTGTTTATCAGCGTGTATTATAAATGTTACGCACGCACTTCATTTTACGGATGATTTTATGAAATTATGACGCATGAGCGCGCAACATTTTCTTTATTATGTAATTAGTAATAGGGTAAAGTCACCAGTCGTCAGCCAGAAACCAGTAGTCGACCTTATATGAGTGCGAAGGGTGGGAGATATATCTTTCGTACTCCTCACACTCATACAAAGTATAGGTAGAGGCCGACTTCAGGTATCTGAACACTGGTGATGTTACCATAGTTACATATTTTTTTTACTGCTTTAAAAGAAAAATCCAGCGACCTCGGTGATAAGATACTACACGGTAAAACCTTATTGCTATTCAACGTATTGATAGCTCTTATTTACTTACTTGGCTGATAACAATCACTTGATCGTAAGGACACGCAGTTCGAACCCCCTTGCCACCATGTACAGTCAGCTGCAGAGAAATGTAACCACCTTTGCTAGGAAACTTGTATGCAGGGGGGGTCACTTTTCTCTGCAGCTGACTGTACCAACTTGTTTTCCTAACTTAAGTACATTACGCGATTCTTTTACGGTAAAGGAAAAATATCTACTTTATATTATAACAAAATAAGTACTCACAGTAGTATAAGAACGGTTTTCAACGCCTAGTTAAGTTCTAACCGCAAAATTTAATTTAGGTTACAGAAAGGCGCCTGGGCCTGGGCGTATTATTATCGCGATGGCTAAAGTCGATAAACCACCCGTCACTCTCGCACTTTCATACTGGTTAGAAGGTGACAGATGTTTTATCCACGTGTATTCACATCGATAGATACGATACGACCAATAATAGGCCCGCTGGTGATGACTTTTTGTAAGTCCCCTTGAAAGTATAATGCTCCCTTCAGGATCATAAAGTTAAGAATCATGCACTTTAACTACTTTATTATCAGTAGTATTCATATAATTTTTAAAACTAAATTATATTTGTTCATTAAAACGAATAAAAAATCTGTCCAAGGTGTAATTTATTTTCAAGGGTTTTAGAGTAACCTTGGGTAAAGTCATCAGTGGTCTGCCAGAGATCAATAGTCAACCTTATATGAGTGCGAAGAGTTTTTTTTTTGGGGACAATGTCACACCAATTGACCTAGTCCCAAACTAAGCTAAAGACTTGTATTATGGGTAATAAATACTTATATAGAGAAATATATATTTAAATACATAGAAAACATCCATGACTCAGGAACAAATATTCGCGCTCATCACACTAATATCTGCCCTTACCGGGATTTGAACCCAGGACCGCTAGCTTCGTAGGCAGGGTCACTACCAACTAGGCCAGCGCGTCGTCAAGTCGTCGTCAAGAGTGGGAAATATATCTTTCGTACTCTTCCCACTCATAAAAAGTATAGGCAGAGGCCGACTACATGTCTTTGGATAACCACTGGTGCCTTTACCCTTTCTCAAGGTTGAATTTCGGTTTCATACCGCGGCCTACTTACTGAATTAACATCTTTCATCTTTATATTTTTATGGCCGTTTTAATTGCATCGTAATAATTAAAACAAACTTATCCCGGATCACGCTGTATTACTATGCATCCTGCTCCCTCTTTTACGTGCGAAAACAAACTGCAACAAGAGCGTTAATTGAAGCTGTTAGAACTTTAAGACGAAGAATATCGCAGTGTTAAGATAGAAGGAAACTTTCGTACAATTTTGCTTAATTTAAGGCATGTAAATTGGTATTCTCTCCTTTTTTTTTTAATAATGGCGGTCCACCGCGGTTCAGTAACTGCCGCACTCAGAGACGTCAATTAAATTTAATGCTTGATTAAAGTTGCTGCTGTCACTTTCTTTGCTATAGCAATAGAATAAGACAACAGGGGGGTTATTACGGTTATGACATAGTTATGCAATTCTGTTTACGCTGACAGAAAAGGACAAAGCTATATACCTAACTGCCATAGCCTTGTCCCTTACACTCACCGTAAAATGAACTGCATAGTTATGTCATAATAACCCCTCAGGGCACTAAACAAGCATTAAAGGGGTTTGAGTAAAAGTGTTTTCATTTGTAAAAGTTATACATTTTCAAGGTGAGCGGCCATTAGTAAAAGTGGTAAATTAAGATAGAATAATTCAAAATAAACATGTGTTGCTATGTAATGTAATACTCTTAAGTGCATCGGAACCGAGATATTTAATATTCTTACCTGGGCGTACTTTTAGTACCAAAAACTGAACACTTAAATCTTAAATATCTCGGCTCCAATATTATTAACCGCCATAAATTATATATATCTATGTGTATTTCAAGGTCCTCTTAATAACTATGTAAATATGAAACGTGGCCGCTGAAAAAATAATGTCAATATTCTTGAAACAGATTTACCCAATGCCCTTTAATTGACATTGTCTGAGTGTGCCAGTTAGGGCCTGTTGTTTGATCAGTAGTTAAATTAACTAATTGTTAAAATTCGAAAAAGGAACTGAAAATTTGACACATTTCCTTGAGATTCCTTCAAATTTTCGATTCCATTTTCAAATTTTAACAATTAGTTAGTTTAACTACTGATCAAACAACAGGACCTAAGTGTTTATCAGTAAATTAATGGATTAAATCAAAAGTCAAAGCCGGTAATTTTTCGATCGGCCATCTTTCCTACCCAAAGGTTACCCATTCTCTTTCTAACTCCCGACAGTAAATAGGGTATTGTCAGTTTAACGTATATCTGTGTATGTATGTTCCTGTTTGTAGCTCCCAAACTGATAAACCGATACGGACATGTACTTTTTTTTAAGAGAAAGCTAGTTTAATTGGGATGGTTCCTTACTAGGTTTCAATGCAAGTAAGACCGTTACCTAAACGTGTTGAAAATTGTATTGAAAAAAACGGTGATAATTTCGAACTCTTACTAATATAAATTAAAAAATGTGAATACAACACATTTTATTCATTTTAGATATCATGTTTACTGCTTAAGAGCTACCGTAAAATGTGCCTACTTTGCTCCCCCCTGGGTAATTATGCTCCATGGTTACATTGAGGTTATCTGTATTGTAAATCATTCTATTGCTTTCATTTACTTCGTAGCTGGATGTATACATCGATTCTTTTAAGCAAATTTGTCATCAACCTTGACTTATAAGGTAACAAACGAAATAGTCACTATGGAGCATAGTTACCCATGGGGGAGCAAAGTAGGCACATTTTACGGTACGCAATTGATATCTAAATGGAAATAGTGTTAGTTTTATTTTTCAAATCATCCGGGTTCGATTTCCGAGCGGAGTTCGTTTTTTTATAAATGTATGAATGCAGTTTTTCTTGTTATTTAAAATCGATGACATGGTTCCTAAGAACGGATCTTCGTATGTCTTAAAGTTTCAGACTTTCCCATACTGACCGATCTAAATGAGCCCCCTGTGTATAAGTAACTTGACCTTAAGCTTAAAACGTTTTTGAAGCAGATGAACAATTTGTGAGAACGCGGGGTTAATTAAAACTTTGCCTCCGGCGATTCTTTCACCTCCCCGCAGTACCTACCTGAGTTGGGCGGTTTATAAATAAAAATAAATAAATAAATATAAGGGGGCAATCTCACACCAATTGAACTAGTCCCAAACTAAGCTCTAGGCTTGTACTATGGGTACTAAACACTTATATAGAGAAATATATACTTAAATACATAGATAACATCCATGACTTCAGGAACAAATATTCGCGTTCATCACACAAATATCTGCCCTTACCGGGATTCGAACCCAGGACCACTAGTTTTGTAGGCAGGGTCACTATTACCCACTAGGCCAGCGCGTCATTATCTAGAGTTTAGAGCGTTCATTCATTACATATTACTTAAGATAGCAGCATCTGTTCAAAGAGGAAGCTGGGGGTAAATTGTACGTCCCACTGCCCGCGTTTGATCTCAAATCATAAACATATAAGCTCAGAAATCCTATCTTATTATTCTCGGCGTGCTCTCGGAGTGTCGTACTAAACAAAATTGGGCATCGGGTCACCCCGCCAATAGGGGGTTTATTAGAGGTGATATCCGTTTTATACCCCGATTTATACTTACCCGGGTCAGGGCCCGGATAAAAATCATTTTCCTCAAACTAGCTGAGGATTAGATGTCATAACCGTAAAGAAAAGGCGCCTTTGTTTTTTATGACTTTATTTTAAGGGGGCCGACATTTTTTGAATGTTTGTATAGTTAGAACTTTATTCGACTTTCTATTTATCTGTCGAACCGATGGCCGTTGGGGTGAAGGTTATGGAATGGTAACCACTAATGGACGGCGCAATGTTGATAGACCTTTTACTAAAACTTACTACTTATCCGATCGTGATGATCTTTGGAGAGTTAGGGTGACATGTTGATAATGGATGATTTTCTGTGTTTCTTGCGATACTTTTTCTTAAGCTGTTGAACTCCTTACGTCAAATACAAAATGTGTCGCTCACTTGTCAATATGTTTGCCTGCTATTCTATTCAAATTAAAACTTAAGTCAGACTAAACAAAGTCTGTTTTGCTCAGTAAAGTTAAGTTGACCGCCATGTGGGATGTTGACTCGAGAGTCTCGTGACAGGGTGATATGTAGTGCAAGGTTTAGGGATAGCTGTACCCCACTGTTCAAAAAGCTGCACATTCTACCACTACCGTGTTTGTACATTAGAAGGATATGTATTTTTGTTAATTCCCACCAACGTTTCTGTTTCAAAAAACGAAGTGAAATTTTTCAAAGATCAACGAGGAAAAGAATTATTATTATTATTATTACTTTTTGACTTGTTAAGTAGATTTAAAACCAACAAAATATTTGCACGCTTGCATGCGGGCTGAATACAATGGAACATTATTTGTAAGACCTTAATTTATAACTGTATTCTAGCAAATAAACTTATTTGATTTGATTTGATTTGACAGTTGTTTCGGCGAACGGTGAAGAATCTGGACCTTAGATATGTGGTAGGCGTACGTACGGTGGATAGTGAAAACTAAATAAATAGAAAGAAATACGGTCCCATTTAGTAACCTTTGCCTACGGAATCGAAAAAAAGCAGTATCGGTTAACTGGGGTTACTTTGATTTACGGGGGTATATTGCTCACCCTTAAATCGCCAACAATTTTAGTGGTAATCTTCTTAAATTATTTAAATAATTGTATAACTGTATAAGTAGCTTGCTCCTGATGAAACATTGAATATAATAATTTAATATTCAAACTAGTTTTTGGTGTGGGCAATGTTACCCCGTAAATCAAATTAACCCCAGTTGACGGTACTCCTCGATAAGCCACAGCTTAGGATACTGCAATGTCTGCAAGTAGACTAACACGATCCTTTTTAGCACAATATTCTCAGTGTTCATGTCTATTCCACCTTAGTTTACTAAAGAACAGCATTCCTCAAATAATATATTTAAACTCCATCCATTCGAAAATAAGGACAATAACTAGATGGCTTGAAGATTGTCTCTTTACGAGTGGCCGCGGGAGGAACGGCACAGCGGCATAAGCGGCCATAAACTAAATTGGAGACGTCTAGCCATATTCGAGTTATCGTTTGCCCGTTTATACCCGGTCTCCCCTTGAAGGATTTTGGAAAATGGAGAATTATCGTGCGTGTTGACTTGAACTGTTGAAAATTATTGTTTGTTTGTATTTAAGGTTAATGAAAAGATAATTTACATACCTACATACATTAAATCCCGCCTGTTTCCCAGAGGGGTAAGCAGAGACCACTTCTTTCCACCTGCTACGATCCTGACAAATCTCCTCAAGAGATTTTTAAAATGAAATATGTTGCCAGATATGAAAATGACGTAAACGGCTTACTTGTGACACAATACATTAACCGCCTGTTTCACAATGGACAAGCAAGTAAAGCATATTTGACAGATAAATTTAGTTCTTTCTCTTTCTTACACTTTTAAATAGACAAGGAGAGAGCAAACTTTAAATGGCAGATGAATTTACTCGTCGATTGTGAAACAGGCCCTGAATAATACTTAGTTCTGAATTAAAAAGAAAGCGTGTACAGTATTTCCAGCTTCTTAATACCGTTCGGCTTGCACTCGTAACTGAGAGTATACTTGTCACTTGTGTGTCATAGAAAAACGAAGATTGCCGATCGGTATTAAGACGGAGCAAACGTCGAGCGTCCAGTGGCGCCCTCATTACTATTATTGTGTTTTCTAATTAACTAAAGCAAAGGTGGTTACATTTCTCTGCAGCTGACTGTACCTAGTTTGAAACAACTAAGCATATATACAGAGGGACAGATGGTGGGAAGTGACTTTGTTTTATACTACGTACAGATAAAAAAAAAACTTAAAATGCCAGATAAATAGGTAGGTAGATAGGTGGTAGGTAAGTTTCTCAATAAAAGCTAGCATTTTTTAATCCCAACTTTAGTGTAGTTATCTGCTGAAAACTCTAAACTCGCCTTTGTTAGCATAGAGCAACACATCGTTAACAGACTGTACCGAGAACTCCATATCGGCCTATTCTTATATGAAAATGAGGGTATCGGGCACTGAACGTTTTCAGACCGGTCCTTAGCTCCCTAACTGCCTTCTACAAGCGCTGTTCTATTCTATAGATATCTTCGAAATTCAATGCTCTTCTTGTGCTATATTGTAAACGTATTGTCATGGTACCTCTTATTTACTTTACAGTGAGAGCTGTCACAATGTTATCAATTTCATTGCAATATAGAAGTACTTAGGTAAGATGGGCTAAACTGAAATAAAATTAAGGCAATAAGGGGTAGACATGATAAGTACGTACGGTACCTCAACGAAAATGTTAAGCACTTTTAGACAAAAAAAAATATATAAAAAAAATCATGACAATGAAATTTGACAATCAAAATAGGGTATTTGACAAGAGTAAAATTAAATTGGTTTTTCATCAACAACAGATAAACATTATTAAAATACTAGGAAAACAACAATCTTATATTTTAGTTTGCTATTTTAAGATTTTTAAATTCATAAAACCCAACAATAAGGACGCTGTTTGATTGTGACGTCACAAGATATTAATCCCTATAAATTCCATAGTAACGGAGCGTTTTTGATGTTTCATAAAAAGAAGCTAACTTGACTTTTGTCAAATACCGTATTATAAGGTTCCAAGTATGCTCAACATTTTAATTGGGTGACTACCAATAACCAAACCTAAAGCACTAGCGATTTTCCAAAGCTGTCAAAATGAATTGAATGGACATAAACGCTCAACATGAATGTTCAGCAGCGTACGTCAATCCTATCTATTTTCGATAATAATACGTTGGCAGAATGCATCTTGTTAAGGCCGATTGAGCGGCTAGCTCAGTCATGAACTTTAATTGGTTAGGATTTGTTGGATCATTTTCACAATAAGCCTTTTTTTTCATTTTAGTTAATTTTCACATAAGTAATATTTGTTCATAGTAGCGAATATTTTTATTTCGCTTTTTTAAAATGTCGGTATCTAATGTTCGCGTTTATTTTAATCGCTAAAATTACTCGTAGATTACTTTATTAGTCGCATTTTTTCCCATTATAAAAATATAATTTCACAGAGTCGACGGAGCTCCGCTTAGCGGACCTCTTATTTCTGGGTTATTTTGGCCCTCCGGTTCTGATACAAAAACGATACTTACCTAACCTACCTACGTATTACGATATAATTGCTATTGGGAAAATTTGCGATTAAGCAAATTCGCTTCTATGAAAAAATACGAATAGTAAAAATCACCGAACATTAAATACCTAACTAGGTGTCTTGGACTACAGACGACACTATTATTAAGTGTAACTGATAATAGAACAATAGAGTTGACATTGGTTTTATCACGAAGATTCGTTTTCAATTATTTTGATAATCATGCGCAAGCGTTTCGAATTGTGTCTAATAGGTATTGTAGTAGTCATTGCAACCTCTATGATGTACGCAGCCGTGTTACGTGAGTACACTAACCTGCAACAATAGTCCAATTTTTCGCATTACAATATTCTAAAATATGATACCGTATTGCTATTATTGCTAGGTATTAGTACAGTTTGGACTAAAATCGATTGCCCTAAACTCAAGCTATAAGTAGGTAAAGTTATCAAATTTTTAGAATAATGTGATAAGTAAGTAAAATTGGAGTATAAGCAGATAATTTTTAGGGCCTCTTTTCTACTCAACTAGGCAAACCATATTGCCTTTGGCATGTTATCGTATCGTCAATGTTACGATAGTTATTTTTGCTTAGTAAAAGAAAAATACATTTATTCAGTACACACATAAGAAACACAGAAAGAAGTAGCAACAAACAGACAAACAAACAAACAAACATGCGTTAAGCGGTTTTGATAGAGGTACTGCGTGCCCTCACAAACAGTTTTGGACCTTATTACAACGCAATGTCAACAGTTTATGAACCTCTTTTTGCGTTGGGGGTTAGAAATAGAAATAGAAATATCATTTATTGTATAACTGTGTACATACAAAGATGATAACAAGAAATAAGTCTCAACAGTTTATCCATTTCGGACGTACAGTATAAAAATAAAGATATGCTAAATTATTACATTAATCCAGTTTAGGTACTAATCCATTCAGCGCGTGCACAACATACCTACTCCATTTAAAAAGAAGTAAAATTACAGAAGTGAGACACAATATTCCTCATTGGGCGAACAATTCCTTTATCTCATAGAACGCTTTTTCAATGAGCCAATTCTTGAGACAAGTTTTAAATTGGTTACCCTCTAGTTTTTTTAAACATACAGGTAGCTTATTGAAAACTCGCATAGCAGCAATAAAAGTACTTTTGTAAACAAGCTTATTGTAGGCTCTAGGGATTACATAATTATATCTATACTGACTACGCCGATTATTTCGGAAAGATGACTTTTTTGTGAAGAACTCATCGTTACGCTTTACAAATAAACAGAGCTCCAAAATGTAGATGCCAGTTATTGTTAGCAACCGCTTATCCTTAAACACATTGCGAAGAGAGTGTTAATAAAGAAAATAAAGTGTTAATAAGCAGTGATCGGAATAGGTAGAGCTAATTTGCCTAAACTTGATGCACCTTCATTCAATAATGTATTCCCATTTCGCTCACGCATGAATAAATATGCGTCAAGTTTAGGCAAATTAGCTCACCTATTTCCAATCACTGTTAATAAGACATGACGAGTTTTTGTAGGTGCTAATTTTTTTTTTTGTTTCCAGTGTTCTGCGCAGCATGCCTGTTACACTCCGCGCATGGCTGCATTTGCGGCATGTCGTATGTACCAGTGTGCGGTAGTGATGACGTCACCTACGGCAACTCGTGCAGCTTCAACTGCAAGGTCCTGATGAACGTAATAAGGGGGCGTGAGAAGTTGACGCTCCGGTGCCAGGGTGCCTGCGACTCCCCTGAGTGCGCCGACAGCCGGGAAACCCTTACTTTTAAAGTAAGCAAGAAGTATGTCGTCGCACCGAAGTATTATGCAAGGAGAAAGATTCTATGAGTATTGTGAATAAAAGCTTGATTTGTTGCGAAAAAAGAATTATATAAAGAAAGAAAAATGTTAGTAGCGTTTACATTCTGGCTAGGGCATTTGCTGCCGTCCAACGGCAAAACCCTAGTTTTGAGAAAAAGACGTTTAAAGGTTTTTACGTAACACCTGGCCATAATGTGAGTTTTATCGCACGCTGCGCGCACGGTAAAACTCGCATTGTGGCCAGGTGAAGACGTAAAAATGTGTACTCATCACGGGCAGTAAAAAAGAAAGCCCTCTATCGCATATTTACAACCCTCGCCTACGGCTCGGGTCTCAAATACCTGCGATGTCGGGCTTTCTTTCTTTTACAGCCCTTGTTAAGTAATGTACTATTAAGACTGCGTCGAGCGTACGCCGGATGTACAGTGGCGCCCTCATTACTATTATTGTGTTTCTTAATAAACTAAAGTATTTTCTTGAAATTGGTCGGTAGGTTTTTGTACTACAAATGAAAACACAACTTATAGGGTATATCACATACTTTAATAACAATTCACCTTCGAGTTATCAACTTAACAGAAAAAAGTGGCCACCTTTTTCCGTTAAACTAACTACTCAAAGGGTAATTGTTATTAAAGTTGGTTACGTATCCCATCAATTGTGTTTTTACTTGCGCTACAAAAACGTATCTGATTGCAAGGGAATTCTTCAATTAATTAGAAAACACAATAATAGTAATTAGGGCGCCACTGGACGCTCGACGTTTGCTCGGTGCAGACTTAACTCATGCGATGAGAAATTTTCGGTGAAATTAAAATTCTGCTTTATGGTACGTTAGTCGAAAAGGTGGAAGTCGAAAGGTGTTGCGATATTTTTCCCATCTATTACCAGTGATAAGTGATAACAAATTGGTAGTATAAGCCCCCTATTTCACCACCTCGACAATGACACGTGACAGGTGACAATTCGGTATACAATGGAAAGTTAACACGCTGATACATGACTGTGTTTCATATAAACTGCGCCATATACACTGAAATGTCACCTATCTACCGACATATGTCATTGTCAGGATGGGGGCAGGTGGAAATATCCCGGACCATGTCACCCCCCTCCATATTAAAATATAAAAAAGCCAGTAATCAAGGAGCTAGTAGAATGGTTAATCCGATTTTGGGTTACGTGCATCAGTAAGTATGTAATAAGTATTTATTTCTATTTAAAAGCAAAATTTTACCGTTTTGCGACTTACGGTATTCAAGTTATATCCACCGATAAAAAACTTAAGATGAAACATCTAAACATACAACCTTCGTTTAATTAGATATATCTTATCACGGGGAGATGTAGCGGGGATCCTACTAATATATAAACACGTAATTAAGTATGTGTGTTAGTTTGTAACTCCTTTACGCTGCACGAATGGAGATAGGTTAGGTGTATATTTACCCGGAAAATGGAAAAGTTCACGAGTGAATAACAATATTTAATCATAATGTAGGTACCTACGTGGACGCAGTCGCGGGCAGAAGCTAGTTTGAAATAAAACAAACGGTAAGCCCAAAGCGTTTCGCACCGGAAAACGTTTTCATGAGTGCTTGAATTGGTGTGCGTGTCCAATGCAGAGGATTCATAGTTATTGTTACACAAGGGGGGAAAGTTGTATTTTACCTGCGAGTGTTCATTTGAAATACGAGCTAGCGAAAGGATTCTATGATTGAAAAATAGAATCCTGAGCGTAGCGAGTGTTTCAACACGAGACGTAAAATAACTTTTCACCCGTGTATAACACAAAACTTTTCACCGAGGAATAAAGGGTATGTACTATAAATTTAATTGGTAATTGTAGCGTTGAACGTAAGGTTCTTCCTTTATCGAATATATTCTATAGGCAAAAAATGCAGTCTCCAAAACCTATAAAACTGTGCAACCTAACGCAAAAAATTCAAATGTTTCCTAGATATTTCTCGGTTAGGGAATGCAAATAACCGGTTATAACCGGTTTCATACAAAAAAATGTCCACTAACCGGTTCAATTGCATTCTCTATTCTCGGATCAAGAGGCAATGGAGTCGCGCCCCAAATGCCTTGACTTACGATTTGGCGAACGTAGTTTATTTGCGTTCAAAGATTCGAAAACATCCGAACCAAGGGCTGATTTACTTCGAATGCGCTTCGTTTGAAGTGAATCTTGCGACTTTTATGAACGTTCACTGGAAAGGAAATGTACCATATATGTAGGAAAACATAGATCCTGTGTAGCCAAATGTCAAGCGTATAGATGAATCGAGAGCGTGGAATTGCATTTGTAGTGGTTGTACGGTTCGCATGAAAAGTAGAATAACGTAAGTCTCTTACCATATTTCTCTTCTTAACAAGTAAAACAATGCTCAGTCTTTTTTTGCTTTCATTCGCTATTATTTAATTCTTCATCTGACCTGTCACAAGTATTGATAATAATATTATGATCTGTAATTCGATCCATTTCCCTTTCTTGACATCTATATTTTATTTTCTTCACTTTCGACATGGCGACAAATATTTTCCCAGTCCTCATCAGTAATAGTATTAATTCTTTCAGTTGCTAAATTCAATACAATAAAATCATCCGTTAAAATATACGCACAACGTAAATAATATTTAGAATTTGACACTGACATTATTTTTGAATTTTCTTCTTAAATATATTTTTTTTATTACAAACCTCTTTTTATGCTGATAGTACGGGAAAAGGGAAATTTCAAATATAGAATGCCTATAAACACAATACCACTACATATCGTAGCTTAGCTAACAATACCGCACAAGTCATAATTTGACCTTGTGACGTTTTATACACCATTCGCTAGATTATTTTTCGGCGCATCGAATCAGCTCTCGCAGGAAGTAATTTTGACCAATTAGAGCGCGTTATTCAAATAGAAGTAACACAACGCAACTCACTGGTTGCACCAAAACCGCGCAAGTCATCAGTCCGCCATAGTGTTTGGCTTGATCAACGTCGCTGGTCGATAAGTTTAAATGTTTTGTTTCTAAATTACTGAAGTTTTCTTAACGGGTTGACTCTTCTGATGCAGTTAAAAGGTAAGTGAACTTATTTAAAATTAAACATAATAGTTTATTCATTTAAATACTTCATATAATCGTGATTAAAAACAAGAGTATTTGAGCGGTGTTGTAGCGAAAAGTTAGGTTGACTTAAATAGGTGGTATTTTCAAAAATGGTTTTTTGTCTCTCCTGAAAAGTAAGCAAATCTGACTTGTGCGGTATTGTTAGCTAAGCGACGATATGCAATTCCACGCTCTCGCTAATTCATCTATACCACCTTTTTATTCTGTGTACGTAGCCAATATTATTGAAACCGCACATCACTGACTGCAAACTTACGCACACTAATGCAGAGTGACACACTTAAACACCTAAAACGTGGTACACTTTTGAAATTCAATCGAACGCGGTCATAGACGACTCTTTTAACGAAGGGCATTTGTAACAGGTGCGAAGAGTAGACTATTCTATTAGCCGTTTTTATACTCATAGAGTCCTACCTCTATGAAATACAGTATGTAAACTTACTAAAACCATTTATTTGAACCCGAGCATGTCTAGGCGATAGATACGGTTGGGGTATATAAATTATTGAAATCTTAATGTACTGTAATGTATGTAGGTATGTATGTGTAATGTCAATAATCTGTTACGATGAAAACATTACATACGGGTCTTATAATGGGCACTGAACAACGATGTAAACATTACACATGGGATGATACTTTTAGGGTTAACCGACTTTGAAAAAGGTGAGATGTTATAATTTTTATGCAATGATTAAATTAAAAATATTCGACACACACTAGCAAAAAAAGTGGTAAAACACTTAACTCAACTAGCCTAGCAGCTGGTTGAAAGAGATGGTTTTAGTAAGTTTACATATTGTATATCTACAAAGGTTTTCGTCGTGACGGCTATCACGATGTTTCTAGTGCCAAGACTTGTTTGATGTCTAAAATAAATAGTTTTGTGTAGAAGTACGGTCACGAGATCCATTTCAAGATCGAGATCCAGATTTGGGATCCATTTCAAGAAAAATATGCTTGAAGTCGTCAATGTGATTAGAGATGTCAAGTCGTTTGTAACTTTAAGGAGACTCAACCTTACTGTTGTAGAATGTCAGATTGACTTTGGACCTAAGGCCGGTACCAAATTAAATCTAGTGATATAAAAGGTTGATTATAAGAGGTATCTTTATTGAGTATCGTTGGACAGGGGTGTTTTTTTTTAACTTTTCACTTTTGTCATGAAAATATCAAGTAGTCCTTCGAACCGAATCGATTCCATAACCTTGGTGTTAACTCATATTTAAAGTTAAACGCATAAAAAGGTAGACTAAATATTATAAATTTTGATCTTTATGTACGTTTCATTTTTAGTAGGTTGCCGGGATATGGGCTTGCAACCTGTCACTAATACACTGACACTGGTAAACATCTCAGCCTGTTTGTGCAAAATGTGGTTATACATAGAATTAACAACAAGTTGTTAGAGTTGTTGGTAATTCTGTAGCTCTGCCTACCCCACTTTTTTTTTTTTTTTTTTATGTCATAGTGAAGACAAACGAGCACACAGGCCACCTGATGGTAAGTGGAAAGTGTGACCCATAGACATTCGCATTCACAAGACTGCGATGCAATCCTAAGTCTGCAAATGCGTTGCCAACCCTGAGGACTAAGATGGAATGCCTCTATGCTAGTCATTTCACCGGCTGTCTTATCCCCAAACCGGAACACAACAATGCGAACACTGCTGTTTGGCGGTAGGTTAATGGATAAGATGGTGGTAGCGATCCGGACGGGCCCTGCACAAGGTCCTACCACCCGCAATGTATGTAATTATGACTTCAGTTACGCTACATTCAGTGATTAAAAATATAAATCTTATTTGAAATTTGATCAACTTTTACATGCGGCTGAAAAAAAATCCTGTTAATAAATTCACCAAAGTTATCTCGTCAAAATGTCAAACACCAAAATCAGATCTCAAACGCCCTAAAATAAAAAAATCCGCTCCATTTTTGGTACTGAGTAATTTTCTTATACAACTTCGTCGACGAATTGATTACTGTGTATTTTTTAATTGGTCGAAAAGTTCCGTCGACCAAACACCTCAACCGAAAAGGCAGACGAGCACACAGGCCTCCCCATGGTAAGTAAGTAAGTACAAGTATGTATGTATGTATGTAAACACAAGTGTATTGAATAATCCTTTCCCATCGTTCCATGTCGGAAAAGCGTATTTATCTTGCTTTCTCAGTTGCCTTATTGACGGGTACTCAAGCTAATTGAGAAAGCAAGATAAATACGAACTTATCCGACAAAAAACGATGGGAAAGGATGGTTCACTACATCTCGCTGCCTTTATACAATACTGCTACATCTCAAAAAATGATGACGTTGTAAAGAAAACTTTAAATAGAAAGTGTTCTGAATTTAAATTGCAACAGCGACTCATTTTGAGATGCCGCACTCTTTCATAAAGCCAACGATTCTGTACCTACCCATAGACATTTGAATTCTCAAGACTGCAATCCTAAGACTCCAAATTCGATGCCAACCCTGAGGACTAAGGGTTAAGGAGAATAACACCTCAGGTAACCCCAAAAATACCGTCAAAATAAAACATTCGTCACCTTCCAACTGTAATAAAAATTACAAATCCTCCAAATTCCTCCGAGTGTAATGTGACGACAACTTCCTATGATTAATATTGTAGTTGGTAAAAGAAAATATTTTACGCTTTCCCTCAATCCAAAATCAACCCTATCACAATAAATCAAAAGACTGTTTTCTTGGAAATGTTAAACTACAGAGCCGCACTCAAAAGTTAGCGGGAAAAATGTAAGTTTGCATGGAGTTGATACTTAGCGGGTGTCGCGTGACGAATGACAAATGGGACCACTCTGACCCGAGTTCGGCCCTGTGAGAAGTTTGCCAGGAATAAATATTCATGTTTTTATATTTAGGTAGTGCGCTTTTAACGTTTTTGGTGATTTAAAAATGCTGTTTTGGAGTTGCGACGTGTTCTAAAAACTTTTCGTTTTAAAGTTTTCTTTTTAATAATGTAGGTATATTCTAATAGAAGATCTACCGAAACACACGATAATAAACACTAGAGTCTTAAGAAACATTTTAGAAAATAAATGTATGTATTTACATAAAAAAAATATGTTTTGAATGTTGAAAAGAACATGGCTAAACTACTGCCCTAAACATGCATAGAAATTTCTTACTAGCTTTTTACATCCGAAAATTCATTAATTAATTATTACATGTTAATTATTCTCCTTGAACTTTCGAATAATAATAAAGTATTTAAAAGTTGTTTACTTGGATTTCATATTTTTTGTTTGCCATCGAGACCTGACAGATAACGGATAACATAAGATTAAGTAAGTTTGACGATCCGTTTTGCGTAAAATGTTACGATTTATTTTCAGGATTTTAACGATTTGAAAAGTTCCTGAAACTTTTTTCATGCCTGCTGAATATTCAGCTCGTTAGCATAACATATTACTAGTTACAATCTTTGTACATTGCTAGGGCAGTCGCTCATACTTCAGTTTAATATTTAAGCAAATGTTTTGAAAACAAATGGTGTAAGTTATTAACAATTTAACTTTATAATGACGATTCTATACACAAGTTTGAAAGAGGAACAAGTTAATTGTCTCTAAAATGCATCTGAGTACGACAAGGCCCTTTTTTTATGGCATAGAGAAGACAAACGAGCACACAGGCCACCTGATGGTAAGTGGAAACTGTGACCCATAGACATTCGCATTCACAAGACTGCAATGCAATCCTAAGACTGCAAATGCGTTGCCAACCCTGAGGACTAAGATGGAATGCCTCTATGCTAGTCATTTCACCGGCTGTCTTATCCCCAAACCGGAACACAATAATGCGAACACTGCTGTTTCGCGGTAGGTTATCCAATCCTAAGTTTAAAATATCTGTCAGTTAAATGTGTCTTCTCTTTCTTTTTATCAGCCATATGAAATAAAACGGTAGTGCTCAAATTAATCCGTCGGAGTAGGTCCCGTCATCTGGATAAAGATAAATCAGCACTAGCTACAATAAGCGCAGTCCAAAACAATCAAACCTACTTGATACTAGAGCTGTCAAAACACCCATTAGGGATTTCCGAGCAGTATGAAGGCCATTCATTAGCGAACGAGTCATGCCATTCAATGGGTCCATTACGGAGACAGCGGCGATTGATTGAGCTCATGCAGAGCATCATGCTGCCATAATACCAATGGCGTAGTAATAGTATAAACATTTTAAATTGTATTCGGTTACAAATACGGTATAGAATACTTTGACTAATATATTTTAGTTACGCCTTCTTTGGTATGATTTGCAGCATGACTGGCGTTTGGGATCATGAAGTTTTAGTCTACAGAGGTTTGATCTTAGCGATACGACAAGGCGATGAGTCGGTTCACCCATAGATTTACGAAAACGTAGATCCAAATGTGTAGCCAAATTTCAAGCGTAAGTACCATCGTTTTATTCTGCGTACCTACAACACAACTTGTAGTTAATATTAATGATAAACCGCACATCACTGACTGCAAACTTACGCACACTAATGCAGAGTCACACACTGACACACCTATAAAGTGGTAGTGGTAGTGGTAGTGGTAGCTTCTCGAGGATCTCATGCCCTCTTTTAACCACCACATCTTAATGGGTGATTTCAACACCTGTCTCCTTAAAAATGACTTTCGTTCAAAATCACTTATATCTCTCGTGACTGCTTGCAACATGAGTATTCTTCCTTGTAATGCCACTCATTATTGTCCCAATTGTTCCCCATCACTCTTGGATCTTGCTTTAACTTCTTCTTCTACTCTTGTTGCGAAGTTTGGTCAATACTCTGCGGATGCCTTCTCGTACCATGACTTAATTTATCTATCGTATAAAGTCCGGCCCCCTAAGTCTAAGCCGAAAATTCTCCTTCAGCGCAATTTTAGTAGGTTGGATGTAGATAGTCTCCGTGAGGACGCGGTTAAGGTTGACTGGAGTGTTATTTCTAATGCTAATACCGTAGATGACCAGGTCGCATTGTTCAACTCCCAAATTACTCAGTTGTATGACGTCCATGCTCCGGTTCGGCCAGTCAAAATTAAGCATCTTCCTGCTCCTTGGCTTACTGATGAAATAAGATCCCTGATTCACAAAAAGAATGTTGCAAAATGTAGATACAAAGTTGACTCATCAGTCGAAAATAAACTTAAATACCGCACATTGCGCAACCGATGTGGCACAATATGTCGTGATGCACAAAGTCGTCATATACATAAATCCGTAGAAAATGGTGATCCGGCTAAAGTATGGAAGTTTCTTAAATCAATAGGAGTTGGAAAATCTCAAGTAAATTCTAGTAGCAACGATATTGACATCGATCAGCTGAATCAGCATTTCTCTTCTTCTACCTTATTTAATGGTCCGGCTAAAGCCGATACGCTTAAATGTCTTTCTAACATCTCAACTCCTGATACTTCAACTTTTTCCTTCTCACAATTCACTGACAGTGATGTTAAGAAGAGCGTACTATCCATCAGTTCCAATGCTGTTGGTGTTGATAGCATTAGTCGTAACATGATCCTTCCCTTGCTCGACCTTCTCGTTCCTATCATCTCTAGTATCCTTAATAGGTCTATTATGACCAATGAATTTCCTTCGTCATGGAAGGATGCTGAAGTTGTCCCTCTCCCCAAAAAATCAAATCCCGCTTCTTTTTCTGACTATCGTCCCATATCCATTCTTCCTTTCCTATCCAAGATCCTGGAGCGCCTTGTTCATCAGCAATTGTCTTCCTACTTAAACAGATATGACCTCCTTAACTCCTTTCAGTCCGGTTTCCGTCCAGGTCATAGCACGGCTACTGCTCTTGTCAAAATCACGGACGACATTCGCGCTGGCATGGATAACAGAAAACTGACGGTTTTGACGCTGTTGGACTTTAGCAATGCTTTTAGTACCGTTGATTTTGACATAATGCTTGCAATTTTACCCTCCCTTAACATATCTCCTGCAGTAATTGAATGGTTTCATAGCTACTTAATCGGTCGTCGGCAGCGAATTAAGGTGGGTGATTCCCGATCTTCATGGTGCAGCACGCTAGCCGGCGTTCCGCAGGGTGGCGTGCTGTCTCCGCTTCTTTTTTCTATTTTTATTCATTCTATTACGCAAAACCTTCTCTCTTCTTATCACCTTTATGCTGACGACCTTCAAATTTATTCCCAGGGTACGCTTGACGATCTTTCTTCGGTAGTTGACGCTGCCAATGAAGATTTAAAGCGTATATTACATTGGTGTAATGGGTTTGGGCTAAAAGTAAACCCTACTAAAACTCAAGTAATCGTCATAGGCAGCTCCAAACTTATTTCTAGAGTCAAGTTTGAAAATCTTCCCCCGGTTTATTTCGACGGTGCTCTTATTCCTTACTCTCTACAGGTTAAGAATCTCGGTGTCATTATGGACTGCTCTTTGTCATGGGCACCTCAAGTAAGTGAGACTAGCAGGAAGATGTTCGCAGCTGTAGGATCTCTAAGACGGCTTCAAAACTTTCTGCCTCTTTCTACTAAAATTGCGCTTGCTCAAACTTTACTCCTTCCTATTTTAGATTATGCTGACGTGTGCTATTTGGATCTTACTGAGGAGCAACTAAATAAGCTTGAGCGTATTCAAAATTTGTGCATACGGTTCATATTTGGGTTACGCAAGTATGACCACGTCTCCATTTTTCGCAATCAGCTCAAGTGGCTCCCAATCCGTGCTCGTCGTAACTTTCATATTTTAAGTCTCCTCTTCAGCATACTTTTCAACCCTGCAACCCCGTGTTACCTTAAGGAGCGTTTCAATTATTTTAATTCAGTTAGAGCTTCCCAAAACCATCTTTTGTCAGTCCCCTTTTCTTCCTCTAAGTTTTACTCCAATTCCTACACAATCCAGGCAATAAGGCTATGGAACGCTTTGCCTACAGAAGTAAGGCGTGCTCAGTCTATTTTTATTTTTAAAAACAAGTTAAAGGAATACTATCTATCGCTTCCGTAGTTTTTCTATGATTACCTTTACTTTTATTTTTACCATCCTACGACCTCGTGTATTACCTTTGTTTGGCTGTTTTCTAGAATTTATGTAGTTATATATATTTTTTTTATTTTTTTTATTTGTATAATAGTATGTATTTAGCGTGTATTTAGTATGTATTTATTAACTAATTTACTTTGTTTATGTGTAATTTTTACAATATCAGAAGTGTTTCTTGTAGTTTAGTTTGAGTTCTGTATAATTTAGTTTACACCGCCTGCCATGTATTTTTGTTTTTATTATTTCTCTGTCCAAGGTTGTCTGGAAGAGATCGCTATTTAGCGGTAAGACCGCCTGTTGTATACCTATAGTTAAAATGTACTGTTCCGTGTTTTGTTTTCTTTTGGTGTTCAATAAAGAGTATTTGTATTGTATTGTATTGTACACTTTTGAAATTCAATCGAAAGCGGAAATAAGTATAAGTAAGTAAAAAGCAAAAGAGCTCACAAGCCACCTGTATTAAGTGGGACCTGAGCCCACAGACATGTGCATTCTGAGCACTAGAATCTCAACACTACTATATTAACTACAAATGCGTTGCCACCCCTGAGGACTAAATTGGAATGCCAGTTTGCTGTTATATTAGTTCCATATAGAAGACTTTTTAACGAAGGGCATTAGTAACAGGTGCGAAGAGTACTATTTTATTAGCCGTTTTTATACTCCCTCTATGTTTTCTTCCTCTTTGGGTTCACCCTTTCAAACCGAACTTAGCATCAATTCAAGAATTATATTGAATCTTCCTAATAGACAGATGATAGGGCTCGTATTGCTTCATTTTTAAGGGTCAAATTAAATTGTGTTCTGCTCATTTTTGTGTCAGGGAAAAAAGGATTTAAATGACATTTAACCCGCACGGTCGTCGGCGCACATGGACTCATCTCTTTCATAAAAGTTGGAAAAAACAAAAGCTTCCTTATGGACGGCAGCTACCTTAAAAGTAGGTAATAGCAAAAATTTTAGCAAAAGAGACTTATTTTTATTTTTGAAAACAATAAATGTTGTCGTTATGGATTCGAACTGGCCGCATATGAGTTTTATGAATTTTATGATACAGGTTGAAAGGGTCGTTGATATTGATTATTTATATCTACAACGGGCTCCGTAAACTAAATAAAAAACTTAGTTTTGTTTGTTTGTTTTGTCATATTCGACCAGTTCGATTCCCGGCTAAGGCAGGCTAATTTTCAAAAACCATAATTGCAGTATTTGTTTCTTTTCAAAATAAAAGTAGGTAAGTCTTCTTTGCGTAGAATTTGCTATTATCAATACTTAAGATAGCTGCCGTCCATGTGGCGCTCGTTTTTTCTACCTTGTATAAGAAAATTCCACATAAGAAAGTGCCACGGCGTGACGTCACGCGAAACTTCAACGTACAGTCAACCAATTTGATTCCTAGGCCACTATGGACTTTGTCAACGTGACGTTGTAAACCAAATCATAGGGAGCCTCTTACGTTTTGGTTGACAACGTCACTTTAACAACATAGTCCAAAGTGGCCTAGAAATCAAATTGGTTGACTGTACAATATTGTTGTAGTGTAAAAGACTGACTAATTCGATTTTTTAAGACACTAGCCTATTCTATATAATAACGCTTTCATACAGCAATCTAATCTCAGAAGTTCGCGATAAAGCCTTTGATACCGGCTTACACTTGAGCCGCGAGTTACGTAATCTTGGCTTAATGTTGTAATATACTCATATGGGTAGTTGAGTTATGGCAGAAGGATTACGGAGAGAAAATCGTTCATTAACATGATTTAATTAAAAAGACGGTGCATATTTGAGTTTTAAACTACAGGAAGTCATTATTTAGGGCTGTTTTTATTTTCAATGTATTTAAATAGGGAATATAGGCTTGTAGTACTGTTAGGGGCTTGTAGTACTGCGATGGGCATGCAAGCTGTCACTAATACACTGGCAAAAATCTTAGCCTATTTGTGCAAAATGTGGTCACTAAATTATCGACAAGTTTTAAAGTTGTAGGTAATTCTGTAACTCTGCTTTCCCCACTGTAGGATAACAGGCGTGAAGCTGTGTATGTTTTTATATACCTTCGTTAAAGTTAACCAATGGTTAAAAATCTTAACCAGATAGGTAGAAATATCACATTTTCAAATTTTAACTAACTACTCTAAGGCGACAGTTTCGTTTAAATGTTGAAAAGGACAAAAAAAATATTTTGTCAAACTCTATTTACAGTGGCATTATTACTCGCACTTTGACATGAAATACAACAATTACTCAGAACCAAATTATTATTTTTTGTTTCTCGGTTAATTAAATAGGAATTTTACCAGACGCAGGTTAACTTATTTACGTACTAGGAGAATCGAACCCCATAGCAAAATTAAAAAGTAACGATTTAAGAAAAAATTTTTTTTTAAATGACGATAAATCTATTCATAACGCCGTTAATTTCCCGATACTTTCGTGATATTATTATTTAAATGGTAGGCGTATTTTGGGTTACCAAAATGAGATGCATCGAGAAAAATTTAGTTAAATTATCATTTGGAATACGTACAAGCAACTACTGCACACATAATAATCGAAAACTATGTGATTGTAAGTTATAATAAAACCAAAATATTATAAAAATATTAAATTTTATTAATATACAATAGAGTAATAATACATAGTTAACTGATATGTCGTTTTGTAATGGGATATTTAAACAGTTTAATACTTACTAGTTCAGTTACAAATAAGTACCTATTTCAATTAAGTATACTTAAATGAGAATAAAAAAATAAGATAATGGTAGAGTCCTTTACAGTCATATCATTTTCGAAGCTAAACAGCGAGAACCATTATACATGAATATAAATACTTGGAACGCTTGAACTATCTTTAGGCACTCGTCCCACCGCCGACGATGGGCGGGAAGCGAGTACAGCCAGCGATCAACTAGTAATATTTTTGTCTCATTTATTGACACGGGATCTATAATTTTTGTTCCGACAAACTAGTGGAAAGAGTTCTCGCCGGCAGTGTGAACAGCCAGCGATGAACGATTAGTATACGTGTCTCTTTTACTAACACAGGATCCTTATCTTTCGTTCGTTTCTTGGGCGAGAAAATCGCCGATAGCTAATCGCTTACTCGCCCTTGGTGGGACAAGTGCCTCACAGACCTAAAAAACTTAAAAATAAATTGCAGTATCACATAATTTATCATGGTTAACTTGCGTAATAACAATAATGTTCCTAAAACAATATGTACTTTCATATAATACAGCTATACAAAACACACAGTCTTATATACTCGTATCTTATTTTTTCTAAAAGTTATCACTAAGTTAGGTTTAATATAAGAAATAACAAATCACTTTAAAAGTAAGTGTTAATAGTTTTCATAAAATTAATACAATTAAGATAACTATGGAAAATAAATGCAATATTAAGCGATATACATTAAAATTATTATTCGATTTTTTTAGAGAGACTTTTATTTTTATTCACACAGACAATATCACACTAATCACACTATTATAAAGGCGAAAGTTTGTGAGTGTGTTTGTTACTCCTTCACGGTGCAACGGCTAGACGAATTTGGATGAAATTTGGAATGGAGATAGCTTATACACTGGATTAACACATAGGCTACTTTTTATCCCGGAAAATTTAACAGTTCCCGAGGGAGTAACGATAATCGAAATCTACGCGAAGTCGCGGGCAGAAACTTGTACCTAATATTCCTGAAATATCGAACTTGGCGGTGAAATGCTGTGTGGCGTAGACCTTGTATGGCTTCAGGGGAGTGCCGAGTGGAAAAGTGGGGAAATAGAACAGCTGCTGATTCGCCAGTATTTTGCCACGGTAGACTTTGAGGCCAGGCCAAAATAGCCCAAGAATTACACAGCCATTTGTGAATTCATACTGGGCAATGTTATACAAAATAATAAACCTGGAGACCATGTCACACCAATTGACCTAGTCACAAACTAAGCTCTAGGCTTGTACTATGCGTACTAGATAACGATATAAATACTTATAAAGATAAATATAACTTAAATATACAGAAAACAGCGATTACACATAAACAAATATTCTAATCTGCCCTTAACGGCATTTGAACCCAGGACCTACATCACCGCTTGGTTACGATAGCCCATGACGTACTAGGCTCTAAGAAGTTACGAGGAGTCTACAGCAGTTCCGGCAGCTAGATACTTCGCCTATGTACAGTAAAACAACCGATTTGGCTTACCGATGTACCTGCGCAGATGAAATTTTTTCGAAGCGCGGGAACCAATCAGCGTAGCGTGGTTGTATTCTGTGCTATTATTGGTTATAAAGTGACGCCATTTTGTCACGCGCCCTCGTGTCATTCAGTCAGCCGTCAAACGTGCGTGAGTGAGATGGAAAAAATAAATGCAATTTAATTTGCACCTTATAACTATTACGTACAAGTCTGATCGTGGGTTTTAATCATGCTTTCGGAAACCATCGGAATCGTTGTTCGTGTCTGCGCAAACGAAGATTCACGACACGCCATATCGGTTGTGTTCTACTGTACACACAACATCACACCTAACTAACCATTAAAGACAGAGCAGAGAGAAAAAGAAAGACATGTATATATGTGTATTATGTCAACAACATACGATTCTAGTGCGACTCTCTTTCATGCAATATTTCAGATTTCTGAAGTGTATAGCTAGATGTGTTGCTGTGTGTACCAGGATCTCAGAAGTGTCAAGCAGTCTACAACTCGTCCTTCGTACGCCGCGGCTTGAGCGCCAGATCGTCGTGTTGGAACCATGTGGCGTACACCTTGTAGGGCTCCGGGGAGGAGTGCCGGTGGAAGGAGAGCGGCCGGTCGCGCCCGAGGACCTCGCGGGGGTAGTCTTGAGGCCGAGCCTGGAATGAAACCCATTGCTTATCATAATGCAAAAAAAGGAAAAACAACATAGAAACTCCTCCTGTTTTAAAGTCTGTTGACAAATATAATTTAGTCAATGACATTTTACATTGACAAGTACATGTTCAAGATTTTTATTTCTGAACTGTACTAAGTAGGAAGCTCAGTATGAATTATATTTTTCCGCTTTACAATTGACAAAAGGAATTATTTAAAAGACGTTTTGAAAACAAAAACATCTTTATATAACTTTGTCTCAAAAGCATACTTCCATACGTACGTACATACCTTCACGCCTGTCATCCCAAAGTGGGGTAGGCAGAGCTACAGCTACCTACAACTTTAAAAACTTTAAACGTAAGCATACTTTTTTTGTTTATTATTAACTGAGAAAATCAATAAACCAATTTCTGCTAATTCTACGTCACAGTAAAAGCTGTGCTAAGTAACGCGGTTACAAACAAAATGACGTCATTACAACCACTAGTCCAAAGCGGGCGTAGCAAACACTGATAATATTCAATATTTATTTTCTCAGTAAATAATAATAGACTAGTATGTTTTTAAGGTAAACTTCAATAAGCATGATTTTTAACAGAACACCTTTCCAAAAAAAATCCTATTCCTCTTCAAATTTCTACGAAACTACCATCTCCTCGCCTTTTCTTGCCTCTGGTGTTGCGTCAGCAAATTCCCTTGGCAATAAAAAAGTAAGCATCGGGACTTCACCGACGTAGTTCAGATGGAAGCCACGAGTGTGAGCATGACGTCAGATTCCCGACGTTACCTGGTGGAATAGCGGCGAGTGCGTGAGCGGGACGGCACGCTCGCGCGCGCAGGCGCCGAGCGTCATGTCATCGGGCGCGGAGGGCGCGGCGCAGGCGCAGCGGGCGAGCCGCACCGCCGCTGCCACGCTCAAGGCCGTGCCGCCGCCGCCCGTGATGTAGTCATAACCTACAGGCAGACAAGAGGTCAATCTGACGGGTGGCGGTCTGGTCGCATAACAACTATTGTCATAATATCGATTGTCATAACACTTTACGCATAAAGTTGATGCTCATAATTTTTTTTTGGCATAAATTATACTAGGCATAATTGTTCCTTGTCATAATTGTACGGAGTCATAATTGGTTTAATCATAATGTAGAAAGGCATACATTTATTTAGCCATAATATTGATAATTATAATTATTTTTAGTAATAAATATAAATGTCATACATGTATCAAGCCATGATATCGGTTCGCGGATAGGTTAGGGTTTTTTTTTATAAAAGAGCGGAAAATCTTGTTAATGCGTTTTGCAGTATAAACTAAATATAAACTGCCAAAACTTGCAGTTAACCAAAATAGAAATATTATGGTTAACTACTTTTATGAGCAACCATTTTATGTCCATTATAAAGTATGCTTAAAAAAAATTATGCGCATCAAATTTATGCGCGTTACACAATATGTTCTTAAACATTATGATTAAAAACTTTATGCGCATAAATGTATGACAATTTACAGTTATGCGCAATGATGAGTATGACGAATCCTTGTATGCCCATCATAAATATGACTTTAAACTTTATGCAACCCGACCCCTACCCCAATCCTGACACATAGTACGACCATGAAGATTCTGACTATTGACATTGTTGACGGTGCGACTGTGTTGTTGTGGATGCGAAAAGCACAAGACCGGTCTGAGTGGAGAGCCTTGGGGGAGGCCTATGTCCAGCAGTGGACGTCTTTCGGCTGACATGATGATGATGATGAGTACGACCATGAAGATTCTGACTATTGATATAGTTGACAGCATTAAAACAGTGCTAATAGTAATAACAGCATTGTTTGACTGCTGTCAACATTATCCATATTCACAAACTTCATGGTCGTGCAATTAGTCAGGATTTACTTCTTATAAACCGGGCACTTTAGATGTTAATCACGATACTTTTGTAACTAATACAGTTAGCGTCACATTTAAGAGACCAAATGGTTACTGAAATGTGACTTGGATGTAAAATCAGTAAGTCAAGTCTAAGGATTATTTTTAGGACGCGAAAGAAATTCCATTTTTCAATAATTTCACATGTAACCTACAAACATTTTTTACCTTCATTATATACTCACTAGCTTGAAAAGGAACCGTCCCTATTGATTTCATAAATTAAAAAGAAGAACAGGCATCTGACAAAACTTCAGTTTATTGATACGGCTACGGGCTAACAGCCCTTTGACGTGTCGGTGATGCCTGTCTCAAAAAACATCAACATAGACGCCTGAACTGACAAAACGTTTTTTTCTGCCACGTGTGTAAAAGTGCGACCAATTAAAATTGTGAACTACATATTTGGTAGTTTCTGAACCACATATTTGGGAGTTTTCCTCACACTACTTGGGTTGCTATAGTCACAGCGTCCCTTATAGCATTTATTGGGGAAACACTAACCTTTAGCAGCAGTCTCTTTGTTCACGTATCCATAGCCGTAGCGCTCGCCGATGACGGTGATGTCAGTACCTCCTCGATAGCAGCTCAGCACTTCGCACAGCCTCTGCACACTAAAAATAAGGCACTGTGATCATCCTTGGAAGAACTATAAAAACATTTCTGTTTCCTGGTTAATCCGAATGAAGCCTTCATTTTGGAATACTAAGATATTTCGAATTTAGGTCACAGAATGTTGCTGTAGGTATACTTTAGAATGCCTGTAACAAGTAGCCAGCTGGGAAATTGCTACCTAATCTAGCAAAGCCATTAATTAAACTCTAGACATCATTATTTGATTGTAAGGACCTGTGCAGGGTCCGTCGAGATCACTACATCTATATTATCCACTAACCTTAGTCGAATAGTCACCATCTAACTTTTCACCGTCTTTTGTACTCATAGGAACACGACAATTCAAACACTGGCGATCTTACCCCAGTATGGTGTCATCGTCAGCGAGGAATATCCACTTGACGTGCGGCATGCTGCGCACGCGACTGACGACCTCTCGCAAGATGGCGACCGTCTTAGTGCAGTGCCCAGTTTTAGTGTTGGGCACTCCAGTGTCCACCGCAGGGAGGGAAGGGTCTGAGAAAAACTTCATTATCAAAATACGCTTGCTAAGTGTCATCTACTCGTACCTAAATTTTTTTTTTTATTGACCCGTTGATGTGTTTGCCCCCACCAAAAGAAGGAAACTATATTTTTCAATTCTCCAATAGACATCAATGTCCTATCTCACCAGCCTGATCACTGAAGAACAGCAGGTTGGTGACGTGGCGACCCCAGGTCTTCTTTACGACCCTGGCGCGGCTGGAGTGGAACCCGCTCCAGGTCTTCACGGCGAAGAATACGGACTCCTCGGGTATGGGACTGCCCTGCCGGATTGACACATTTACATTGATGGATTTAGAGATGATTATGACACCTGAATACCTCATCCGTCCGAAGTGCAATTGTAAAAATATGCTAATAATTTGCCATCCACCAATACTCACACACATATCAAACTGCCTGGGAAAGGTCGCACAGTTGTCTCCTGACACGATGCAGAAACTCAGGTCTGCTGTAAGCAAGGGTCCAGGGTCGTCCCTCCCTCCGTAAACCAGTTGAGCCAACTCGTAGCCAGGATCGATTGAGAAGTCTGCTTCTAGCTTATGCTTGGCACTTTCTATCTGGTTTAGGAGGCTGATAAAAAGAAAATTTAGTTCAAATATTGCTAGGCAATTTTAACTTGTTTTTCAAATAGATACGAATCGTCAAATGTACAGGGTGTAATCGTTAAGTGTGTCCAGGCGATTATTCCGTAACTATTACAGAATTATCAAAAAACTTTAAACTGATATCGAAAGTACGTTACCTAATGAGCAAAATGGCATCAATGACTTTTTAAAAATCAAACGAGAAATATCAAACAATTTGATATTAAACACTCCCATACGTTTAGTATGAGATGCCCCGCTCCCCGCTCGGTGCGTTTGAGTACAAGTTTAAAGCGCTGCGTGGACACAACTATAATAGTTCTTTAGATCAGCATTTTAGACAGCATAATATTGCATTGACATCGAGTTTAGACAAGTCGGTACATGAATACTTACGTCTCTATGAGTTCCATCCTCATGGCGAATCCTGTCGCAAAGTTAGGGTATACGAAACCGCCTTCTTCTTCTAACTCCTCATATATCGCGAAATGATGAATGATGGTTGGCTCGTCGTCGCTTAACGGGTAGCCGATCCATTTTGTTTCCTATTTCAGAGAGAATGAATCTAGATTACCTCTAGCTACTAGGATATTAAATCTCAATTTCTTTCTATTGTATTTTTGTTTCTGCGTTCAGTTAACGTGCAGTGTCTTTCAGACAGTCAGTAACGTCATGTTTGAAGAACTATAATACTGACCTTCTGACCAAAAAACTTTCGAGAAAACTAAGACAAGTGACAGGTGACAATTCGATACACACATTGCAAAGTCAATGAATTCCTACATCACTATTTTTATGACATAGAGAAGACAAACGAGCACACAGGCCACCTGATGGTAAGTGGAAACTGTGACCCATAGACATTCGCATTCACAAGACTGCAATGCAATCCTAAGACCGCAAACTCTAAAGACTCTATGCTAGTCATTTCACCGGCTTCATATCATTATCTGTGACTTGCCATTATCATGTCAATGAAATGGAAATGGGGGCAGGTACCTTACCCTCTGTTTATCAGCCGATGCCAAAGCCTCCAGCAGCTTGTCACACCGAACAGCCGTGTGCTCTTCCATGAACATGACCCATCTGACGTCGCCTCCCCGGTATTTGGCCACCAACGGTCTGAGTAGAGGAATGATGCTCCACGCACCAGGCATGGGGAAGTCTTCGTGGGTTTGAAGGACGACGGGGTTCCGCTAAAGATTTGATAGATTAAAAACTCGCAAATGAGGTATATAATAAAAAAAGTCCGATTTTTTTTGTTTTCCAACGGTTGTTATTTTGTTTCAAACCGCATTCTTTTATTCTTTAAACTAAAAATAATTATTACTTTTTAGAAGCAATAGGTAACGTTAGGTTTGTTTTAAAACAACCCTAAAAATATAACCAACCAACCCTAAAACGGTTTCAGAAAAAAAACGAGTATACCTTAAAACAGCGGTAAACGGTAGCGGTATAGAGAGCAGTGAAGAAAGTTAGAACTAGTAACTTACTTTGTTGGCTATGATAGCCTAAAATTACAACTAGCCCAAGCATAGAGTACCTACCTACGGATAAGTACGGAGACTACATAAATGACACAATCTCATAAAATTACGTGCCACGGGTATGGATCTGTCAGTCTTAAATCCGGCTTAAGACTAATTATAATGTTTTCTTGTGAATATCGGTCAGAAATAGGAACGTAATCCTATTAATATAATAAACGTGAAAGTTTGTGTGTTTATTTATTACACCTTTACGTTGGGCTGGGCGGATTTGCATGAAAATTTAAATGGACATACTTTCATTCCCGGGAAATTTTAATGTTCCCGAAGGATTAACAAAATAGAAATCTACGTGGATGATGTCGCGGACAGAAGCTAGTGCTAATGTATAAAACAAATAAAGAGGGAGGCTTAGTAAGGCCTTTGTTTAATGCACAAGAGGCCTTCTTTGTGTCAGGTTGACTTATAATATAATGAAACTTACCCTCCATCCATCCATCCATCAAATCACGCCTGTTTCCCAGAGGGGTAGGCAGAGACCACTTCTTTCCACTTGCTACGATCTTGACAAACCTCCCTCGCCTCTTCCACATTCATACATCGAGTCATGCACGCACGTCGGTTTCGGGCACTTAAGATTCGGCCCCCCTCCAGCATTTCACCGATTTGACTCGAAAAAGTACGCCTAGGGCGGCCCCTTCCGACCCGTCCACTCACTATCGATCTGTATATCTCTTTCGTCAATCTTCTTTCATCCATCCTTTCCAAATGACCGAACCATCGAAGCATGCCCTTTTCAATCTTAGTCAATACATCTTCTCAAACTTACCCTCTCAATCCTAAACACTTGGCTTTCGATTTCTTGCTTCAGACGTGACGCCACGCTGGCCAAATAAGGCTCCTGCTGACTTATAATAACAAACACTACGTTTCTTGAGTCTGTAACAAAAAGAAAATTTCAAATCATTGATAAGATCCTTACTTATATAATAAAATACGAGAGTTTGTCGGTGTGTCCTTTTACGTAGCAAAGGGACGTTTTCGGTTTTATTGCTTGAACCCAAAAATAACAAAAAATCATAATACCAAATCACTTTCATCACCAATTCCCAAAGCACCTGGAGCCCTTGCCAAAACGTATTACGCTAACTAGCGTTTATATTCGTTCCATTTTTAAACCAATCGCTTCACTGGTAGATCACGTGATACGAAAAGTCACGTGATCTACCAGTGACGCGATTGGTTACAAAACGAAACGAATAGAATCGCTAGTTAGCGTAATGCCTCTTAGCGAGGGCTTCTGATTCAAAATATTATATTAAAATAATAAACACCTTAATTTTAATGTTACATGGCACACCGGAAATTATTTTTTTTAGAGAGGGAGTTTAACGAGCATGAGTGTTGCCTGATGGGAAGTAATCAGTACCGCCCACGCGCTGGCCTAGTTGTTAGTGTCCCTGCCTACGAAGCCAGTGCTCTTGGGTTCAAATCCCGATAAGGGCAGATATTTGTGTGATGAGACTGATGAGCGCGAATATTTGTTCCTGAGTAATGTAAGTTTTCTATCTATTTAATTTATTATTATTATTTGGTGTTTGGCAGTCGGGAGTAGGGGTTTTAAGGGATGATAGTTAGGGTCATTCTGAAGATTTTTGATCACATTTACTATTATGCTAAGTTTCACGGTTTCCGAGATATCCAACATTTTAATAGGAATTTTTGTAATTTTTCCTTATGTCCGTGATACGAAAAAAACTTAATTCAAGTATTAATTTTACAAAAAACAGTTTTTTCTTGCATGATTTGAATCACTATGAAATAAGGAAGTTTTGAAGCTACATGGCATTTTTTTTTCCTTACAACTCTTTGAGTAAACGCGCAGAGTTACTTTCTCCATACTAAGAGAACCCCGCGTTTGTTTTTCACCAAGTATGGAAAAACTGTTTTTTTTTTTAATTAATACTGAATTAAGTTTTTTTCGTATCACGGACATAAGGAAAAATGACAAAAAAACCTATTAAAATGATCAATATCTCGGACACCGTGAAACTTAGCATAATAGTAGGTAAATGTGGTCAAAAATGTTCAGAATTACCCTAACTATCATCCCTTAAAACCCCTACACTCGACTGCCAAACACCCTGTATATCTCTCTATTTATGTATAAGAATTTATATCGTTAGTAGAGCTGAGTTTGAGACTAGGTCAATTGTGTAACATTATCCCCCTGATCTTTATTTATTTTATTTATAAACACGGTGAGAATTAAGTATTTTAAAGTCGCCACAAAGCAGCGGCATTATATCCAAACAAACCTGCCTCCTTACACAACCCCCCACAATAACTATTGATGAGTCATCACGCCCTCCCCCTACATGCAAGTCACCAGCAACATCGCTTATCACTTATCAACATCGGGTTACCGTCGAATTATGATGAATCGATCAACGTTAATCTGACACGTATATACCATTTGTGATTGGAGCCGTGGGCAGAGGCAAATTGAGGCGTCTAATAATACTAGCACGATAGTTTCATTTAAGGAACTTTAAAATGCTTTTAAAATGTATGGAAGTTACATAAAGGTGCTGATAGACTGTTTCGATAGAAAACTTTTTTTTTTTATATCTTTACATAGTAAGTATAAAATAAAGTCGCTTCCCGCCGTTTGTCCCTCTGTACCTATGGACGCTTAAATTTTTCAAACTATTCAAAAGATTTTAATTCATAAGGGAAGGTTCTTAATGTAAAATCTTGACGACGCGCTGGCCTAGTGGGTAGTGACCCTGCCTACGAAGCTAGTGGTCCTGGGTTCGAATCCCGGTAAGGGCAGATATTTGTGTGATGAGCGCGAATATTTGTTCCTGAGTCATGGCTGTTTTCTCTATGTATTTAAGTATATATTTCTCTATATAAGTATTTATATCGTTGTCTAGTACCCATAGTACAAGCCTTGAGCTTAGTTTGGGACTAGGTCAATTGGTGTGAGATTGTCCCCTTAAAAAAAAAACTGGATTATGTACGGGTGTTATAAGCGAAGCGAGGGACGTATAGTAATTAAATTATGCATTTCTTTTGAAATAGCTCCAACTTAACATAGCGGGCAAATAATTCGATATTTCAAGAATGTTCTCGTTATGGCAGTGTATTAAGTCAAGTTGAAATCTCTCTAAAAGTCGTTTCAGCGTAAAGGAGTACACATAAATACTATCTCACACTTACTTTTTTTTTTAATGAAAAAGTTTACTGAATATAAAAAAAACATTTCAGTGGTTACACGACCCTGCATCCTGAGCTAGGAAACCCTGTGTTACAGGACGCAGTTTCGTTCGGAATCACATTTAAAAAAAAACAGCACAACAACAAGCAACATTTCCTTTTTTGCTATTTCATATGCATGTGTGTGTATGTATTATATTATATACATAGATACGATTCAGCAGTAGTTGCCTATTTTTTCACGGCAAGAAGAACTTTCGTATTTATAACATTAGTGCAATTATCATTCACCTGTATAATTAGAGAGCCCATCAATGTGTTAAGACAGTGAAGTAAACCGTAATTAATTGCAGCCTCCGAGTGCATCGAGGATAAATTATTCACCAATGGCCGACGGAGCGGAGAATCTGACACAAGATTAATGTGGGCCTGCGATGGGTTTTCGATACTCTGTCCTGTTAATAAGACAATGTAAACGGGACTTTGTATTCGATTCAAATACTTAATGTAATTTTAAATCAGGATTTCTATTCTATTGTAGGGTGATGGAACCAGTAATGGACAAGGCACCAATAATGAACACTTGATTTTTATTTTACAGATGATAAGGGTTATTCATTTGTTTTGCAACAATCGATTTAGGACCGTATGAGATTTGAATTAAGAGTGAAGTGTCCATTACTGGTGCCTGTCAGCTAAAAGTGTCCATCATTGGTGCCATCACCCTACTTGGAAAAACCATAATTGCTTTTGACGTGTTATCGTATTGTCAACTTTATGATGGCACTGATTTACTTGACAGCAATGATGGCCGATTTGAAAACACCATAACACGTCAAATGCAACATGGTTTTATATGTATAGTGCCTGGCTGTTAAGAAGTCAATCCTGACAGCTGTCATCGCAGTACAATTTATATCCTATTCTTGGGTTTGAGGTTATAATTTGTACTGAAATGAGAGGTTAGGTTAGGTTAGGCTGTAGAATAGAGGCCCAGTTAAGATGTATAGTCATAGACACTCCCATGGTCTTGAGAATTAGAGAAAGTCCACGGATATGACACGGGAGGAAAAAGAGTATTTCTAGTATACTCAACTGAAGCACATGGGGTTATCTTCGCGCTTCTGTCATCTTATAAGGTTAGTTACCTCAGATATCCGACTTCAGACACAGACACGTCTAGTTGAACGTCGACGTTCAACTAGACGTGTCTGTTCAGAGAAAACTGTTATTTCTGACGTGTCGTAAGACAGGCGTCAATTTACTAATAAATACCATAAGCGTACCTTAAATGGAACCTTTGTTTTGTTAAATGAATAATTTTAGCGTAAGATTGTATAACTACCTAATAACTGTAGTTATTTTCCGGTAGACGAATACCTGCCAGTATAGAACCTAACTGTTTTGCTATTTTTCACATTTTGACAACACCTTTTCCTCTTGACAATATATAGGATGTTTATAAATCTCGAAGCTGTTCAAATTTCCCACATTTCAGCAGCCGGCACAGTGGCTAGATTAGTCTCGCAGCGGACAAAGCGGACGTGTTCCTTTGTGAACGAAAACCAGTGTCGCGCTGATAAGTGTATGAAATCCAATATGTCAAGTGAACCAGATGGTTTTGTGGTCTAATAAGTTTTTTACTGTCGAACGTGGTAGTATTTTGAGATGCTTGTTTATCTGGTCTAAAATTAGGTTCTGTTGCGTCAAAAAACATAGCTCTTTAATAATGTTTTAACTGTACAACCCTGCGTCTTCTTATATTTAATTACGTACTTAATAAAAATTTAGGTGACTGTCATTTTTATTAAATACAACTTACATGTCAACCGTATTTCGAAAATGTGCCCAGAATAACTCTAAACTATGACTAAAAACAAAAGAAACAACAAGTAATACCAAAGTCATACCAAGGTTCAAATCCGCCATGTTTTTCTAATGACATCTCCCAAATCCGGGTATAAAAAAGATCCACCAAACCGCACACTCAAATATACATAGAGCTAGGATATTCCATTTAAGCGCCTCAATAAAAAGTCAAAGATCTTAAAAGTCTCAAATCAAAATGGCCGCGGATATGAATGAATAATGTAAACGGCGATCACCTGAGGTGCGACACATTAAAATCGCATTCAGGGTACTCAGAGCACTTTACGAGCCCCGCGGGCGACGAGAAGATATATGGCCGAGGAAGACGAATGTTCTCGATAATTTGGTGATCTGAATTTATAAAACGTAATTGGTGGCTTTGGTTTTGCCACAATCATTTGTCGTTACAGAATTGACAAATCTTATACAGGGTGAATAGGTTTTACCTCAGGAGTTGTTCTATATTCTCGGTTTCAGAGCACCCTATGTCCTTCCCCTGAACTCAAGCCGTCTCCATAGCTAATTTCATCGAAACGATTTCAGCGTAAGAAACAGAGTTACACCTATAATATAAACCTATTATAATTCACTTATAATATTAAGTATGGATGTCAGAAGTATTTACTGTGATTAAGTACAAATGGAAAATCGAACACTCGAAATTATACGTCAATTCAGACAAATTACAATGTGAAATACAACAAAAAGAAAAATTGTCCATCGTGAATAACGTCTAAAATGGAATCTTGTCCCATGATATGATTTTGGCTCAGAAATATGAACAATTTATGTTATATTCATATTAGACTACATTCACTTATGAGTAATTACTTTTGCTCATAATTTATAAGGGACAGAATTCCATTCGGACTTATTTATTACAACGAAAATAAATTTAGCTATAAATATTTTTCAGCACAATATTTTGACTAAATTCACTGAGGATACTATTACTTTTGATCCAACTACCGAATGGTCATTTCAAGTGGACGATTTCCCATTTGTACCTAATGAATGACACTAAATCGTGAGAAGGTATGTAGATATCGTTCGTTTCTTAATATCCATAAAACTAGACTATAGAGCTTCGTTACACTAGAGTACTAGGCAAATTTGTGCAATATTTACTGTTCTCAGATATTATCATACATACATACATACATAAACTCACGCCTTTATTCCCAGAGTGGGGTAGGCAGAGCTACAGAATTTCCAACAACTATAAAAACTTTTTGATAATTCTTTAACCACATTTTGCACACTAAGGCGAAGATGTTTACCAGTGTATTAGTGACAGGTTGCAAGCCCATCGCCTAACAGTACTACACGCCTTTATTACCTTAGTCGGCTATATATATATATAGATATTATCATTTTCTAAGATAACAATAAATATCAGGTTCTTCCTCTCACTTAAAATATCTGCGCATAAAATCACACCATACCATTGCCAGCGTTTAGTATCTGTCTGATATCAAACTAATTGAGCAGGTATCTGAACTGTACCCTTACCATGAGTTACAATTACCGTACTCGCTAGCGAGTCGAAGCTCTGTCTTTCCTGTCTTTGAAAAAAAGATCACCAATTACCAGAGATCAACTAGGAATAGGAACAAATTGTTCTTACCACGCTCTAGAGTCAAGCTTCACAAAAATAACTCTTACTGTATGGCTATCCAAAGTCACTACCAGTTGCCTAAGTTCATTGTGGAATATCCTGTGAGCCAATTCAAGAAAATACTTACGAAATGACTTCTAGATAAGTTAAGGACTATTTTGCGAACAAGTCAAATATCTAGTTCCTCTCCTATTTAATTTAAGCTTGTATTAATTTATTTTGAATCGAATATTATTGATATTTACAAATAATTAACAGACATAATTATAATAATAAATTAATATTTTGACAATTATAATAATATGATTAAGTAATAATTGCATTTATTTTTAATGTAGATTAAGACTTTTTTCCATGCCAAATTGTGGCACCGTCCCTACCTAGAATTTGAATTTGTCCCTCGCAGACCTCGCAAGTATTCTTATGGAGCGCAAGTGACAGAGCGTTCGAGTCGCTAGCGAGTACGGTAATTGTAACTCGTGGTAAGGGCACTGTTTAAACAAGGGCCGATAGCTAAACCATGTTGACCCGAATATAAAACACCGCCTAGGCGTTTGACACGCGCCGTTTCACTGTTATCGGGTAATGTAAAACAACTTTACTGAATAATGGAGAGCCCAGGCACAGATTAAATAATAGTTGCAACTACAACGAACAGAGCGACAAGAAATTCTAATGATGAATGATATACAGAATGGGACGGGCACTTGTTTATGTATTATTTACGTACCTAAGTACCTATGCTTATTATGGTAGAGTGAGGTCTGCTGACGTATTCCTGATGTACCTCTATTTATGTAAACAAGAAAAAAACACATCATGTAACTTATTAAGGGAATGCTGCATTGTTATTAAGTCTCATAAAGTGAAATGTAAATTTCTTTTGAGATAATAAAGATTCTTTAACCCGAACTCAGCATTGCAAGCTTTGAGGTTGGACTGACGATGAACTGATCAAAAACTCAGTTGATGACAAACTGCAAAAAAAGTACAGTCACCGTAGATGGGCAGGTTATACAGTACGTCGATGAGTATACCTATTTGGGCCAGATAGTCTCCTCCACAAACCGGTAAGACAAAGAGATTGATAGACGGATCGAGAATGCCTGGAGGAGCTACTGGTGTATGAAGGAACTGATCAAGGGCACCCTTCCTATTACTTTAAAAAGGAAACTCTCCCCATCCTAACATACGGTGCCCAAACGTGGTCATTGAGTGAGGCTCAAAAGTCTAAACTCAAGGTGTGTCCGAAGATCCGATAGGGTGAGGAACACAGAGCTGCGCTCCAGAACTGGTATTGCTGATGTTGGGCTGAAGACCGCAAAGTTAAAGTGGGTGTGGGCGGGCCATATCTGCCGCATGCACGACGAGAGATGGGCCAAAAATACCACCCATTGGCTTCCACGCGACGGACATCGTAGCAGAGATAGACCCAGAAGGAGATGGAGAGACGACCTAGAGTCGTTTGCGAGGGATTGGCAAGAGTGCACCCTGCTTAGGGACGAGTGGTGAAAAAGAGGGGAGGCCTTTGCCCAGCAATGGGACACAAAAACAGGCTAGAAAAAATATATATTAACAAGCCTAGAGCTTTGGGACTAGGTCAATTGGCGTGACATTGTCCACTGATATTTCTTATTTATTTGTTTATTTAAATCAATTAATAATTTACAGGCAATCGTGAGTTTATTTATGTACTTAACCCCACTCTGGGAATGACATGTAATTATTTATACTACAATCACTGCAAATGCTTTACTACATATTTCTAAATGTGAGTGCCAAATCTGAGGACCAAGATAGGATGCCTCTTTGCTAGTAATAATGTTAACATTAGGTGGATAGCACCGTAAGGGCGATTGTATACATATTTACGGTCACGAAATTTAATTCCTAGTCCACTTTGGACTATGTCAAATTGACAATGTAAATAAATGCATTAGATGTCTCTTAAGTTTTAATTGATTACGTCACTTTGACATAGCCTAAAGTGGACTAGGAATTAAATTCTTTGACTGTATTACAACGAATTTTAATGTCCGCCAGTCAGATTTTTTACGGTTACCCCATAAATACTAAGCTATAAAGCACTAGTTTGTGCAAAATTGGACGGCTGGACAGTAAAATTTCTTGTAGTGCACAATCGCCCTAACTATCCTATACGTATTATACTTATTTTATATTTTTAAAAGATACTGCATTATTATCGATGCCTACTTCCTTTGTATTCAAAGTAGACAGGAGTGCTAAATGTTCTTGTTTTTAACGGGAATATATAAAACAACGACGTGCGAAATGGATTCGCATCCACGCTGGTTCCGTAGCATATCAAAGGAACGGGCAATATTTTGAAAATTAACCCAAACCTCAAAAAGTACTGAAGAAAAGACGAAAGGCGATAAATTCTGAACAATTAATATTCATAGATTCGTAGTTGGACCGAACAGAAAAAGTAACTAACAAACTATTTTTTTAATTTTAGCTTGTATCATGTTACGTTATGATGTAGGGCTGCGCCCACCCCTTCTGCCTAATGCCCTGCATTTCATTAAGAAATGTCAACAATTAAATATCTGAAAGGTTGTTAAGCCATGCGTTTCTAAACCAATTAATATTAATAAACGAACTGTTTGTAAGAAACGTCGTGTGGTTGTGGCTTAGAATCGTACCACTCCATGTCTTCCCAAGGAAGTCGTAAGAGTAAGAGGCGACTAAGGGAATAAAGGCTTGTAATATTGTTAGGCGATGGGCTTGCAACCTGTCACTAATATAAACTGGTTTACATCTTAGCCTCTGTGCAAAATGTGGTTACAGAATTAACAATAAGTTTTAAGAGTTGTTGGTCATTCTGTAGCTCTGCCTACCCCACTCTGGGATTACAGGCGTAAAAGTATGTGTTTATGTATGACAAATATTTCCCAAAAATTCTATATCTGAAAGGTTTTAAAGCTATGTGAACGAATTCTTTGTACATACATACATACATACCTTCACGCCTGTCTCCCAATGGGGTAGGCAGAGATTATGGAACGCCAGGTGCACCGATTTAAACACACAATTTTCGCTTCCTCTACATTCATCAATCTCTTGATGCACGTACGGCGGTTTCGGGTGCTTTTGATTTGGCCCTTAATCAGTACATCGCGAATCTGATCACTGTAGGTCCGTCTAGGACGTCCCCTACGGACATCTCCGCTCATTCTCGCTCGCCATATCTCTTTCGTAACTCTTTTTTCATTGCATTGCATTGTTGTGTTCCGGTTTGGCGATAAGACAGCCGGTGAAATGACTAGCATAGAAGCATTCCATCTTAGTCCTCAGGGTTGGCAACGCATTTGCAGTCTTAGGATTGCATTGCAGTCTTGTGAATGTGAATGTCTATGGGTCACAGTTTCCACTTACCATCAGGCGGCCTGTGTGCTCGTTTGTCTTCTCTACGCCATAAAAAAAAAAAAAAACATCCTTTCTAAATGACCAAAACGATTCGATGATTCTTTGTAAATTTTCAAATTCTAACATGACGGCATACCTACCGTACCCTATTTTGTCTGCGGAACCCTAAAAATCTTGTTAATGGACCACAGTTAGCGCTCGTTCGGTGCGCATGAATAATTTGTATCTTGAGTGGAAGATGCGGGCAGACTGTTTTTATTGTGCGATTTGGATATTCATGGCGGCATTTAAGCGAAATGCAGTTGCTTTTGGTAATTAAATGTGGTTTAACTTGTTTATAGCCCGAGGATCGTGTTTATTGTTACTAATAATAAATTCAAAAGTGTGTGTCTGTTCCGTCTTTATTGTGGAACCAATGATATTACATAGAAATAGGAAGTAGATATTTTAGAGTTATTCCCACCTGTTACCACCAATTTGTTACCACTGGTAACAGCTGGGTTTTTTTTCCCACCTGTTACTTCAACAGAAACATCTGTTGAAGTTTTTTTCAAACATGAATTTATCCGTATATTTAACTAATAAGAAATAAAAAAGGCGGAATTTAAAAGCAAAAATCGAGTCATGAAATGAGTACCTACCCATGAAAGTAGTAATCAAGCCAACACATTTTTTAAACCCTATTTCACAAAACTTCAAAACGACCTCTACGTTCCAACATATTTCATTCCACTCGTCAATAGCCTGAATCCTTTTTATTTGTACGTTCGCACCGTCGTAACTAAACCGTAGTGCCATCAATAATTCCGGCCGGCCCGTCTGTACGGACACCGCACCCGCTGGGACACGGTTCGACGGACACTTCGACAAATATACAGGTAAAACAGGTAAAACATACATTTTACCACGCAAATGTGATCATTCATACCTCAAATCTAACATCGCATATCATAACTATTGAAAAGGCATGGGCTGGAAATAATTGGCTGTAATTTTTGTCAAAGCAGCGGAGAAAAAATACTCTTCACTTTTTTTCACTCATAAGCAGAAAAGAAAATTAAGCATTTCAAAGCATGTTTAAGAAAAACTCCGTAGTTGTCACTTATAACATTTAAAATTCCATATACATTTGAAAAAGTAACTACCGATTTTCGGACAGGACAATACTGACCTTTTTGCTGCGTATCTACTATAAACCTTGAGGAATATATTGAGTCAAAAGTCACTCTCACACTAGTAACTGATCAAGTCTGTCATATTTTAAGCTTAAGAAATCTTTCCAATGCCCTTAAACATTTATTACGTGTTAAAAAATGTTTACTAATATTTTACCAAATCCTCATTTGGCTAAAATTCATTTCGTAAAGAAATACTTCACGCCACAATAAAGGTATACCTATTTTACAATTTTATGGTCAAAAGTCTAACATAATCGATTTAATAAGTCTATGTAACCTATGTATTATGTGATGGTTTAAGCACAAACACATTTTTGCCAAATGAAAGTTTGTAAAATGTTACGTTGGTCAAACGTACTTTTGGTCAAATGGAGGGATCCCAATAAAAAGACACAAATACCTCTCCGTAAACCTAAAACCAACAGCTGAACTGCTTAAGCTGTACTGTACTCGTACAAACCACAAGCCACTAGAATCCCCTGAAAAACTTAAACGTATGCAAGCCGCGTTTAAGAGTTGTCGCCGAGAGTGCGCATCAATAATTCCCGGAGCCCGGGACCGCGGCGGAGCCCCGCTTTTAGACGCGCCTGTTAGCACAGACATTGTGCAGATTTGGGAATGCTCAGGGGAGTTAAGAGGGGTTTTAGGAACAGTGTAGACACAAGGTTTGACCATGGATTTTTCTACTGTTTTTTTTAGATATAAGAAGTCATGTCGTCCCCGCCGTCGGAAGTGATGTGTGTGATGTTCTTAATTTTTTTTTTGCAGAACAAAGTCGCTTCCCGCTGTCTGTCTGTCCCTATGCATGATTAGATCTTTCAAACTTCGCAACGGATTTAATGGGGTTTTTCTTAATAGATAGAGGTAGGTTTTTATGTATAATACACTCTGATTTATGCACGGGTGTTACAGAAAACCCACATAAACCAAAGCGAAGCGAGGGCGGATCGCTTTGTAAAAATAAATATCAGTTTCGATTGTCATCTCTTTGCTCATGCTTATACAAACAAAATTGTTACCATTAATTCTAATAAATCCAGCCCACTGATAAAACTTCGCGAAAAATCCAGATTTATCCATCGATTGCGCAAAGCCTTCAGTCAATAGACGAACGAGCAGGTGCCGCGGATTTAGGCCAAACAAACGGCTGTGGATGCTTTCATCACTGTATTTATAGAAAAGCATTCAATTTGTGCATGATTAATGTATGGGGGCTCAGTATTGAATCGTCCATGTGGGAAAATGACCAGCTACGCAAGTTGACCAAGTAGCAAAATGTCAAGCAATCTATAAGCTCCGAGTAACATAACGTCTTCAACGTAGGTCAGCAACACAGGATTTAGTCAGAGTAAAATAATGTCCAAAATACAAAATGACAAAAAAGCTGATCGTCGAAATTGCCCGTAGTCAAATCTTTTCATAATGACCAAGAAGCAATTTGTACAAAAATGCTCTCGTTACCTTGACAATGTACGATTTGGACGTTATGTATTTAGGCATTAAGTTTTATGGTCGACATTGACGATTTGACGTTTTGATCTTTTTGAACGTACGACAATGTAATATTTAGACCAGTTGCTATCTAGCCGTAGAACTTTATGGATTTCATTTTTATTGGAAGAGTCTTTCCATGATCATGATACATACAAACAATAAATATCTTCACGCCAATGGGGTAGGCAGAGACTATGGAACGCCAGGTGCACCGGACTAATACAACTTTTACTTCCTTCATTCACAATTTCAACCTCTTCATGCACTTACATCAGTATCGGGTGCATGGATTCACTACATCTCCATTCATTCTCGCTCGCCATACCTCTTTCGTAACTTTTCTTACATTCATCATTTCTAAATGACCAAACCATCTTAGCATATATCTACCCTTTTCGATCTTTGTCAATAAATCTTTTTTCAATCTACATCTTTCATGACTATATTAAAAACACCCTGTAGGTAGATCCACAACAATAAATATACATTATCTAAGAGCACCGTTCAAATACAAAGCTCTTTAGTTTCAAATAAAAATTCAAATGCATCGACTTGCGACTTTTATCAGAGTCCCGTCGGAAACTCCGAGATAACCGAGTACGCCCCTTGTTATTCTAGATTCGCTCTCCGCGAAGTTATTTCTTTTGTTTGATTTATTTCTAGTTTTATGTAGCTTTTGAAGAGTTCTGTTATAATGGTGAAAATATACAGGGGGTGGTGGAAACTGGGAGTCAATTCAAACTAAAAATTATATGTTACCTAACAATTGACGACGCGCTGGCCTAGTTCGTAGTGACCCTGCCTACGATGCTAGAGGTCCTGGGTTCAAATCCCGGTAAGGGCAGATATTTGTGTGATGAGGGCGAATATTTGTTTCTGAGTATTCTATATCTATATGTAAGTATTCATGTCTTTTACCTACACACAGTTTACAGTAGTTTTACAGCTGTCTAGTACCTACCCATAATACAAGCTTAGAGCTTAGTTTGGGACTAGGTCAATTGGTGTGACATTGTCCCCTGGTATTTATTATATATTATTTTTAATAGTATGTGGTTTTGGGTTACGTAAATCTGAAATAAAAACCAATGATGTACGGTCGGGCAAGAAAGTGGTTTCCCAGTTTTGACAAAAGTTTCAGTGAGGTCAGGTTAGATCTCACAGAAACTTCTGTCAAAACTGGTAGACCACTGTGTATTGAAATTGGTACCTTCCAATCACAAGTCGCCACCCTAAGGACACTTACCGCCTGTTTCACAATCGACAAGTAAACCAAATTTGACAGATAAATTTAGTCCTTCCTCTTTCTTACACTTGAAAATAGACAAGGACAGAGCCAAATTAAAATGGCAGATATACTCGTCGATTGTGAAACAGGCCCTTAGTCTTGAATGTCTTGGCTGACAACGGTATCTCGATAACCCTTAGAAGCCGCAAATAGTTAAAAAAGATGACAATTTGAAAATTAAATAAGGGAATGCCCTGCAGCTGAACAGGTGATTAAGGGAACCTAAATAAGATCAAACAAAACCGGTACCAGGTAATGAAAGAGTATTAAAAACGCTAATGGACGCCCAGGGCGTTTTCATGAGTACTGGTTATAAAAGAAAGCAGTGGCGTAGAAAAATGAGCAGCACTTTTTATTTTCCATTAAGTTGGAATTTCCAATAAGTGCGCTGGATCTCAGACACGAGAAAATAGTAAAGCAATTTTATCCAATTTAATTTCAAGCTGGGCTGACGGATCACATAGATGGTTTATAAAAAACTAGCGACCCGCCCTCGCTTCGCTTCGGTTTATTTGAGTTTTCTATAACACACGTACATAAAACAAAATTTATTATACATAAAAACCTTCCTCTTGAATCACTCTATCTACTAAAAAAAACCGCATCAAAATCCGTTGCGTAGTTTTAAAGATCTAAGCATACATAGGGACAGACAGCGGGAAGCGACTTTGTTTTATACTATGTAGTGATGATAGAGCACTTGCAGTTCAAAGAATTCAAAAAACAAAAAGATGTGCCAAATAGTAAACTAAGAATGTCTGATGCTAGACACGGTAGAGTCAGATAGTAAATTTTACCTCAGTAGGTAGGGTAAAGTCACCAGTAGTCAGCCAGAGACCTGTAGTCGCCCTCTGTCTATACTTTGTATGAGTAGGAAGAGTGGGAATGATACCTTTACCCTATATTTACATAATTACGCCGAGCCAAAAACTTCGTACTTATGCCTACTTAGTTTTTTTTCACATTAGATTAATAAGTAATAACGGTCTAATTTGCACACGCATAAATATTCTTATTTTTGATATTAATTAAAAATGTATTTAATTTATTATTACTGCCCAAAGTATTTTTATCGTACAACAAAATAAAGCATTTTTACTAACTTGAATTGACGTTAAAATCCTACTAATATATTTGTGATGTTTTTTTTAGCATGTTTGGATGTTTAGATATTTGTCTTTTCAACATGCATAACGGCAAACCCGATTTAGACGTAATTTGAATCAGAGATAGTCCATATCCATGATTATAACATAGATAACTTTGTATCCTGGAAAATTTGATAGTTTCCATTGGCGTCAAACGAGCGTACGCAAATTGAAACAGTAAATTTAAGCCCGAATCATATAATATCCACTCAACCCCACTAACTGCACCACTGTGCACGTATAAATGTTTTACGATAAATCTGGGGACTATGTGGGAATGGACACCGAAGACAGAACGTCGACAATTTTGGGTCCGCTGAATGATTAACAACGTGGGCGAGGACTGGAGGCCAGAGTAAACTAGTCGAGCGAGTTTGGCGTTAGGCTTAGTCAGAGAATAGAGATAGTCTATTCAGAACTTAAGAGTATCAGGTGAAATATACCTAGCAATAATGTCAGTAATGTTTAGATTTGTAGAGTTATTAAAAGTGTTAACCCCTTTGCAAAAGAAACGGGCACGTGACAGCAATGAGATTTTATCCTATAAAATCAATTAAATACTATTTTTATTTTTCTTTGCACATAACACTTTATTTGTTTTGTTGCAAAACAAACTAATTTCTTTACATTATAGGTATTTAAACTAAGTACCTGATTGACAACATTAGAAAGCGCCCGTTTTCTTTGCAAGGAGGTGGGTACACTTCCACCTTTATGTAGAAATATAAAAACGAGAAGAGTTAGAGATATAAAATCCAGAAAAATGTTCGGCTAAGCATGATGTATACATATAGACGTATTAACATTACTGAAAATTAACTTCTAAGTTGCTATAAAAAAACTGCCATGACAACATATTATGCCTTTATCATCTAATTCCTAGAGTTTTTTTTATGCAGTAAGTATCAATGCAACTAAAAAAATATTGATCACAAAATCCACATAGCGGGTCCCACTGTGCAACGCGTCGAAACTTTTACGTAATAAATTACGATTTGGAATCTGGTGAATTCGCCAATCGAAGTTACGGGTGAAATGTCGAATTGAATTAAGTGAGTAATTTGGTTAGAAAATCCATTATAATGTAGGTAGATACATTTAAATCGTAAGGAGAAAGATGTTTATGATCGCAATAAACTCTAATATCACGTATATAGTTTTGCCCAGTAGAGTAGAGGCCCTAATTATGGTAATTTTGTAACTGTCACTGAAGATATTGTTACTGTTATCCTATGTAGCTTTTTCAGAAGTTTAAAATATTGTTTTCACTTCTCATGCTCAAAAAGTTTGTCAAATTAGACTTATCAAGCGAGACTCAAGTGATACATGTACAACCGAGGGAAAATATAATATTTTCACTAGGGAAAATATGAAATTGAAAATAGAATGATTTACATTTACAAAACATCTTAATTTGACCAATCAAAATACTTCACCAAATTAAATCCACCAATCACAATACACATCGACTGTCAGTCGGAACGTTAGGTTCTTTTTGGTACGTACACTCGTTAACTAATTCAAATCTTTTAAAAAAAAAATGTATTTGATATCAACCAACCATAATAAAGCTATATTAAAATCGACCAATCAGGTAACAGAATTCATTTCTCAAAACATTAGGTGTTTTTAGTACCTATTTTACAATTGCTAAAATATCATAAATCGTTTGAGCTACGCTTTAAAGCGCTAAATACTCACTCGGTCAGCGCCGTTTAGTCTATATTTTGTATCTGTGTCAAAGTAGTTTAAAAAAAAAACACGCCACCAAATTAAAACAATATTTTGCCGCGGAATCATTTATTTATAATTTTTGTAAGTATAATTCTTTTATTTTCTCACAATCGAAGTGAAAAGTAGAGTGTATAACTCGGGTCTAAAAGCCATATTAGGTACCCCTCGCACAATTTTCCCTCGCTTTGCTCGGGAAAATAACCATCTCGGGGTACCTACTATGGCTTATTTTTGACCCTAGTTATACAATCTACTATTTTGTTCACTCATAGGTACAGGGGTGTTATTTTCTCAAAAACAACGGACGGTCGAGCGAACGAGCGAAATCACAGCAGCTAGTTTAAGTAGTCCCGTCAGAGCGAACAAAACACATTTTAACGCGTCCATTCACAATTAAGCAGCCTTATACGTTCGATCCATCGGCAGAAACCATGCTGCTAAATTGAAAATGCACGCGCTAAAATATGTTTTGTTCGCACTGACGGGACTACTTAAACTCGCCGCTTGGACATTCACTCGTTCGTCCGTCCGACGGTCGTTGTTGAGAGAATCACTACCCTGGTTAGTTCAGCAAAACTAACCTCAAACTCATTTTCTTTTTTTAAACGCTTTAAATATTCAATGAGAGCGTTTTATAGTCAGCTCCTAAAAACACCTGAACCAAAATGCGCTGCAAAGTAAATTTACGGGAGTTTACTGTTCTCATTAATTTGAGAAAATATTTTCGAAAGGCTTGCATTTTCTTTTCATTACAAGAACAACTTAGCCAAAGGTTAGTTGAAAGAGATTTAAACGAGGGATAATTATTTGCCACGCACGATTTATTTAAATATTATTTAAATATAAATAAATAAATAAATAAATAAATATAAGGGGACAATCTCACACCAATTGACCTAGTCCCAAACTAAGCTCTAGGCTTGTACTATGGGTACTAGACAACGATATAAATACTTATATAGAGAAATATATACATAAATACAACAGAAAACATCCATGACTCAGGAACAAATATTCGCGCTCATCACACTAATATCTGCCCTTACCGGGATTCGAACCCAGAACCGCTAGCTTCGTAGGCAGGCTCACTACCCACTAGGCCAGCGCGTCGTCAAACAAACAGCGACATTCCAAAAATAATTATTAGTGTAATTGAATGATATTTCAATCAAGATAAAAGTGACTACGACCAAACATACAGCCTTGTGGAACACCCGATTCCATATAAAACTGGACTTTATGTGTCAACGCGGGATTAAATTTCTGGCAATAGTATTTGCATTGCGGTGGGTTTAATCTCGTGTATTATGCAGCTTCATAAAATAACGAAAAATACGTCCAGTGTTTGAATAAGACTTAAACGAAGCTTTTACATGAGAGGGTTGGTGACAGAAGCATTGTAAAGGACATTGAAACGAATAAAGTTAGGTTTAGTCAACTGGGGATGGGGTCGCATATTTTTCGACTATGGAACCTTTACATAAAATAAAAGTAAGTTACTTTCCGCGTCTGTCTGTATTTCTGTCTGTCTATATATTCTCTAACTTCTCGTAAACCACGCAACGGATTTGATGCAGGTTTCACTATCAGTTAAGTAGATATACAGCCTTGTGGAACACCCGATTCCATATAAAACTGGACTTTATGTGTCAACGCGGGATTAAATTCCAGTAGATATTGTTTCACAGAAGGTTTTTATGTAGGTATAATTAATTCTGGTTTATGTACAGATATTACAGAAAATTCACATAAACCGAAGCAAAGCGAGGGCGGGGCGCTAGCTTGGTAAAAATATTTGAGACAAATAAGTTTGAACATGAGGTAGAATCGGTTAAGGAAGAAGGGATTAAGTACGTAAATTGTGGAAAGTCGCAAATTTCCCTGTTTATATTTTAATTAAAAAAATGTGCGAAATTTCAAAACAAATACATTCGGCACTTAAATTTCCAAAAAGTAGTTTTTAAGAACTCTCTTTTTACCCATTTCTTGTTAACTTAGCAACGCATCTCTAACAAAATCACATACTCGCGTATTTTTTTACCCGGTATATATTAAACTGGCATATTTGATTTCCTTTCAGAGCCTGATCGTTACGAGCTCAAAGCTATAGTGATTACATGCCACGATATTTGTGTAGTTGGACGTAACTACCCCATAATTATGGCTTCGATAACCCCTTCTTTCAATATGATTCCCCATCAAATATTCATCTACTGAGCTAACCTTAAGTGTAGGGTACTGCTTTAGTTTCTTACGGAAAAAATATGTTTATATCTGACGAGTGGAAAGGAAAAATGACATCAAAAAACAAAGGCAAGATTCCAACTCCTTTTTTTTTTAAATTTCACTCTGATTTATGTAGTTTTTCGTAAGAAGAGAAGAGAGTGACAGCGATTTACCGATTAGTTTCATTGTTCTTCAGATCAGATCTCGTATGGTTTTTATTTTTAATCTCAACCCTACCAATTTTCAAGACACAGCCCTAACCCATAACTACTCCATATTACCAGGGTATTAAACTTATTGTCTTATCCAGTTCAGTCCCGACCCTGTCCTAACCGCATGACACGGACCAAACCCGGATAAGACGTCATTAAGAATTCTCACAAACTTGGTAGATTTCCGAACTTTGATTTCACGCACGAATAGGTTTTGTTCGTCAATTTCGTCTCATGTGTCTTGTTTAAACTTTAAAATGCCTTAATCGTAACATTCATTTAATTAAAGTGTTTCGGAACCTCTTTATCTGCAGAACGTATTATTCCAATTTCTGATGATGGAAAATACCATAAAAGTTCAACTTTATTTTATTACATACATACATACATTAAATCACGCCTGTTTCCCAGAGGGGTAGGCAGGGACCACTTCTTTCCACTTGCTACGATCTTGACAAATTTCTTTCGCTTCTTCCACATTCATACATCGAGTCATGCACGCACGTCGGTTTCGGGTACTTAAGATTCGGCCCTTTTCCAGTATTTTATTTATACAAATTAATTACACTGTTGGTGCACAGTGAACTACAAATGGCGGACTAATACTTGGAATGTATTTTGGTTCCAGAAATCCGGAATTAAGCGACCGTCATCATACCAAATATGAGTGTCAAATGCATACAATTTCTTCGCAAAGAGATAAGTTAGACATCAATTTATCGACAAACACATTTGAAAGCTGTGTCCGTTCCTTTTGCCACACGGCCAAGTAAAAGGGTACAAATAATTTCTTATTTTGTAACTGCTATCTCTCTTTAAACTTTCTTAATGTGTGGCAATGAATAAATGTATTTTCACCTCAGCAGCTCAAACAAGCAGGTTTTGCTGCTTAAAAACAGTGAGCAAAATTCAATTTTGCTGCGAGCGAGAGGCAAAGTAGCTTTTTAATTATTTTTTTTAAATGCCGTGAGCAGTGCTGGGGCTACTCACAACATTCGAAAAAATTCAACTTCACTTTGTTCTGTCACTTTCACTTCGATAGGAAAAAAGCGAGAGATAGAAACAACTTGATTCGAAGTTCGATTTTCAAATTCCACACATAGTAGGCCCAAAAAGAAACGCACGTTCGGATGCACACATAACCGTAAAATTGCAAATAAAACTATCTGTTAAACTTTGAAATGTGTTTATTATAACTATTTTATACAGTAGGTACAATCATTTTTTTTATTTAATGTTTTGAAGACAAAATTAATGAAAAATAAGAAGTTATGTATCTACATAATTTTGTTATCGTTTTAACAATCTTTAATTTCGTGACATAAACCGCGGGGGCAGTTTCAGAACGCATTTCAAAAATAGCGGGATTATTGTACTTAAAAAAAAAAAAGTTATGTAATGTAAATGACGATGTAATTTTTGTTAATTTGTCCGCCATAGCCAATAGCCATAGACAAGGCCTAGTTAGGTTTTTTTTAAAGCCACAGACTACATAAAGCTGTATAAAGTTGTGTTTGCACTACGGCATTATCAAGTTGAGTGACAGGTTTTATCTGTTTCATGTTTATTTTTTCCACTTTTTATTTTATTAGTATTTTGCAAAAATGCTTGTGATTGATGCATATGCGATCGTGTCGTTATTTAGTCGTGTATTCACCAAATGGTCACAACGGAAGATCTGCGTTGGCCCTACCAGCTTCACGCTGTGTTGTTCTCGCTGCTGAGGTGAAAAGTTGTATGTCTCACACGAGACCAAAGTTTTTTACGTCTCGTATCTTTGAATCCCTCGCTACGCTCAGGATTCTAACCTAGAATCACTCGCTACGCTCGTGATTCAATAATAGAATCCTTCGCTTACTCGGGATTCAAAATCATCACTCGCAGCAAAAACCAACTTTGCTCTCTTGTTGAACAAATAACTATTTTCTATTCTTAGAGTATCTGACTGGGTGTTGTACAAAGTCCGTAATAACACCTTTTCCTTCCCTATCCCGATACAATCTTTGCCATCCAAGTTTACAAAGTACCTAACTACACACGCGGTAAATTATGCAGGGTACGGCAGCAGCTTAAAACTTGGCTACCTCCAGGGTTCCGTGCGAAGAACCATAACACAGGTAATAGAGTGTTGAGTTAATGTTCGTCAGGTCGTAAATGTTCGGGATATTTCGGCGATGGCGGGGGTAAAAGACCGGAAACGATATAAAACTTACCCGATTTGGTAGCGTAAGATTTTTTAGGAGGCAAATTTTCTTGCGACTTGTTCCGACTAGAATTTTTAACTTCCTCTCTTAAAAAATTGTTACCATCTCTGTTAAAGAACAAAAGTAACGTTTCTTGGATTTATAGTAAATACTAGAAGACGGCCGCGACTTCATACGCATGGAGTGAATTTCCCGCTACTCCCCCTATTTTAACCCCTTAGGGGATGAATTTCCAAAAATCCCTTCTTAGTGCACCTCCAGGAATATCCAAGGAATATTCCGTCCAAATTTCAAGTCCCTATGTCCAGCGGTTTTGGCTGATCGATCACTCAAACTATTTCTTCTGTTATATACTCGTATCGTTATATTAGAGTCTGCCCGCGTTGACCATTCCACGGGAACAGTATTTTATTACGGGTTAAAAGATCGCCTATGTGATGATTCAACGTAAAAGCTATGCCCAGTTTAATTTTCATTTAATTCTATCTAGCCGTGTCAGCGTAGAGCAGTTAGACTATCTCTAAGACAATCTTTCGCATTCATAATATCGTTCATTTACTTTCTCAACGTCTTATCTGATCGAATAGTTACATAGGAAAGTAGTCTTTATTCTTTAGTTAGTGTAGTGCATTTCCTATATAACTATTAGTGCGTTGTGACTCCGACTGTTTCATTAAACTCACGTTAATATACAGGGAGGATCCAGGTTTCGAATCAGAAAGGGGACGACGATACATATTCCCATACAGTCTAAAAGATTTGATTTTAATATACACAAGTGTTTATTCAACTTGTAAAGTACTAAACTCCCTCTCCCCCTAGGATCCGCATTGATAAGAAAATCGAAATATATAAAAGAAGAAACTGACTGACTGACTGACAAAAGCACAGGCCCAAACCGCTGGGTCGAGAGATTCCAAATTTTGCACGTAGGTGCCTTATAAGGTCAAGGGGTGCACTAAGAAAGGATTTTCCATCCAGGTACCCATAGTATAGATGAATTAGCGAGAGCGTGGAATTGCATATGTAGTGGTATTGTGTGTGTATAGGCAAGATAAAGCGAGAGAGAAATACTTAAAGTACTTCTCTCTCTCTTTCTCTTGCCTATAAACACAATACCACTACATATGCAAATCCACGCTCTCGCTAATTTATCTATACAAGCCTAGAGCTTGGTTTGGGACTAGGTCAATTTGTGTGACATTGTATGATTGTCTCTGATTTTCTAAAAATCTACCCCCAAAGGGAAGAAATAGGTGGCGTGGAAAATAATTCTACGCGAGCGATGTCGCGGGCGTCCTCTAGTTAATTAATAAAGACTCACGTTCACAAATTGAAAAGTAATTACGAGAATAAAGGGTCGATAAAGGGCGATCCGTAAAGGGTTAAACGATCCTCACGTCCAACACAAGAACGGTTCAAACCATTCATTCCTTCATCCTAGAACACTATATCGCAAATAATTTGCCATTTAATTTAATTCTCCATGTTACACCTATACCTGAGGTACTACTAGAGGCTGGGCGGCAGATGGCACAGTTTAAGGAGTAAACGTGACATGACTGCATTCTAGATTCACCTACAAACTCTGGCAGATACCTTAGAATCTAAAGCATCGTGATGTACAAAAGGGGTGGCGGTCTGGTCGCATAACAACTATTGTCATAATATCGATTGTCATAACACTTTACGCATAAAGTTGATGCTCATAATTTTTTTTTGGCATAAATTATACTAGGCATAATTGTTCCGTGTCATAATTATACGGAGTCATAATTGGTTTAACCATAATGTAGAATGTCATACATTTATTTAGTCATAATATGATAAAACCGACTCAGATCGCGGATAGGTTAGGGTTTTTTTTTTTTATAAAAGAGCGGAAAAGCTTGTTATTAAATGAATATTACGTCATTACGTATAAAGTATGGTTAAATAATTATATGCGCATCAAATTTATGCGCGTTACACAATATGTTCTTAAACATTATGATTAAAAACTATATGCGCATAAATTTACAGTTATGCGCAATGATGAGTATGACGAATCCTTGTATGCCCATCAAAAATATGACTTTAAACTTTATGCAACCCGACCCCTACCCGTAAAAAAGTTGTCTGGCAATTTAAGGGCTGATTTTCGATGCCAACCTTTTTTAAGTTTGAATCCATTGTGCGTCGTGAGACCGTCCTAGTTTGGCCACCAAATGGGCTAACGATGTCGCCAGAATGCATGTAACTTATCTCTTTTCAACACTTCCCAAAAACTCTACGCTTCAATATTCCTATTTGGCCAAAATGCAGCCTGTTCAACATTGCAGGTTGCACTGAATTATCCGGGCGGATTTCACCTCGTCAACCGTGGCAAGTTGGCTCTGGGTGTGACAGGCGCTCATGTTGTACGCGAGGGAGGCATTGTTGCCATGTGGCTGGTAATTAATATCTTATCCACCCTGTAGATAAACTATACACTTAATACGTTGATATTAACGTATGTACAGGGTGTTCGGTAGTAGATTGGTGATTAGGGCCTTACTTGGTATGAAAAAAAGTCGCAATGAGTTTTAGTAAATATGCCACGTAGTTAAAAATTAATGAAACAAACAAGTTTGTATAGCGGTTGGAACAGCGCCCTCGTCGTTGACGTTGAGTTTAGTATCGTCATCGAGTAATAAAGATACTTAAAATGAATGTATTGAAAGGTCTGTTCTAGAGGTTCGTGGTATACATGTTCGAATAGTATAATCGATTCGAAAACGGGACTTGGGATTGAAATATTCTTGCTAGAGCTACAGTGTTGTATTGCTAGGCGGCAAATTAGTGGATAAGATGGTGGTAGCGATCCGGACGAATCCTACCAGTCCTACCACCACTTCAATAAAGTACTGTGCCATTATTTATTTTTTTTAATGTACGGAACCCTCTTACATGCAATACACTGAAGTATATTCATGATACGAGACAGATCCTGTGCAAAACTCTCAAGTTTACGCGGAACTTTCACGTGGGAAAAACATCACGTGCTTTCACAATTACAGTTTCTATCACAAAGACTTTGATATGCTTGGGAACCGTTATAAAAATATTTTTTTATCGTTAGGTATCAACCTGAGCTTAACATACAGGGTGTTTGGTACTCGAGTGCAGAGGCTTGTAGGAATGGCAGAGACTCATTTTGAATATTTTTGACCATAGTATTTTGCGGTACTGTATAAGAGGTATAAGTAATAATATTTTTTAGTGAAACGGGAAATAAACCGAAAATTTGAAGGATTTGTAATACAGTGAGTGAAACATATCAAAATGATCAAAAGGTCATGAGGGGAGGTGAAAGGGTCTGTCATCTGATCCCTAAAAGTCCCTGCACTCGACTACCAAACACCCTGTAGGTAGAATGTCAGTCTATTTTTGTTATAAAGTGGTCTTTGCGGCGGCTTCGTTTGTTGTTTTCACTCGGGAATTATAAGATTTTTTGAGATGAAAATTATCCTGTGCTTATTCAGGGCACGGACAATCTGTATACCAAATTTCATTAAAATCGGTTCAGCGCTATAGCGTAAAACAAAGTTACTTTTGCAATTGTAAAAGTATGGATATACCTAAGTTTCAAAATAGTTTAAATTGAATCAATCAACAAAGGCCCAAACTGAATGTTATTATAGCCTAGTCAATTAATACGTTCATTATTCTCGCCACGTTATTGAGACGTTACTGTGTAATTAGATAAATTATAAACAGACACCTAGACGGTGTTTGCATTATCAATGAGTCATTTACGCATTCACGACCAACGACGCCATGGTGCGTCGAAAAATCATACAAATTTCTATAGTGGGCTATTTACAGGGGTTTTATGGGTTTATAAATTAATTCTGTCTCAAGAATTGTTAATTACAGGTTTAGCTTGAAATGGAAATATAAGAGTATTATTTTCTTGTGTTTAAAAAATGTTTAAAACCGGGCAAGAGCATGTCGGACCATGCTCAGTGTAGGGTTCCGAAGCCGTAACGACAAACACAAAAAACTATCTCAAAAATCAACATGTATGAAATAAATTTCTATTTAAAGTTATTTGGCGCTGTCTTAGATGATTTTTAGTAGGTATAAACCCGTTAATCGCCTGTATCTCAGGAACTAATCATGTCTACTTAGCCGTGATAGTTTTCCTTTAAAATTCGTTATATGCGCTTTCGTTGAAGATTTTTTTCAGATTTTTAGTACTTGTAGTTCTGGCTGTAGGGGGGGGGGACACTTGACTCTAACAAAAAATAGCGCTTTAAAGCTTAATATTTCATAAACGGATCCCTTAATCGAAAAATTGTTTTTATAAACCCGCAATATTTTTGAAAGACCTATCCAACGACACCCCACACTATGGGGTAGGCAAGAAAAAAAAAAGACATCCCCACGTTACGTGTAGGGGAGGTGCATATAAAAAAATATATTTCAAAATTTTATTTTACCACTTTGTTGGCGTGACTAATATATACATTCATGCCAAATTACAGCTTTCTAGTACTATGAGTCTCTGAGCTAGACTGGGGACGGACGGACGGACGGACGGACGGACAGACGGACAGACGGACGGACGGACGGACGGACGGACATGGCGAAACTATAAGGGTTCCTAGTTTGACTACGGAACCCTAAAAACCGTTTTAAACTTTGAAATTAGGTACTAACTATTTGGTATTTCAGACGTCGGCGCCACCAAAAAGTTGATGGTTGGTTGGTTGGTTAGTTGGATGGTTGGTTGGTTGGTTGGATGGTTGGATGATTGGCATTTGTAAGTGTTTTCATACCTACTATTGAATTAAAACGTCAGTTTTATCTAGAAAAAATGTTTAAGAAGATTCAATTTTAAATTTAATGTCTGTTTTTTTATGGGCATGAGGAGGAAAACGAGTACAAAGCAAAGAAGAGGTTTGCTCGCGGTGGAGACACTTGAAGTCACCGATGTAAGCTAAACAGGGTTCGTACGGGGCCCGCTCCGCTTCCAGTGGAAGGCGGGCATTATTGTGGAAACCGACGAATTTCACTCACTACCTGTGTACTTCACTCAGCTATACCAAGGTGCGAGAATCTTTATCGAGAACAACCCTGCTGTGTCCAGCAGAACACCAAACACAGGCTGGTTGGACTTTCATATACAGGGTGGAAAGATAAGTCGGGCCCTGGAGGGAAACTACCTTAAATCCTTAAGTAGGCTCATTTTACTTAAAGGAGACATTCCTTTATTTTTAAAAAGAAACTAAACTGCATTTAAAGATTTTCTTAAATAATCTTGTCTCTCACGGGAATCGAACCAGGTAAAAATGTAAAAAGTAAACACTCGATATGATTAATGTTAAATTTCACGTTTTTTTATTTCTAATACTAAGTGTTACTTAGAGACATTTAATCCCGAACAATAATCCTATCGATTAGAAGAATAAAATAGCTACTTTTAATTTTTCTCATTTTTAGCTAGTTCGATTCCCGGTTGAGGCAAGAAAATTTAAGAAAATCTTTGAATGCAGTTTTGTTTCTTTTAAAAAATAAAGGAATGTCTCCTTTAAGTAAAATGAGCCAACTTAAGGATTTAAGGTAGTTTCCCTCCAGGGCCCGACTTATCTTTCCACCCTGTATATCACTCACGCGTTCATTCCCAGAGTGGGGCAGAGCTACAGAATTACCAACAACTTCAAAAACCCGTCGACAATCCTGTAACCACATTTTGCAGTTAGGCCAAGATGTTTACCAGCGTGTTAGTGACAGGTTGCAAACCCATCGCCTAACAGAAGCCTTTATTCCCTTAGTCGCCTCTTATGACATCCATTGACATTTATTGACGACGCACTGGCCTAGTGGGTAGTGACCCTGCCTACGAAGCTAGCGGTCCTGGGTTCGAATCCCATTAAGAGCAGATATTTGTGTGATGAGCTCGAATATTTGTTCCTGACTCATGGATGTTTTCTATGTATTTAAGTATATATTTCTCTATATAAGTATTTATATCGTTGTCTAGTACCCATAGTACAAGCCTAGAGCACTAGAGCTTAGTTTGGGACTAGGTCAATTGGTGTGAGATTGTCCCCTTATATTTATTTATTTATTTATAGAAAAATAAGGAGTGAAACTATTCTAACCCGGCTTGTGGTTACACAGGTTGGACTTTCAATTTATTAATTTAGTGTAGAAAACGATTTCCCTACCAATAAACATGTACAATAACCATATTAACTCGACATGACTCAATCAAATCATTTCCACGGCATGATTCCGATTTAATAATTCCTAAATGATTTCTGTTTAAACTTGGGATCTCGTAATAAATGCGACATCAAAGCGGGATTTACTCGAGCAAAGACGCGGGTTAATCGGCCGGAAAACTCGATTGCGTTCCAACTTGAGTTATCGGATGGATAGTGGAAACGCGCAATGTTTAGAGAGCCGTGTCAAGACGGAAATAACTGGAGATAGCGCAGAAATTTTAAAATAATAAGTGTGTCTACGATGGCATTTTTTTTTAAATTAAATATACTTAGTAGATAAAAAAATTGTCCAGTGTATCATAAAAAACCGGACAAGTGCGTGTCAGAATCTCCTACCGAGGGTTCTGTACAAATTTGTACTGACCTACACATAAAAAGAGGAAAAAGTTACTTTTATTCTGTCACAAATCGAAAAAGTTTTTAGCTTTTGCTAATGAAGCCCTTTCATATGATAACCCAAATGCACGGTTAAAAACTCATTTCAAAATGTGGACCGCCGTTCCTTGCATACCTAAAGACCGTGTTTTTTGGTGATTTAATTAAAAATGTAGGTATTGTATGTGTTTTTAGATTTTTCCCTATACTTGTAGTTTAGACGGTATTACTTGCCAAATTTCATAGTTCTAGGTCAACGGAAAACTTTTGATTTCCTTGAGTGTACCGAAATATACGTTTTTTGCGTTAACTTAGAAGTTTGATTCTTTCACAGCTTCAAGGGATCTGAGTATATCATTTTAATTTAAAGTCGATACCTCCACACGTTCCCGAGATAAAGGGTCTTGACAGACAGACGGACGGACGGACAACAAAGTGATCCTATAAGGGTTCCGTTATTTCCTTTTTACATACGGAAACCTACAAAACATAGAAAATTGTTTTAATTTTTTAAAACACTAAAGAAAATATTTTTATGCCTTTTTCTTATGATTTGGTAAAAATCTTATTGAGCGTAATGGTCTTACATGAACCGTCTAAACCTTCGGGTAATAGCTATAAAATATCATTAAATAGGTAGTATATTATATTATATATCATCTACAATATTAATATGCGGTCTAGTCTGGGTACATTATTAACAGAAAATAATTTAAAAAAAACACTCAAATCAAAATCAAATCAAAATCAAAATAATTTATTTGTCAGAATACAGTATTATAAGGTGTTATAATTATTTTTGCACTTTTTCAATAAAATTAAACAACTCAAATAAAAAATAACAATTAAAAAAACACTTACCGAAACTCGTAACGCAGTTCACAAACGCGTAAACTAGCACCAATAACGAGACTGGAACAAAAGAAACCACAAATTAAAAAGAAACACGTCGTCATAACGGTAAAATATCGAAATTCGAACGCGCTCTTTCGAATTACCTATCGCGCGCATTTCGGCGGGAAAACTTCGAGAGGGCGAGCGACCGCCTCCCCTGCTGGTTAGTTGGACACTGAGCGGGTTTGATTTCCTGAAAACTTTTCATGGAACAGCCGCGTTTTTCAGGCAGGATTTGAGGAAAATTGCTTCTAGATGTTTGAGTTTGACATTGGTTGTTTCGGGAATTGATTGACTAATTTATAAGACAAACGACTAATAAAGTAACCCATCCAACCCTGGTGTCTGTGTGCTCATTTCAGTAACATTGTTTAAAAAACTTCAATTCTAGTGCTCCTTTGTACTTAAGACAATCCTATGGGGCTAGACAAGTTGCCATCGTTCACGAACGCTAGCGTTAGGCGATCACTTTGGTGATCACCTGTCACTTGGCGCTGTCAAAATTAAATAGGCTAGACGATCAGTTTTCAGCATGTCAGTTGTAACGAGTGATATATCACGTGACTTACGTCATTCCCATACATTTTTCAATGACAACACATGTCGCCAGTGATCACCTAACGCTAGCTATAGTAGAGTCCATTAATATACACATGTTATGGCGTATTATATCGTCAATTGTACCTACAGTCGGCCAAAAATGTGGTCTTGATACAACAAGTTCCATTTTCCCTTGCAATAATATTATGACAATGACAATGTGTTGAACTTTGCGATAAGACACTTGTCAAAACTGGTAGACCACTTTCTTGGGCGACCGTATCACGGACTTTAATTGTTGAGCTACTTTAAAACTCTGTCGCAAACAAGCCGCTTTTTAATTTCGTCATAATTTCTTTCCCGTGGATTAACGTCCTCTTTATGACAGAGTTCTATAGTGGCACAATATTTAAACTTCATGATGGTACATACTTTTAGACTCGACGTTATTCGGAATAGAAACTCGTTCAATTCACCTTCCCAATGAAAATCAATCACGGAGATTGGCCCCATTCAAAATTTCCCTTTTGTTCTATTGAGATTTTTCCCGCGACCCTTCTGAATGGGAACTTAATATAAAGCTGAAAACATGAGGTTTCAGGGGCTTTGATTTGAATTAATCTTCGTTTCTATGGCTGTTGAGTACTTTTACAGAATATTTATTAGAAAAGGAGGTTTTAAATAGCTTTTTGTTTGCGTAAAGTTCGTTGGTTGGAGGTTGCAATGGACAGGGATTTGTGGAAATCCAGGGACTCCCCCTGCCTTTGGCTAGTAGTGGGACAATTAAAGGTTTAATATAATCATCTTTACATAGTATAAAAGAAAGTCGCTTCCCGCCGTCTGTCGCTATTATATCGGAGTACGTCTATTTCATAGTTCTTTCTGTTTTATGTCATCATTGTTCGATTTGTGTATGTCTGCCGTGAGGTCACCAAATGATTCAAGGTCTCGATTCTACTGGGTAAAAGAAGACCTTTGATTTTTTATCGACTATCGTACGGTTTTCAACTCGGCGGCCATTACCGTCAAGATAAGAGTTATCGTAACGCTGACAATTCGAGAACATGTCAAAAGCGATATGGTTTTACCCCATAGAATAGAAGCCCAGCGTCGGTTTTAAAACTTGCTGGCACAACGTGAGAGTCTGCGTGCTGTGAGTATTTACAAGTCTTCAGAAGCTCTTGTCCACTTGGGCCAGATCTAATTGCTTTTGACATGTTATAGTGTTGTCAACGTTATGATAGCTCTTATTCACTTCCATGCGGCGGTCGAGTAACAACAATACAAAGTAGAATAAGGCTCCTGGGCCACACTTGGTAAAACCATATTGTCTTTGACGTGTTATGGTTTCGTTTTTAAACTCAGCCGCCATTATATCAAGTAAGAGCTATGAAATGGTTGACAATACGATAACAGGTCAAAGACGATATGGTTCTTCTCACCAAGAATACAGTCCCAGAGGGCCCGGACAAGATGCACTACGCTTGCTAGCGTTTCTCTTCGTTTAGTTTTTAAACCAATCGCGTCACTGGTAGATGGCGTGATACGAAAAGTCACGTGATGTGCCAGTGACGCGATTGGTTTAAAAACTAAAAGTAGCGTAATGCATCTTGTCTGGGCCCTCAGGTCTGTTGATATTTTCAGAATGCGCTACAATATGGAGCTTTTTAAAAAGGGCATCATTTTCTTCGAGACTGGTGACGCATTGGTGATGCATCTGGCGTTGCAAATGTCCATAGGCAGCACTGACCACGTTCCAAAAGGGTTGGTAAAAACAGGTCACCGTCATGTTTTATATTTAGTTTGATAAATTGTCTCTTGACTTTCCCTTTTGTTTATTATATGTGAATAAGTGTTCGTCCTTTTATCATATTTTATATCATTTATAACATTGATTGATTGTGTTTTGAGTTCGACTTACGCCGTAAACACAAGTCATGTTTGGATAAACAACGACGAATGTGGCAAAAAGGAAAGATCAAACATTTTACCGCTCTACGGAAACAATTTTCGTCACATTTTCAAAAAGGAATATCCTTCTTACTGTGTAAAGAGTAACTCTACTTATTTTTTACATGCAATAGCGATCTTGTGTCGTAAAGACTTAAGTTTAAGTTTCAAGCGAACGCGGCCAGCAGATAAGAGGTTAGGAAAGTAAGGATGGTATTCTCAGTTAGTGAGAACAAAAGTCGAATATGAAATATTTTTACGAGCGCAGACGGTAGCGCCATTGGGTTAAGTTAAGGAGCGCGAGCGACACCGCTAGATCATAGAAATACGAGTATATTCAAAAATTGGGATTGACCAAAAAAAATAACTCACGGTTTTTACTTTCTCATTCGAAAGAATAGGAAATTTTAAGACACCAATTTCATTAATTTTGTATTTGAACCAATCGTTTTGATTTAATATCTTTATTTATTTAGCAGACATTTTATGGATGACATGATTATTTTAAATTTGGGATGGCATTTTCTAATAAATTACAACCATTAAATTTAGGTTTAAATTGTGAACTTTTTAGTGTTAAGAACGAAACTTTTATTTTAAAGGGGTTTAATAAGTGCTGACGCATTAATTTTTTTTTTATCCTTACTAAATGAAAGATACGTTTTCAACGATTAATTGTAAATAATTCCATTTGTAGCAAAAGCACAAAGGCTATTGTTTTCTCACAGATGAAAGATATTTGTAAATATAGGACTATAGGCGTCAAGACTAAAATTATATAGAACGTGACACAGCAATTAAAAAAAATATTAAAATAATGTAAACCCTGTAGTAAGCTGTCATCTCATATCTCGTATGACAACTTACTAAATTTTGAAATCATTTTTGAAATTTCTTTGTCTTGGGTATTTTTGTAACATGTTGTTATATGTACGAGTATATTCTTAATATCTTGCAATCGGAGAACTCGGAGTCGAGTAAACATTTTTACCCTCCTTAGACCCACTAAATATTAATTCCGAGTTACATTATAACTTCAATGTTTTAAACTGTTAAATAAAATATATGTCCTCAGAAACACAGAGCAATAAAGTTTCAATAAAGTATTAAATATATAGTTATAATAATATAGTTTTGTGTGGCAGCCTCAACTCGCTTGAATCGGCGTATTCACGGAACCATCAACGCGATTGAAGAACGAATGCGGTACCTAGAGACTTTCCCGGCACAGAACACTATTTTAATACTTTAAAATATTTTCCAGAGATGCTTCCTTGAAAAATATATATTGAGGAATAGTATAATAATAAACATAGACAACACAAAGAAATATGCATATTAGACATACTTACTTTTAAATCAAAATAAAAAGGTTGCATGCTTTGTCCTTATCTGTCAAATTCAAATGTCACAATGACAGATAAGGTCAAAGCATGGTACCCCGGTAATAATCAATAAGCTCAATTCCGCATTTTGCAAGGTTTCCCATAATTCCGCAGGTTAATACGTCTTCGTCACTCGAATCACTCATTTGTAATAAGAAAACAAACTAGAAAAACATGCGAATATTTAACGTTGACGGCTTAATTGAAAAGTTTTGACTTGAGTTTTTTTTTATTATTTGAGATGCGTTTTGTTCGCACATCGATTTACTTAGACTGTTAGAACTTTTATCCTTTTTTACAACAAGAATGAAGGTTAATGTTGAATGCTGATATTTATGAATTAAAATAAAGTTGTAAGACTGTATTTAGTGTTTTTTACTCAGTGCAATTCATTAATTGTGATGTTGAAATTCAGCACTTTTAACGTTTTACGTGAGGCCATTTGCAACGTTAAAAGATGGCGGATGTGTAATTTGTTTTAGTTTTATTTTTTTGTGTATTTAGGTGTTCAAAGTTCTTTTCTGATAGTGATTTGTACTTTTTATGCCATTGTGTTGCACAGTGATTGAAAACTTGGACTTATTTCGCGTATCTGGCATCTTTCTTCTCGTTACAAGTGGACTCGAAGTGGTACATAGGTTAAAACTATCTTGACCTCTGTCCTACAAACTACCGAACAACGTTGCCCCCAATCTTCCCAGAGAAGATTGGATTGTATTTTATTGCTATATTGATTTATACTTATATACACTTGACACTGGCGAAATCACTGATTCGTGGAAACGCCATAGCCCGGCGGTAGTAGCTGTTGAAGTCGCCGCGGGGCAAAAAAAAAAAAAAAAACGTTTTACGTTTTGTTAGCTGTCAAATATCACTTAAGCTGCCTTCAAATGTCAAAAACTCTTTCTTCGCATGTGGATAAAAAGCGAGCGTAGGTAATTCACGTAATGTGACAGACGGATTGACAGCGTGGCATGTTTTGACGACATGGTGGGGTCACTACGAAGTGCTCGTACTTAATACTTCGTAGTGACCCTACCTACGATGATAGCGGTCCTAGATTATAGAGTGTTTGTTCGAAAATCTTGGACGTTTTCAAATTTAGGGATGTATTTCTACATATGTGTATATTTGTCGTTGTCTAGTGCCCTCGGTAAGTACAGTCAACCAATTTGATTTCTAGGCCACTTTGGACTATGAAGTGACGTTGTCAATTAAAACGTAAGAGACTCCCTATGACTTGGTTTACAAAGTCCATAGTTTAGGACTAGGCCAATTAGTACAATTTACCCCTAATGGGGTAAGTATAGTTACAGTAAAAAAAGGTTCGTCACTTTTGGACCTCAAGAGCATTGAAGAGTGGAAAGTGAGGAACCATTTTTACTGTGACTAACATTTTATCGAAACACCTTTCAACGAGCGTTTCAATACGCAACCTTTTAATGTAATCGAAAGGCATTTCTCGCCACATGCGGTTTTTTTTGGCAGTGACCTGTCTAACCTAACCTATGTTTTTTTTTATTTTTATTAAACCGACCACAGTAATCACTACATAGTATAAAACAAAGTCGCTTCCCGCTGTCTGTCCCTATGTATGCTTAGATCTTTAAAACTACCCAACGGATTTTGATGCGGTTTTTTTTAATAGATAGATGGATTCAAGAGGAAGGTTTATATGTATAATATTTTTTTATTTTATGTTCTGGTGTTACAGAATACTCATATAAACCGAAGCGAAGCGAGTGCGGGTCGCTAGTTACAAATAAAACAAAAGCCCTGCAAAACTGTATTAGGACAGTTTGACTGCTAATCTTAATAATATTAAACAATGTTTAGTTTGATACAAGGGGTATATAACAATTTTATAATTCTAATTATTCTATACCGGATATACTCAGGTAAACTGTTGAGCATATATGGCAGGCGCTTTTTATTATGGTTCCGTAGTCAAACTACGAACCCTTATAGTTTCGCCATATCCGTCCGTCCGTCCGTCCGTCCGCAGCCTAGCTCAGAGACCCTTAGAGCTAGAAAGCTGTAATTTGGCATGAATATACGTATTAGTCACGCCAACAAAGTGGTAAAATAAAATTTTGAAAATAAACTTTTTTTTTTGTACCTCCCCTACACGTCGTCATTGGATAGGTATTTAAAAATAAAATCGGGTTTGCGAAAACAGCTATTCGATTAAGGGATTCGTTTATGAAATATTAAGCTTTAAAGCGCTATTTTTTGTTAAAGTCAAGTGTCCCCGTCCCCCCCCACCCGTACAGCCTTAAAATCTGAAAAATATCTACTAAAACGCAAAAAACTAATATAAAGGCGAATAAAGTGGTTGTACCTACTAACAATCATCAAAGACAGCTCCAAATAACTTTAAATAGAAAAATAGTTCATACATATTGTTTTTTAAGATAGATTTTTCTGTTTGTTGTAACGGCTTCGGAACCCTACACTGAGCATGGTCCGACATGCTCTTGCCCGGTTTTTTAAAGTTCTGTCTCCGTAATAGTTGTTTCAGATATCCTGAAACCATCATGGGTTCAGCAGAAAAAACAGTTCGATGAAATTATATACAGGGTGTCCCAAAACTCAACGATAATCCGCCAAGGGCTGATAGAGCAGCTAAAAAGCTATCGATTTAACACCTATGTATGTTCAGCGATTTTCGCTAGTTTCGGAGATATTGATCATTTTAATCTGAAATTTTGTAATTTTCCCTTATGCCCATGTCACGAAAAATCATTAATTTCGTTATGTATTTCATAAGTTTTTCAGTGGTATCTTACATAATTATAATCATTACGAATTGGCGAAGTTTTTAAACCTATTTGCCCGTTTATTTTATCAGTATTTTTTCAAGTAATCACCTAAAGTTGTTTTTTTCATACAAAGTGAAAAGCAACCACTCGGACACCTAGTATGGAGAAACAAACTTTATGTGATTACTTAAAAAAAATACTGATAAAATAAACGGGCAAATAGGTTTAAAAACTTCGCCAATTCGTAATGATTATAATTATGTAAGATACCACTGAAAAACTTATGAAATACATAACGAAATTAATGATTTTTCGTGACATGGGCATAAGGGAAAATTACAAAATTTCAGATTAAAATGATCAATATCTCCGAAACTAGCGAAAATCGCTGAACATACATAGGTGTTAAATCGATAGCTTTTTAGCTGCTCTATCAGCCCTTGGCGGATTATCGTTGAGTTTTGGGACACCCTGTATATTTATTTTATGTATTTAAAACTGAATAAATGATAAAAGACATTTATTCAGTAAGTATGCCACACGGGCACTTTTACACGCCAAGAATCTACCAGCGCTTCCCAAGAGGAGACACAGCTGAGAAGAAACGTCGCAAGAAACTCCGCAATCAGTATTGATAGAGTTTTTATTAGGGTTAGGGTTATTATTTGGCTTATCCCGCAAAGACTTACCTAACCAGCTTCGTTTCTACAAACGACGTATTAAATACATTCGACGCGGAAACCTTTTACCGGTTAAAAACACTCCCGTTTTAAAAACGACAAGCCACTTCCACAGAGCCAATAAAAAGTGCAGTAAACTGCAATCGGCCCGTACACAAACTGCGGTAACGGGCTACGTGCATATTGCATCGCCGTGATTGCCCATCCGGTGGTGTGTTTAATTAAATGTTGCATTTATTTTGCTCTTCTAAATTTTATTTATTTTGCATAAATAGGTAGGTCAACTAAAGTAGAGATTTGTTTCAACACGCGAATAACTTTTCACCCGGTGTATAACACAAAACTTTTCACCTCACTACAGCGAGGATAATAAATAAAAGGGTTTGTACCTACTATCAATTTTGTTTCCCATAATTACTCATGTGTTAATTACGTTTCCGTCCCTCGAATCTCTCATTTTTAATAACATAACAAACTAGAAAAACATGTGAATATTTAACGCTGACGGCTTAATTGAAAAGTTTTGAATTAAGTTTTTTATTATTGTTTCGGATGCGTTTTGTTCGCACATCGACTTACTTAGACTGTCAGAATATTTTATCCGTTTTTACAACAAGAATGAAGGTTAATGTTGAAGGCTGATATTTATGAATTAAAATAAAGTTGTAAGACTGTATTTAGTGTTTTTTACTCGATGCAATTCATTAATTGTGATGTTAGAAATTCAGCACTTTTAACGTTTTACGTTTTGTTAGCTGTCAAATATCACTTAAGCTGCCTTCAAATGTCAAAACTCTTCCTTCACATGTGGATAAAAAGGGCTTTCCGAGCTAGTGAGATGAAAATAAATAAATAAAAGGATTTGAACCCAGGACCGCTTGCTTCGTAGGCAGGGTCACAACCAGCTAGGCCAGCGCGTCGTCAAATTGTATCTATGTAATTTAACGGAGTATACCTACATAAAACCTTTTCTTGGCAAAATATTTTTTCTTATTCGTTATTCCAATATTTCTTATAAAAGTTGCCCGCCTCTGTTCTATAAAAGAAACAGGGGCCGGTGGCGCGAGGCAGTTAACTAGTTAACCAATGAATTCGGTCGACTCCTAAGAGAGCCCTACTAGTATAAGAATTAGGGACGCGAGCACTGAACGCGTTATGGGGCTACGTGTATATTGCCCCGGCGTTCCGTGATTGCCTCTCAAGCGGAATTGGCTTCTTATGTCCTTTTTATTAGCTAATACTTAATTAAATGGCTCAGAGAAGCATTTTAAATGCCATTTATCAAGAAAAAGCATAGTCTAGCACAACTTTCTACCTAATATGTACAAACGTACCTACTTCGTGTCTTGATCATTTTTGATGCTGACTGTACGTGTACGTACAACCTTCTAGAATGAGTGAGTATTTTAGAATATACTCATTCTAGAAGGTTGTCCGTACACGTACAGTCAGCATCAAAAATGATCAAGACACGACGTATTGTCTTGACAATAGAGTCGAGTGCAGATCATTTTGAGCTCTTCGGTTGCGTAGCTACATCTGCTACAAAACTACATTCTTAACATTTGTGCCATAAACATGCAAATGATTTTTTTTCTAAAATAGAAGCTCTAGGTTCACATCTCGTTAGGTCAAGTTAGCATATATACCCACGATTACGATAGGTATACCTACGACAGCATTTCGCTGCTTAAATGCAAAAGTGCCACAAAAAAAAACTTTGATTTAGAACTTAAAGTATTCCGAATTTAAATGCAACACAAACACATTTTGATTTGTGTCCTTTTTGCATTTAAGCAACGATTTAGCGACTGTATCTTTTAAGATTTATTCGCAAAGCGATCTGCGTCGCTATTGCCTAACGCACTCGCAATCTCAATTGGCTTCAACGCGGAACAATGGTTTTCATTTTGTATGTAGACAAGCCTTCCATTTTCAAAGTGAAAACGATTGCGATTGCAAGTGCGTTAAGCAATAGCCCCTCTGGTCGTATAGCGATCTAGGCACAAAGCGATGTAGTCAGCTCGAGATGTAGTCGCAAAGCGATCTGGTCGTATTTACTACCTAGTAAAAAGGTGATAAGTTCGCCTTTGTACATTCGAATTCTGTAAATATTGTACAGTGGCGTTCAGAATTGCATGGACAATTTATGAATGAATTCATTCATAAACTGTCCATGCAATTCTGAACGCCACTGTACCTATTTGATTTTCTGTCTATTGAACAATAAAGTGTTTACATACATACATACTACCTAGTCCTATTGAGGTTTTAAAAGGTAGGTTTGCGGGTGGTAGGACCTTGTGCAGGGTCCGTCCGGATCGCTACCATCATCTTATCCATTAACCTACCGCCAACCAGCAGTGTTCGCATTGTTGTGTTCCGGTTTGGGGGTAAGACAGCCGGTGAAATGACTAGCATAGAGGCATTCCATCTTAGTCCTCAGGGTTGGCAAAACATTTGCAGTCTTAGGATTGCATTGCAGTCTTGTGAAAAAAATGTCTATGGGTAACAGTTTCCACTTACCATCAGGTGGCCTGTGTGCTCGTTTGCCTTCTCTATGCCATAAAAAAAAAGGTGTGGACCAAAAGCTTCTATCCCTGTAAAAAGCAATAGACAGCTGAGTACCCATCATTAAGACTGATTTTACGGTAAGAAGATTATAATTTACTTAGTTTCAAATGACGAGGATTACTTATTAAAAACCGGGCAATAACATTTCGAACCATTCTCAGTGCAGTTTTTCATGCAAATCAACTCGACTGTCCTGTAAAAATCATTTCATTGTATTGAACGATAAAAATTGAAACAGCAGAAGTTGGTCAAATTTGAATATTTTACTTACAAATTGCATGAAAACACAATTAATAGTAAATTTAACTAACTTCTGCAGTTCCAATTTTTTTCTTACAAGACTATTAAATCCTAACATGAAATTGAGTTGATTTGCAAAAATATATATTTAACATAATAACAAAATATAGACTCCTTCTAGCTCATATGGTTTCAGATATCCTTATAATGAATGACCCAGTTAAGAAAAACACCTTTTTTGATTTGTGTTGTGTACATATATACATATAGATAAAAAAACTAATAAAAAATTTCATTGTCTTAGCCTTAATACAAAAGCGACACTAAAAAAATATTAAAATTTGGAATGCTATTTACTTTAAGTTATAAATCAAACTTTAACTATTTTTGATTTGAGACGCTTTTGTATTTAAGCAGAAATATTGGAAAAGCGACAAAAAAAAACATCACGATAGGACATGTTCGATTTTCCCTTGCAATAATATTAAGACAGTGACAAGTGTCAACCTTAGCAATAATTAGATCTCATAGAAACTTTTGTCAAAACTGGTAGACCACTTTCTTGGCGACCGTACATACAACGTAACATGACATATTTTATTACATGTTTCACAAAATAAAAACAATAGACTTGTTACACGTGGTATTTAATTAGTTTCTGAATAAATTATTAAAAGGTTTTCGACATTACTCAGTATTAAACTGTGTTGACTATTACTATACATCCACATTAAATATGAAAAAGATTGTTCTACTTCCAAAGAGGTGATAGGTAAGTAGGTACTTCAGATGACTATAATATTCTTCATCATTTTATAATTTTAAAATCACTTTAGCCATAACTTTTTCATGTTTTTTCAAAATAAGGAAAAATAAGTTACCTACTTACTTATGTATACTACAAACACTTTTAAGTTTATGTTACACTGTTCGCACAAATGTATTACGTAGGACCAATACTAGTATTTTTTTTTGATTTGCTATACTGATAACAGGTCTGCAGTCATCACAGCACTCACTTGCTCATCTCACTCATCTCATTAAGTGTTTAAAATGTAATATATAATAAATAAATAATAAGTAAAACATGGGAAGAGCGGTATTATACGTTTCGCGCTCTTTCTTAGAAAATAAAATATAGTAACAAGTTTCTACTTTAAAATAAATTTAATTTTAATTTTAATTTTAATTTTTTTAATTTTATTTTTTAATTATTACCGGGAATAAATTTATTATGCCTTAGGGGAAGATTCATACAGTCACTATTACAAATTATCAGACGGAAGTATTTACACAACTTCGCATGTGTGCGTAGCCACTGGTGTTAGCCAGTAGTCAACAAAGTAAGGCGGCAATGCTGCCATTGCGAGCAATGAGGTAGGACGATCTGTATTTTGGCGTGCCCGAAGTAAATACAGTACTTATTTTCTGGCGTCTTTTGTGGCCAGGAAAAGTGAAAATTACTACAGGTTTTTTATTCAACTGTTAGTAACCGTGGTCATGATTATGATAATGCATAAATTTTCCTACTGTTTGTCCATGTTTCTTGTGTAGGTTATGACATTTTATTTTTGGCCTTCGGGGTAGCTTCATATACTAGGGGCACATTTGTATGTGTACGAATGTGTCCCTTATTTAATTTATTTTCTAGAATCATCGTTAGGATTATAAAAAGGTTTCCTATTTAAGTAGACTGGTAGGGCAATGTCTTTTCATAGTAACTTTGTGGAGTTTTTTTTGTACCGTTACAATATCATATAATCATATTATATATTTATTGGTGATTAATAAATCACATTTTTGGTTATAATCAGTGATCGGAATAGGTAGAGCTAATTTGCCTAAACTTGATGCACCTTCATTCAATAATGTATTCCCATTTCACTCACGCATGAATGAATATGCCTCAAGTTTAGGCAAATTAGCTCTACCTATTCCGATCACTGGTTATAATTAACAACTGGTTTTTTGTTTCTACGAAGCTACTCCACACCTTCTGAACGTACCCATACCCATGTATGAACGTCCCCATACCCATGTATGAACGTACCCCTCTTATGGGGTGGATTCATACATTTTGCACTCAACACTTAAACTCACTTTATTAATATATTATAAGAGTTATTGACTACAAACTTTTTAAAACGTGGCTAAATGTATGTGTAATGATTTTATACCTGATTGGGGAATTTGTATTAATTATACCTTTATTAAAAAAAAAAATGTTTATGAATGGTATCAATCTTTCCATAATGTTAATATTTTTGAGACCGTTAATATTAAATAACGTTAAAGGTAGACAGATGAACTTTTTTGGTGTATTATTTGAGAGGAATGTATAGAAATAAAAGCTTTAAAACTTTACTCCGTAAACCAAACTTTCTTCGCAAGGTATTATGCAAAAAATAAAACAAACACAATAAACACAAATAGAAATAGATTTATCATCTTACCGGACTGCATTTTTAATCCAATTTATATAGCACCGTATGTAATTTATAAAGTATTACTATTTTCAACAAAATTAAAATACGAAAATAACAAACTTTGGCTAGTTCAGCTTTGACGTTACTAACTTGACATGACAGCACTTTGACAGATGATATGACAGCACCTTGACAGATGACGTGACATGACAGCGACGCCACGAGTTCCGAAGTCGCTTTTCTTTCAGTTTTAGTTTATAATACTTTTTGCCCCTCATAATGTGTGCCTCCTCAACCAACACAATGTAATAAGAAAATGAAACAAAGTTTTAGGTTGTATAAAGTTTTAAAAAATAAGAATTAAATCTATGTAAAATATATTGCTCGATTCCGTGGACATACGAAGGGTTAATAGGTTAACATAACATTCAAAAGTTCAGTGAACTGTCAAACTTTGTGTGTGTCAAACGATGAAGTGATACTTTTTTCATATTTATTTATTTATTGTATTACGGTGGCGCGGCGATACTACATGATACGAGTACCAATTCATATCCTATAATAAAAACTGTTTATCTTTGAGTTAAAATTAAAAGATATCCACATAATCAGGGATTACGTCGTAATATTCGTTTGCACATAATTGCCACCAAGACACCCGCGAGCGAAACTTGTTTGTAGTCGACAAGTACTCAACTTATCAATCAGTAGTTCGTACAAAGTCCAGAAGTTCAGTCAACTTTGTGTAAATCGTTACTTCTTTGGAACTTTTTAAACAAACCTTTTCTAAAATGGAAGTGAAAGACAAAGAGCCAGTGACGGATGTGGAATTAAAAGAGTTTTTTCCGGACTTGCCTTCTGGACCTTTAGACGCATTTAGAAAGAAGGCTTCATTCGATTGGCGGCGAATGAAATTGGCTTATGATAGTAAAAATACTATTAAAACAAAGGTAAAATACATATTTTTTTTGTGGCATTTTAAAGAAACCAGTTTCAGTCTAATGATTACCAATGTCTATGCTGTCCTCCAAAAGAAAAAGGCAGGCAGTATAAGAATAAAAAAAAATTGTGCATATACTACCTCTTTGCTTTCCCTCAAAGCCTACGCACCATCAGGTGGCCAGTTTTCTCATTTGCCTACTCCATGCAGTAAAAAAAAATATTTATTAATGCTATAATAATAAAGTACAGTTGGCAAACAAAACTTTTTAGTACCCTGTTCTTTCAACAAAGCTTGTTTCAAATAAAAAGTAGAAGGAAAGTTGAAAATTCTATATATTAATAAACACTTGGACATTTTGTCTTGAATATGACTGCCACTGTACCAAAAAATACCAAACCACTGCATTATAATGCACTGTAGTGTATCATGTAACAGCCAATGCATTTTTAACTATTTTTTTTAGAACAATGTGTGGAGCTTCATGGAGACACATCCTCTGTTCAAACATACGGCTGCAACGCTGAGTTTGGACGAGCAGCGACATATTGCAACCAAGCGCATGTATGTGGTCCAAAATGTTGAATTTGTGCCTTTGGAAGAGGTAAGCTTTGTTTACTTTAATTCTAACTGCACTTGCAAATGCATGAGTGAAAAATTTAGGACTTCCTTAAATGAAGATATTGATCGCATATCCCTAATGTAGCTATTTGATTAATTAACATCTTACTTATAGGAACCTACTAACTTAATAATCAGTATCTATGAAAGCATTTAAGCATTTGTGTGTATGTATAGAATGAAAGAAAGAGTTTTATGCATATATTATCAAATTCAAATTCAAAATATTTATTCAGTAAGTAAGCAACATGAGGGCTCTTTTACACTACCAGCGTTTCAGACAAGACCATCATTGCGGCGAAGAAGCATGTAATTAAACTGTACTGCATAATAACTGCAAAGTATATTCATTTGTCTTGCCCATTAAGGGCTACTTGCAGGACTTAGTTAAATTATATCCAAGTCTCAAATCTGGAAAGACTGACATGTAACACATCTAAATTGAACTTTAAAGTGCCGACTAAAATATGACTTTCATTTCAGATCGCAGGTGATCCAAGTTTATTCCAGTCCTTAAATGAAGCATTGTTCATGTTTGACAGTTCCCTGGCTGTAAAACTGTCTTTAACCTTCCGTATGTTCTCAAACACAATTCGTGGCAGTGGCAGAGAGCATCACTACCATCTTATTGAAAAGAGTGACAATGGCAAGATCGGTGGATGCTTTGCTTTAACGGAGGTGGCTCACGGTTCAAACGCTAAAGGAATGAGAACAACTGCTACGTATGATGTTGAGCAACGGAGCTTTATAATGCATACACCAGATTTTGAAGCAGCTAAATGCTGGGTTGGATCTATGGGTATGTTTCAACAGTTCACTTATAATATGATGCGTGAGCATAGGGAATGCAAATAACCGGTTATAACCGGTGTTTAACCAATTATTTTCACACAAAAACGTGTAATAACCAGTTAAACTGCATTCACTAAGTGAGTGTAGTTGGTAGTACTTACGAAGCAGGCGAATCTGGGTTCAACCCTCGATAATATAAGAGCAAATATTTGTTTTATATGTGGCTTTGTGTTTAGGTGTATTTATACAATTTTAGTAAGATTATCTCTAGGATATTTATTAAGTAGTTGTATCTTATAATACGACGATAAAATCTGAGGTTCAGTAATACTTTAAACTTAACTTGAAGTGCCTTTTCTTATTCATGCCCTCCTTTACTACCTAACTTCAAAAATCATTAAAAAATGCAATTTGTTTAAAAAATATGCTAACTACGGTAACATCGCAAATGAAGTTTCAAGGTGACCAAATGTAAATTTAATGCACTTGCGCACAGCAGTGTGTCAAGCCAAGTTAAAATCGAAAAGGGCCTTAGAGAATTTTTACTGGGAGACACCTTACACAGATTTTCTATTCTAACTCCCAAGGTATTGGATCGAATGATCTTGCGCGTTGTAAAACACTTCCTGTTTGGTCAATTAGCTGAAATTTTAAAACGTTTTCGGATAACAAGAGGGTGCTTTGCTGTGCGGTGCAATAGTGCAAATAAAATACATCAAAAAACATTACCCTTCTTGGCGGTTGGGTAAATATTATGTAGTAGGAAGATGGAATAACTTTTACACAATTGGTTTAAGCGTTGATTTTTACATCGATTCTTAATCAAAAATGTACGTGGAAAGTTCCTTAAAATACGGCTGGCTTTTTTGTTTGGGAAGTTGTGCTAATATTGTCTCCCGTATAAATGTTCGAAGATTTACTTTTAAAAGATAAAAAGATAAATGCAAGTTACAAATTCAGGAGCAAGAGACGTAAAAAATTGATTGATTGTAAATCACTTATTATGCTCGTGTTTATGGATGTGAACAAACAGGAATATCTGTCATTATCTGTAAGTGAGAGAGTGACGAATGCTTTATCCACATCTATCCATTGCGATAAAGGCGCCCACGTCACCCACTTAGATCTCAAATTTTGTATCGCCAAAACGAATCGTTTTTTACTTCTCTTCTACAGAACTTGGCGAATTTTTCACTTTTAACTTTTTCGTTGGATTAGTTTCACCTTGACACTTAATTTGTTATGTAAAATAACCTCCATTGTACATTACAATGCAAAAACGTTAACTGTTTATTGTTTCAAGTAGATTTTAACTAAAAAAACTAAAAGCACGAAACGCAATGTTACAACATTTGCCTGTTTAATAACGGTTTTTTTTGCCCACGACTTCGTCCCCGTAGATTTTGATTATCGTTATTCCCTCAGGAACTTTTATATTTACCGTGACAAAAATAGCCTATGTTTTAATCCAGTGTATAAGCTGTCTCCATTCCAAATTTCATCCAATTCTGTCCAGCCGTTGCAGCGTGAAAGAGTAACAAACATCCAGACATACTAACTTTCGCGTTTATAATATTAGTAAGGATATTTTGTACAAAGTAAGTAGTTTAGTTAGGTATCACTATTGACTATGTCAGGTGATGCGTAGGTGTTTTAATGTGTTTTTTTTATTGTCAGTTTTTTATTTCCACTTCTTTTGCGTCTGTCAGAAGTCTACCTCAAAAGCATAAATTTCTGGTAGCGTTTCTCCGATTCGTAGGTATTTCAAGTCTGCCATACAATATATCGTTGGTCATAATGTATTGTACGTCATACATTTTTTTGTCATAACTTATTTCAGGGTGAAGTTACAGTTTTTAATAAACGGTTATCGTGTAGATTAGTTAGGTTAGGTTAGGTTAGTTTTATAAAAACCCTGAAAAAATAACCGTGTCCTGAGAAAAATGCATTATGACTTGCGAAAATTATGACTTGAAACACATTATGACTAAAAATAATTATGGCAGTCAATAGAGACCCATTTCAAGTATGTAGTACAACAAAATCTCAATATTTTTTTTTCTTGAAGCAATATTTCGTGTGGCTGTTCACATTAAGACTGCGCCGAGCTTACGCCGGATGTACAGTGGCGTATTACTTTTATTGCGTTTTCTAATAAACTAAAGTATTTTCTTGAAATTGGCCGAAATTTTTTTGTACCACAAATAAAAACACAACTTATAGGGTATATCAAATAGTTTAATGACAATTCACCTTCGAGTTATCAAGTTAACGGAAAAAAGTGGCCACCTTTTCCCGTTAAGCTGACTACTCAAAGCGTAATTGTTATTAAAGTTTGTGACGTATCCCATAAATTGTGTTTTTACTTGCACTACAAAAACACTGGGTCTGATTCCAAGGAAATTCATTAGTTAATTAGAAAACACAATAATAGTCACGAGGGCGCCACTGGACGCTCGGCGTTTGCTCGGCGCAGTCCTAATACCTATATTTAATTGGTAGCATCTTACGAGTAGTGTTTTACCATAGTCGTATTTCACCGCGATCGCAATTTGTTTGGAACGGTGTTTTATTTGACGATTTAAATTGCTATTTGAGCATTTCCAAAAAAGTTTGTACTTACATTTAATTTACGACTTCGAATTGCAAAAAAAAATGCCGGCTGGTAGAGTAAATGAAGCTGAGCCTAAATAACATAGTCTCCCAAAATGTCCTAATACATTTGTATGAAACTTTTTTTTGTTACCATGAACCAAGGAAAGTTAGTAACAAAATATGAACAAACAAACAACAAACAAATTTCAGGGAAAAATGTCACACCAATTGACCTAGTCCCAAACTAAGCTCTAGGCTTGTACTATGGGTACTAGACAACGATATAAATACTTAAATAGACAAATATATACTTAAATATATAGAAAACATCCATGACTCAGGAACAAATATTCGCGCTCAGCACACTAATATCTGCCCTTACCGGGATTCGAACCCAGGACCGCTAGCTTCGTAGGCAGGGTCACTACCAACTAGGCCAGCGCGTCGTCAAACAAATCATTGTACAAACGTACGAATGTACAAACTTTTTAGAAATGCTCATTTGCAATTAAACTCGATAGGTAATTCAACCGCCTTCAAAAAGAGGAGAAGGTTAATTCAACGCGTATTTTGTGAAATGTGAATTGGTGAATCGCTACAAGAAATATGCTTATGAGGTAGACTTCAAAAAACGAAATATTTTTTTATTATACACACACCGTCATTCCCCGAGTGGGGTAGGCAGAGCTACGAAATAGCTATGATAACTTATCCATATCAATAAAAACTATTTACTTATGATAAAATTCCAAATTCGGATCAATAAAGATATTGTAAGAAGTAAATTGATAATTACTAAGCCTTGAGGACTTTGACCAGTCAATGTTGTTCGCCGTCAGATTTTTGCAGCATTTTTAAGGTTTACCCATACTTATCGACATTGTTAACCGGCCTTATACTAAATCTCCTGTAAGCCAATTTCTTGATTAAGAAAAAAACGTTTAAGTGCGAGCCGGATTTACGCACCAAGGATTTTGTACTTATCTATACGAGTATTAAAGTAAAGAAATACGCAGTGGAAAAAATGTGTAAAATATCTTTACTTGACTTATAACCAACGTAAACAACACCATAGAAACAGTCACAAGGATATAAAAACCTAACAGATATAAAGCTACAGGAAACGCATACACTAGATGTGTCTCCTTAACATTCCCTCCTCTTTAAACCAAATTCTTCACAAAGCTTTACCAATCTTGGCTTGTAAACGGGTTTGGTTAGAATATCAGCAAGCTGATCTGTGGTAGGTACCTGTTCTATGGTAATATCTCCTTCACATACACACTGTCTCACATAGAAATGCTTTAGCTTTATATGCTTTGTTTTTCTATGCTGTTCATACGGCGGATTATTTGCAAGTTTAATCGCAGATTCATTGTCAATGCGTAAAACAGGCATATAAAGGTGTGTTTTTAGATTCTTGAATAACCTCTTGAGCCAAATTATTTCACGGCACGCTTCACTCGCAGCCACTATCTCGGCTTCCGTAGATGAGAGCGCAACCATGGTCTGCTTTGTGCTCCTCCAGGACACCGCTGAGCCAGCATATAGACACAGCACCCCGCTAGTAGAGCATCCACTCACAATGTCCCCACCGTGATCTGCGTCACTATAACAGACGAGCCGCTTTTGACTTTTCTTGTACTCAAGTCCGGTGTCAATCGTTCCCTTTAAATAACGAAATATTCGTTTCACTTGATGAACGTTATTTTTTGTGGGTTTCTCCAAGTTTCTTGACACCACGCCGACAGCATACGCAATATCGGGCCTGGTCCCAACCATCAAGTAGGCTAAAGATCCAACAGCTTGTCGATAGGGAAAACTTGCAGAACTCTCTTCTTCCTCTATTTCGTTTATGGAATCTTTAATTATAGGCGTCCCAACAGCTTTGCACTCACTCATTCCATATTTCTCTAACAGCTTTTTGGTGTATGCGGCTTGATGTACATTTACATACACGGCCAGTACTGTCATCGTATCCTTCAGGTTGTCGCATGAAGAGATCTTCTTTAACAGTCCCATACAAAAATGCTGTAGTGACGTCGAACTGTTTGAGCGTTAACCCTTCATTTGCAGCAATACTTAACAGAACTCGGATCGTGCTCATTTTTGCAACAGGGCTAAAAATCTTATCATAGTCTATCCCTTTCTTTTGTGTAAATCCAACTGCAACTAAACGTGCTTTGTATTTGTCAATAGAACCGTCAGGATTCCTCTTAACTTTAAATACCCATTTGCATCGTAGTGCTTTTCTATTCTTAGGTAAGTCCGTCAGTTCCCAGGTCTGATTTTCTTGTAAGGAACTTACTTCCTTGTTCATTGCTTCAATCAATTTATCTTTGTCAGAGCTGCGCAAGGCTTCTTGATATGAAGATGGTTCATGAACTGATATAGTCTCATTGATAAACTGCTCAAAACTGAACCTGTCTGGAGGCTTAATTTGGCTTCGATCACGAAGCTGCCGCTCACTCGTTACTGGCGCTGGCATGTCTTCGTCTTGTCGTGTCACATCATGGCTATCAATTTCATCTTCTTCAGTTGAATGGAAGTCTTCAACGCTTTCATTTGGGTCTGAATGAGGGTTCGGATAAACATCCTCGTGAACAGCTTGAGAACTTGTAGAAGATACAGGTAATTCGTAAGTTTTACTCTTGTTAGGTTCTACTTCGGGTGATTGAGATGTTATTTCGATTTTCTTTTTCTCTTGTAAAGGAGTCTCATCGAATACTATATCTCGTGATCTGATCAATTTCAGGTTCTTCACATCAAACACACGATATCCTTCGTCACCATCATACCCTATGAGTATTCCTTTTAAGGCTTTTTTGTCTAACTTACTTGACCTTGTTTGCCTTGGAACATGCACATAGCAGTTGCTGCCAATGATCTTGAGATGGGAAATCTTCGGTTTTTTGCTGTACCAAAGCTCGTGCGGTGACTTTCCTTCTATTGGAGTGGGTCCCGTTCTGTTCAGTATGTATACTGAAGCTTTTGATATCTCAGCCCATAAACCTCTTGGTATCTCGTCATGAGCGTGCATTAGTGCTCTTGTCATCTCCACGACAGTACGGTTTTCTCGTTCAGCAGAACCGTTTTGTTCAGGAGTGTATGGCATAGTGAATCTTTGTTTTATGCCAAATTGTCTCAGAGTATTGCATACTTGCTCGTTATCAAATTCTCCTCCATTATCACTCATCAACTCCTGTATAACGTGTCCAGAAGCTTTAGCTTCAGCAAGAAAGTCCTTCAAGCGTGAATTAACTTCAGACTTATGTTTCAGAAAGTAGATCCAACGATATTTTGAGTAGTTATCTTTAAACAGAACATAGTATCTGCACTTTGAGATCGAGTGAGGAAATGGTCCGCATACGTCTGTGCTTATTAGCTCTCCAGGTTTGGTAGCTCTTGGTTTCTCTCCAAATTTCCGTCGATGGCTCTTACCGAAGACACAGCCTTCACAGATATCAGTAGAACTAGAGTCTAACTTCACTCCTAGCTCTCTTTGAATCAATTTTGCTACATGTCTCTTATTCTGGTGTCCTAGACGTTCATGGTAGAGTTGCATATTCTGTGAAGTTGTTAGCTGGTTTATCTTAAGCTTGGGATTTAGTACTTTCACGTTAAGTTTGTACAAACCGCCGTATTTGTCTCGATTCCCGACTAAAATAATTTTGCCATTATTCTTCACATTACATGATTGAGCATTAGACTGAAATATGCTATTCTGTAACGTATCTTGCGCGGCCAGCACAGAGAACAAATTTTTCTTAATGCTTGGTATATACCATACGTTTGTTAAGGTTACTAGTTTTTTAAGTCCATTTATGTCAGCTTCAAGCAAAATACAACCTTTACCGATGGCTTCAATCACCTCTCCGTTTGCTGTCATAACTCTATGAGACTCATCAAAGTACTCAAAGGATTGAAATAAATCTCCTCTATTGGATACGTGATTGGTTGCACCATTATCTACATACCACGAGTCTTTGTCGGTACCCTTATTATCATCGCAGGCTAGAGCCAGTCCTGTCAACATCGCTACATTTGTAGATTGCTTTGGAGGTTTTGGAGGTCTACCGTCCGCTATCCACTTCTTGCAGGATTTGACCTTATGGTATCCTTCTCTACAATAATTACATTTGTTCATTTTTTTTCTTACCTTGCGTTTGGTTTCCATAACGCTTCTCACTTCGTACCATAAGAAGTTCATTGCTACTTTCGCATTCACCCGATTTTTTCTGGTTTAGTGACCTTTCGTATGCACACAGCTGAGTGGTCAGGTTTTCTATGGTTTGATCAGTTATCGACATCAAGGCCCAACTAGATTTGAAGTTAAAGTACTCATCAGGAAGAGAATCCATGACTTTACATATTAGCAACATCTCTGGTAGTTCACTTTTGTCTTGTTTGATCAAGATCACATTGACTTCATGCCATAAATTCTTTGCCATAGTTAAATGTGTCCCCATATCATGATTAGAATCTAACTTGTAGCCGAAGAATTGCATGCAGACATCATAGAAGCGATCCTGCGACACTCTCTCATAGAGCCGGTTTAGTTCATCCCAAGCTTCCTTAGCTGTCGAAAAACGCATAACTTTGGCGAGCATGTCCTCCGTCATATTAGTAGTAAGTAGTAAGAAGGCAGTACTCTCGCTTCGTTGGTATGCATCGTATTCGATTTTATATTTCGCTATAGCATCCGGCGGGGCTTTGGCGTCTGGCTGTGTCGGCTTTGTGAGGGTCCCTTGCACCGCGTCTAGTGCGCCGGTTTGGGTCTTCAGCAGCAACACAATTTGGAATTTCCATGTTGACCAATTGTTGCCGTTAAACGGTCGAATATCTAGTTTTATTTTAGACATAGTTTTTCGTACCGTTATTACCGAGCTTGCGATATCGAATTTTAGCGCTCTGCTACCATATTAAAGTAAAGAAATACGCAGTGGAAAAAATGTGTAAAATATCTTTACTTGACTTATAACCAACGTAAACAACACCATAGAAACAGTCACAAGGATATAAAAACCTAACAGATATAAAGCTACAGGAAACGCATACACTAGATGTGTCTCCTTAACAATCTATACTATATATAATAAGAAACAAGGGAATTTTGTATGTCTGTTTATAAGTAGTAATAAACTTTTTTTATTTTTCTGTACTTAGTCGCTAAAATTGCTCATAACTAAAAACACATATAAATTTCAGATTCTCAACATACTAATCCCAAAAATTACATTAAAATTATGCATGTTTATTATTTGTACTCAACATGTCGAATCTTGTATTTTAAATCGTAGTATTTTGTTAAGTAGCGGCTAAAATATGCCGTTTAGATAGCTGGACGGACGGACAAAGTAACACTCTTCGCCTTTTTTTTTGGTTCTATCCTCGCCCACATTAACCCTTTACCATTAACCGGTGTACTGCCTTTTCGCCAAATAACGTTTCGTCAAATGATTCATTTGGTCAAATGCTTCATTTGGGCAAATGCTTTTTATTCCAAAACTGTAAGTATTTCAGGATTTATTTCAGAACCATCATGTAGAACCCTATAGGTTAGGTTAGGTTAGTTTTTTAAAAATCCTGAAATACTTACAGTTTTGGATATAAAAGCGTTTTACCAAATGATACATTTGACGGAATGAAACATTTGACGAAACATAATTCGGCGAAAAGGCAGAGAACCCCATTTAACCATTAACCCTTAGCAAGGCATAGATCTCGTCTCTCTTGCACCAAGCGGTCCGGTTCTGCACTTGCCCGGCCCTGACTTCTCACACGTAGAATTAGTTAGCCCCCTATTTTAACTAATTAGGGGATGAATATCCAAAAATTAATTCCAAGGAATATCCCAATGCTTCGACTGTCGATAAGTCAGTCAGTTTCTTCTTTTAATATATATGGAAACGTTTTATTTTTTTTAGGAAAATGCGCCACCCACGCCATTGTGTACGCCATGTTGATTTCCAAGGGCAAGAACCACGGATTACATTCATTCGTGGTGCCCATACGGGACCCTAACACACTGAAGCCCTACTCTGGGGTCACGGTGGGAGACATTGGGGAGAAGATTGGCCTCAATGGAGTTGATAATGGGTAAAAAAAATCAATCACTTCTTTTTATAAGTCAACATTTTTGAGATGAGATTTCGCTGCAGACTGTTTTTTTTATTACAATCATCATCTGCTTATCGAGACAAAACACGGTGAGACTACGTTAATTACTTACAGCAGGGATCCTGTCACCACCTTACGACTGCATCAGATCACCTATTCGACACCATAATAATGCATTGTCAATAGACTTAATTATTTCAAAGTAATAGAAAAAAATATGTGATTTTATTTTTGTTTATCGCATAAAGTAAACAGGCGCTCAGGCCACCTGATGGTAAGTGCATGGGGCCTATCATCCATATATATGTATTTAGATTCTCAGGACGTAAATGCGTTGCCAACCCTGAGGACTAAGGCCCGTATTAATAAACTCGTCTCAGCTGAGATGCCCGTCACAAGATACGTCAAAGTAAACGTCAAACCATAGAACACTGTCATTCTTGACACATCTCGAGACGAACATTAGAGTTGAGATTAGTTTATTAATACGGGTCTAAGTTGCAAGCTAGTAATTTAGTAATTTCACCGGTTACAATTATTATTCTGTCAAACAAATAAACAAATGTCACATGAAATAACGATAAAAAAATTATTCATTATTAATTTTATATAATACATGTCCTAGTCCTGCATTCATTGCAGGGGGGCACATTTGTCCCTCCTCAACCTCACCAAGTGTATTGTTCTGCTTTTTTATTCAAATACAAATTCAACTCAAAATTAAATTTGAAAACATTTATTTCCAGTTACAGGACCCATATTGGTTAGTAAACACTATTATTTTATTATTCAATGTTAGTACTGAGGAACCACTTTAAAACTGGAACTCGAAAACTGGAATTTGCTTCCTTCGTCTATATTTCCTGGACGAACTAATTTGGGTGTCTTTAAATCAAGGGCTTCTACCGATTCATCCTAGACTTCCATTATCATTTAGCATCAGATGAGATAGAGGTCAACCGCTGGTTAGTCCAGATTCAAAAATACAAACATACATATCCTCACGCCTTCATTCCCAGAGTGGGGTAGGCAGAGCTACAGAATTACTAACAACACTACCCTTAAATCTAATATTGGGAAACTATTTCCCACTTAATTTTGTAGTTTTCATTTATTTTTCTGTCTTTTGATTATATTCCTTTACCTTCTTAAAATTGTCCCGTTTGATTAAAGGTTAAAACTTATTGATAATTCTGTAACCACATTTTGCACAATCAGACTAAGATGTTCACCAGTGTATATGAGTGACAGGTTGCAAACCGAATATAATAAAAAATAACATACAATAAATAAACCTTTCATTTACGCCCGTGTGATTTTATGACCTTTATTCCTTATTACAGCTTCGAAAATGTTTTCCTTTTCAGTTTCCTTATGTTCAACAAGTACCGTCTGCCGAAAGAAGTCGCTCTAGACAAGCTGGGCGGTGTGGATGACAACGGTGACTACAAGACTCCATTCAGGGACCCTAGCAAGAGGTTCGGCGCTTCCTTGGGCATTCTGTCAGGTAAAAATTATATTAAAACTAGCGACCCGCCCTCGCTTCGCTTCGGTTTATTTGAGTTTTCTATAACACACGTACATAAAACAAAATTTATTATACCTAAAAACCTTCCTCTTGAATCACTCTATCTACTAAAAAAAACCGCATCAAAATCCGTTGCGTAGTTTTAAAGATTTAAGCATACATAGGGACAGACAGCGGGAAGCGACTTTGTTTTATACTATGTAGTGATAGTGATGGTGCATCACTTACTAGGAACTTCAGGAAATACAGTTTGAGTGACGCTGGAGTGATTTTGAATGTCAGTTGCGATTGTCATCACTTTGACCATGGGTTTACATGTCTTGCATTATATCTATACTAGCGACCCGCCCTCGCTTCGCTTCGGTTTATGTGAGTTTTCTGCAACACCCGTACATAAAACATAATTTATTATACATAAAAACCTTCCTCTTGAATCATTCTACATACATACATACATTAAATCACGCCTGTTTCCCAGAGGGGTAGGCAGAGACCACTTCTTTCCACTTGCTACGATCTTGACAAATTTCTTTCGCTTCTTCCACATTCATACATCAAAAAATCCGTTGCGTAGTTTTAAAGATCTAAGCATACACAGGGACAGACAGACAGCGGGAAGCGACTTTGTTTTATAAATAAAATAAAATAAAACAAAGGTGAATAAGTACTATAAATAGACTCTGGATTTTAGTCGCGATGACGTCACAATAGGGTAATTTGGGGAGCAAATGGAACGGTGCCACAAAATTATACATAAAGAATAAGATAAGCTAAAATATATATTAATTTCACCAAATATTAATTCAGTACATGTAATAGTAGATCACAATGTAATATATTAAAATCAACTTTATCAATTTATGCAATCTCTACTAACTCAATAAAGTTTGACCTTAGATAATGTTTATTTATAAATGGATATTTATATTGACGTCACCTTACTCAGCGTTTCGAGCTCTAATTGATCAGTATATTAAAAAAATGTTTTTACTATACGAAAAAAATCGCAATTTTTACCACATTTTCATCTTCGAGGGGTCAATATACCAAAAAATAATGAGTAACACTATCGTATTAATTAACACCAGAAGACATTTTTTTTATCTTATCTAAATAAATCCGTATTAATTACTACCGTTCCATTTGCTCCCCAAATTACCCTATTGTGACGTCATCGCGACAAGAATCCCGGGTCTAACTATAAATAATTAATAATATTAACATTATTAATTCTATTAACAGCAGGATTGATTGACATTGGAGGTTAATGATGCCAAGTGTTTTTCCATTTGTTTTACTAGAGAAGTTTATTAATTACGTTTTGAGTGTGTATGTACAGTCAACAGCAAAAGAAACTGATGAAATAGGGTCCCAAAATTATCTATACAATACATTAAGTCAAATGCTACGGACTATTGTAGTTGATCAAAAGTAAATGAGCTCAATAACGTGTCATAATAAGTGATCACCATTATTTCGATTTTTGAAAACTCAATGACAGTTTAAGTCATCGTTGAACATTTCGAATTAAAGTTTTAACTATAAAATCTTGGTTTTGGGACAACCTCGGAGTACTTCGGTTAATATCGGTTATGTTCGTCGAAAAACATGCGAAGTGACAAAATAGCAATCTCCCTTACGCCAAGATTTAAAATAAGTTTTTATTACATCTTGGAATTATTTGCCATAAATCCTTCTTTTGCCGATATTGTTGGAATGTCGTTATTTTGGTATTCAATTCACGTTTGACGCTTTTGATAGAAATGTCATGTCAGGCTTCTGTTTTGCACAGCTGTTATGATCACTTTCTTTTGACTAATTAAAACATCAATTAATTTAGCACTTTAATATAACATGTTATATTTGGGATGCCATGACAATAGATATTTTGAAATGTTGATTTTGATCACTTACTTTTGACGTTGACTGTACATACATACTACACTATCGGGCAAGTGCACGGGGCAAGAGTAATGAATCTATATTTATTTATTTATATGTCTTAAAGTAATCTGTGTTTTAAAATGTACGAGTATAATGTGATCCGGAACTACTTCTTGATCAAGATCGCTCCGAGCAAACGCCGAGCGTCCAGTGGCGCCCTCATTACTATTATTGTGTTGTCCAATCAAGTAAAGAATTTTCTTGCAATCAGACGATACGTTTTTGTAGCGCAAGTAAAAACACAATTTATGGGATACGTAACAAACTTTAATAACAATTACCCTTTGAGTAGTCAGCTTAACGGGAAAAGGTGGCCACTTTTTTCCGTTAAGTTAATAACTCGAAGGTGAATTGTTATTAAGTTGTGTTTTCATTTGTAGTACTAAAACATTTCGTTCAATTTCAAGAAAATACTTTAGTTTATTAGAAAACACAATAAAAGTAATGAGGGCGCCACTGTACATCCGGCGTACGCTCGGCGCAGTCTTAAGAGAGTCCGCGTTATTCTTGTTTTTCAAATACTGTATTACTTTATAAGACACACATCACTACATAATATAAAACAAAGTCGCTTCTCCCTGTCTATCTGTCCCTATGTATGCTTAAAACTTTAAAACTACGCAACGGATTTTAATGCGGTTTTTTTTAATAGATAGAGTGATTCAAGCGCACGGTTTGTATGTATAATAAATTTTGTTTTAAGTACGGGTGTTACAGAAAACTCACATAAACCGAAGCGAAGCGAGGGCGGGTCGCTAGTATAGGTATAATGCAAGATATGTAAACCCATGGTCAAAGTGGTAGCCGGATTAGAATAGTGCCACTCCGTATCTTTCCGTGGATGTCGTAAAAGCCGACTTAGGTAATAAAGGCGTATAGTACTGTTAGGCGATGGGCTTGCAACCTGTCACTAATACACTGGTAAACATCTTCGCCTAAGTGTGAAAAATGTGGTTACAGAATGCGAGGCGGGTCGCTAGTTTTTATATATGAGAGGGAGGCAAACGAGCATGTGAGTTACCTGATGGGAAGTAATCACCACTGATCATAAACACCAACAATTAAATGGTTGTCGGTCTGTTGCCGACCAATTAGGCAAATGCTCTTTTTTTGAAAGCACCTGTCATAACCGCTGAAGGGAGCTCGTTCCACAGTTTCACTGTGCGAGGCAAGAAGTGCCTAGTGAAAAGCACGGTGGAAGAGCGCCATTCCATTTATCATTGATTCCATCAAGGTGATGTTGAATGAACCTTAGTTTAACGACGAGTAATTCGATGGTGGAACTCAGAGGCCGGTAAAAGTTCGAATAATTCTTCAGAACACTCCCTGTTATAAAGCCTATATAGCACGCAAAGTTAACTGACTTGAACTGACGACTGAACTGAATATTTCAATGTTAGATATAGTTTGCCGTGTGGTTGCCTGGTTAGAATAGTACCACTCCATGTCTTTCCGTGGAAGTCGTAAGAGGCGACTAGGAGGATAAAGGCTTGTAGTATTGTTAGGCGATGGGCTTGCAACCTGTGACTAATACGCTGGTAAACATCTTAGCCTGTTGTGCAAAATGTGGTTACAGAATAATCAACAACTTTTTGGAGTTGTAGATAATTATTTAGCTCTGCCTACCCCACTCTGGGATGAAGGCGTGACGGTATGTATGTATGTATGTATGTGTACACAATAATCAACAACTTTTTAGAGTTGTAGGTAATTCTTTAGCTCTGCCTACCCCACTGTTGTTGTTGTGTGTTGTTGTTGTTGTTGTGTTCCGGTTTGGAGATAAGAGAGCCGGTGAAATGACTAGCATAGAGGCATTCCATCTTAGTCCTCAGGGTTGGCAACGCATTTGCAGTCTTAAGATTGCATTGCATTCTTGTGAATGCGAATGTCTATGGGTCACAGTTTCCACTTACCATCAGGTGGCCTGTGTGCTCGTTTGTCTACTATATGCCATAAAAAAAAAACTATGGGAACGAAGGCGTGAGTGTGTATGTAGATATAGTTGAATTACCTTGACAACTCTAGATGTCCAGAAAATTACTTATTGTTAAGCTAGCCTTCTATAAACCTCTCACGTTTCTGTGCCCTTGCAGGATACCTTCCTACTTGCAATTCCATCAGTCTATTATAATGTAATGTGATAAGCAATAAATGATTTGAATTAGAATTTCGTATTGTTTAATTCTTCAGGTGGCAGGGTTCATATAACCTCAATTTCGACCAATTACCTCCAGAAAGCGATTGTAATAGCGGTCAGATATTCCGCTGTAAGAAGACAGTTCGGCCCCGCCAATGCTACCGAGGAAACTCCAGTGTTACTGTATCAACAACAGGTATTAATTATTAAATCAGTCATTGCTTGTTAATATTATTAAAAGGATTGTGAAGCGACGTTTAAATCGAGAAGCCATCATGGTTCCAACCTACGTTTTATTAAAATCGATTGCGCCGTTTAAATCGGTTGCGTTTTATCGGTTGCGGGTGGTAGGACCTTGTGCAGGGTCCGTCCGGATCGCTACCACCATCTTATCCATTAACCTACCGCCAAACAGCAGTGTTCGCATTGTTGTGTTCCGGTTTGGGGATAAGACAGCCGGTGAAATGACTAGCATAGAGGCATTCCGTCTTAGTCCTCAGGGTTGGCAACGCATTTGCAGTCTTAGGATTGCATTGCAGTCTTGTGAATGCGAATGTCTATGGGTCACAGTTTCCACTTACCATCAGGTGGTCTGTGTGCTCGTTTGTCTTCTCTATGCTATAAAAAAAAAAAAACATCTATCAAAGTAGGGGCCGTCATTATACCGGGGTTTTTTATATATTTATGTAATGTTTGTGTACATTCTTGTTGGTCAGATAGATCACATCCTGTGCCCTTAATAATAAACGTGGAGTCACCGCGGAATAGCTAAGCCATGCTTTGTCCTTATCTGTAGAATTCAAATGTCATAATGACAGATAAGGAAATAGCATCGCTTGAGGTGAGGAGAAATTATGGACTGACTGGTATAGGGTGAATTGCCCCATTATTGGCCACCTCCCAATTATTGGCCCCATGGACTTTAACGTGGTTACGTGGTGGATTTAAATGTGGTTACAGAATTAACAACTGGTTGTTAAAGTTGTTGGTAATTCTGTAGCTCTGCCTAGCCTACCCCACTCTAGAATTGAAGGCGAGACGGTATGTATGTATGGACTTTAACATAAGGCCGGCCTTACACTCGTAAGTTTTACTTACGTAAGTAGGGACACGGCTATCTGTTAGAATGAGAAAACAATATTTCTATCTTATTCTAACAAATAACTGCGTCCCTACTTACGTAAGTAAACTTACCAAGTGTAAGGCCGGCCTAAGGTATAAGAGACAATAATTCAACAATTACTAAGTATTTTAGAGGCCAATAATTAGGCGTTTTACTCTAATTGCGAGGTCTTTTCGTCCCTTCGTTGACGATATTTGACTTCTGTCCACGTTGCTGGCGGCGACGACGCGCACTGTAGTTCACGCCTTGCATTTGGTGACCACGCTTGTAAAGTCTGCCCCAGATTTTGATGTGTTTGCTAGTGAATGGAGGGGTGTGTATTGAATGCATGAAGTTATGCGAGAGGATGGATGACCGCCAGGCCCCGCCTTTCTTCTTCAGTGTAAATATCTACAAAGCCATCACATATAGTTTTTTTGTGTCATTTTCTATTTTTTTTTTTTAATAAGTAAATAAAAACATGGCTTAGCTGTATGAAACTTTTTTTTTTTTTTTTTTTTTTTATTTATCACAAAAAACTTAAATGTTATATACATATTTATATTCCGCCAAACTGAGGACAGTTTGTTGGCGGATAAAGCGCTCATTATCCTCTTGTGTTCTAGCCACTTAATAGCTAATTTACATGCTCTTACACTCATTCATAACTTATACACTACTTAACTAGAGCGGTAGGTATACTTCAGTTATGCCTTACAATCAATATACTGTTACCCTATTACTTACTACTAATATCATACAGATCTAAGAGTTTTGCTTGGAGTCTTTTCTTAAATATCTGCTTACTACTACACTCTTCTACCGTTGGGCTTAATTGGTGGTTTTTGAATGAATTTGATGCCAATCTGTTTTTTTGTCAATTGCAGCAAATCCGTTTGCTCCCGTACTTGGCGGCGACCTACGCTATGAGGATATTCTGCAACTGGTTTGGCTCCGCGCACGTGACTATGACGATCAACAACATGTTGGGTAAGAGACGTTGCCCGTGCGCAGCGTCGCCGCTTTTTTTCTTAAAATGGGTCCGAAATGGACGCTCGTGACCGTACAAGCCTGGAGCTTATCTGGAATAGATAATTACTAGAAAATTATGGCTTGTCTTATGGAAATTTAAGACGGAAAGTACAAGTTATTTTACGAAAAAAAAACTGTTTATTTATGGCATAGAGAAGACAAACGAGCACACACGCCAGTTGATGGTAAGTGGAAACTGTGACCCATAGACATTCGCATTCACAAGACTGCAATGCAATCCTAAGACTGCAAATGCGTTGCCAACTCTGAGAACTCAAATGGAATGCTTCTATGCTAATCATTTCACCGGCTGTCTTATCCCCAAACCGGAACACAACAATGCGAACACTGCTGTCTGGCGGTAGGTTAATGGATAAGATGGTGGTAGCGATCCGGACGGACCCTGCACAAGGTCCTACAACCCGCAAACCCGGAATTATGTATTTGTATAGTTGAGGAAATATGAATTGGCCGTCTGTAATCTTCACTAAGATCTTTTTGTTAATATCAAACAAAAGGTAATCGTAAAACTGCCTTCGTTCATCAAACAGCACAGTACGTTGAAAGTTTAAGGTTAGGACCGGTAAGACTTAACGCAGAAAAAGATCACAAAGTTGATAATAGACGGCCAAATCATATTTCCTGAACTATATAATTTCGATATATGCCTCGGTGGAAACGGGGATTGCCTGACTCGAATTTTAGGAGGAGGACCACTTTGTCAGGAGTTTATTATTCAACCCTAGGCAATAATGTACAATTGTGTGAGATTGTCAATCAATATTTATTTAATAATTGTAGGTGTGGACGATAACGCGGCGGCGCGTGGCATAGAGATGCACGCTCTCTCGTCTGCCGTGAAGCCTGTCTGCGGGTGGACAGCTCGCGATGGCATCCAGAACTGCCGCGAGTGCTGCGGCGGACACGGCTACTTGAAGGGTAAGATATTGTACAGTCAAAGACTTTAATTGTTAAGCCACTATGGAATCCTGTCATAATGACAGCGTCAAACCATATGAAAGAAATTACGCCAAAATTAATGATCAACGTTATGCGACAGGGTTCCATAGTGGCTTAACAATTAAAGTCCTTGACTGTACGAAGAGATGTTATGAGACGGAATAGACGATCAATATTATCACTGATACAGTAAAACACCACTGATATAGCTTACTGACGTACCTACCTGCTCAGATGTAAATTTTTCGAAGCGTGGCAACCAATCAGCATGATTCATGCGTTGCGTGCTTGTATTCTGTGCTATTATTGGTTATAAGTGACGCCATGTTGACGCGCAACCGCGTGTCATTCAGTCAGCTGTCATAAAAAATTGATGCAATTTAATTTGCACCTTATAACTATGACGTACAAGTCTGATCGTGGGTTTTAATCGTGCTTTCGGAAATCATCGGAATCGTTGTTCGTGTCTGCGCGAACGAAGATTTACGACACACCATATAAATTGTGTTCTACTGGGGGGTTATTATGACATGGCCGTGCAGTTTAGTTTACGGCGAGCGTAAAGGACAGAGCTATAGCAGTTATATAGCTCTGTCCTTTTCTCTCCGCGTAATCAGAACTGCATTGCTATGTCATAATAACCCCCCTGTACTGGTATGTCAATAGGGAACACCTTAAAATTCCAAATTACTTTTTTCCGAATATTTATTTGTCCGAATTTCCTTTCTTCAGAAAGCTATGTTACGCTGGAGTTATTTTATATTAAATGCGTGATTTAATTGTCATACGCAGATTAATTTAGGTTTGATTTATAAGCGATAACAAATAGTTCTCTTCTATTAGGAATTATGAATTTTCGGATTTTTTGATGATTTTTGATTAATTCGGAGTTATGTAGTGTACCCATGTCAACATTATCGCGGATTTCAAAATTTTTGGATTTACTTTCGCGATCCTTATGCTACGCATCAATATTTCGTGATATGGATTGCGTTATGCGTGGATGACACGATAATATTGATACTACTACACACATTAATTACTAGTCAAAAATATGGTAGGAGGTACCACGAAGTACCAAGGTGCGGAGTGATTTGCAGAAATTAGTCTGTAGACGTCAGGTCATAGGAAACTGTCATCCCTAACGCGTCTTGAGATCTGACCCAAAATCAGTTTAATAATGGTGTCCTTAGTCTTGCGATAAAAATAACTTCTTTTACATACTTCCTGATCAAAAATAAAATAAGGCAGTTCTTACAGTAAAAATAACAGAAAATAACAATCAATTTTACAGCGTCAGGTATAGGTGACCTTCGCAACGATAACGACGCGAACTGCACTTACGAAGGCGAGAACAGCATGCTCCTGCAGCAGACCAGCAACTGGCTCCTCAACGTCTGGAGCAAGAGGAACCAGCCAGGCTTCGCTGACACCCCGTTTGGTTCCATCGAGTTCTTAAACGGAGCCCAAGCTTTACTGGCTGAGAAGTGCCAGTGGAACAGTGTGAAGGAGATGGTTCAACCTGACAGTAAGTTTTTTGTCGAATTTTATTTGAAAATTGTTTAGATTTTGAGCGAACCTGCAAAACTGCAATGGTAAATGTTTTTTTTGGCATTAAATGACCTAAAAGTGACATTCATACATAAAATGTGTTTTGTCTTACGCGTAACAAATTCCAGGTTTATCTGAGTTAGTATAGAATGTCTGGCAAGATTCTTTCTAAAATATGTCAAAACTCAAAATAATTATTCAGTCAATTGGCCACATCAAGGCTTTTTATACATATTCCCGAATATGGAGTGAATGTACTAGCGTTTCGGACAAACCATCATTGCGGAGAAGAAGCACCGACAGAAACTCCAGCAGGTCATTTTTTCAAACATAAAACACAATAGTAGGTATTTAAAAGTAATTTACAATACCAGGTAATAAAGTATAAATGTCAGAAGATTAAAAAAACATACTAGCAGAACAACACCGAGCGCCGAGCGCTATACAGATAACACCTACGTTCGCTTGCTCCGTGTGTATAAAATGGAAAGTGATGCATAAAGCAATGTTTTAGCTAATATAGTTATATGGAAGTGTAGCTCGTTATAAGTGCTTAGTTTAAGTGAAAGTGGTTTGAAAATCGGCCAGTGATTTCGTGAGTTATCGAAGAAATACTTTTAAAAATAATAGATAACTGCCGAAAGTTTGTTGATCTACCTTAAATTACTAAGTGACCGCCGGAAAAAAATAGCCAAACAGCTTTCACGCGTTAAAGATAAGCGCAAAGGTCATTCGACTCAACCCATACGTATCAATAACAAGGAGACCTTTTTAGCGCTGAGAAGTAATGACGCGGTAGCTCTGCGTGTAGCGCACGGACTACGGAACCTGAGGGTGCGAGTTCGAGCCTCTTACAAGAACTTTTTGTATATATACATTTTTATTTTTTCATTTTTCGTCTTTTTGATATTTTTTTTCTTTTCTTTTCTTTTCTGCTCATAATTTGAAATAAAAATTGAAAGATGGCAATGGATTCACGTGGCAAGAATAAAGCTGCAAAATGCTTTAATTGTGATGAGGCCGTAAAAAATAAAGAATTTATAACATGTTTGGAATGCAAACACAAGCTACATTTGGATTGCGCCGGTGTCGGGACAAAAAGATTTCTTATCATGTCGAAGTCAAATAAAGAAAACTGGAGATGTAGCAAATGTCGAGCAAAAGCACTGACAAGAGCCACTGATACAGGGCCATCTAAAACCACACCGAAACAACTGTCTGTCTCTCATTCTCACTCCGAAGACACGAGTGCGACCAAAAACAGATGTGACACTTTAAGCTCAGCAAAGGAAAAGAGCCCGGAGCCTAATAATGTAACGGAAAGGAAGAGGTTCATTGTTAATGTTTCGACAGAGAACTCATTTAATTCATTACACGAATCGGAAGGTGAGGAACTGTCTGATGATGACGAATCTAGGCACTCCATAACCCAAATTTCACAGTTAAACAGAAGCTGCCCGGAAGTAAACACCGAAAGTTATCTAAACATGGAAGAACTGCAACGTAAACTACATGAGCTTGAACAAAGATACAACTCTGCTGAAAATGAAATCGAATCTTTGCTATCTGAAAATAATTGCTTGAAGGAAACAATTTGTCAATATGAATTAAAGGTGAAAAAGCTAGAACGAATCTGCAACTCTACAAGCACTACTCATACTCCCTTGAGAAACTTACAGAACTCGAAAACATCTACTTTAAAAAAGCACAGAAAACGGCGCAGCAAACTGTCCTTAGATTTTACTTGTGAAGCAGACCTAAGAAAAAACCGGATATTACCGGATGAACCGGAAAGCTTACAGGTGCGCGACATATGTTGTGCGAATCACTCAATCAAGCTGAGAAAACCTTCTCTAGAACAATCTCGTGCGGATAAATCAATAAAGGTGGCGAAACCGCTACTAGAACAAAAAGCAGCATCAGTCCCGGAAAAAATATGTCTGATCAGCAGCAACAAGGGAAACATGTTACTGACCGCCGAGCAGTCATTGGGCAACGCAGAGTTATGCCACTACCTCATACCTGCCGGAGGAGTACATCAACTGTTGCAAGGCGTTGAGGAAAAAACCAAACATTTTGGGAATAAGGACTACTGTGTAGTGTTTATAGGAGAAAGTGACTTTGAAGTTACAACCAATTACCATAAACTAATAAACTATATAAGACAGCAACTATCTAATGTACAACACACAAATATAATTATTTGTCTGCCTACGTTCAGGTTGAATCATCACTCTAATCTGTACAATAAAAGAGTAGAGATATTTAATAATATGCTATATCTAAATAATTTGTTAAATGAATATGCTTATATCTTAGATTCTAACTTAAATTTAAGTTACACAAACGAAATGTTTAAATATAGATCAGGAGTGATTAATAGTTATGGCTTGAAATTAATATTTAGCGACCTAGCAAACTTAATAAAGAAATTAAATGATATACGGAGCCAACATAATGCAGCTATTCAGGGTTTCTGCACAAACTATATACCCACGTCTAAAATATTAGGCAAAGATAAATCAAAAATCCATCCGTCAGCAGAAGATTCCCTAAAACAAAACTACAGAAAGGGAACTATTCCATACTATTACCAAAATAGATCTAATAAAAAGGTAGAAAAGGAAAGCTTGACTTTACCTGAGGATAAAGACGAGTTTTTTCCATCCTTAAGCCCAGAACAAAACTATAATAAGGGAACAATCCCATATTATTTCCTAAATAAACCTAAAACATCGGAGAAAGACAGCCTAACAGTAACGGAAGGAAAAAAACAGTTTTTTCGTCCCTTACACGACTAAGCTCGATACAGACTTCTTACTACTGCATCAAAATATTCAGGGCTTGTTAAGTAAGCAGGATGAATTAGAGTTATGTATTGAGGAACTAAGAGAAGGAAATTGTTACATTAATATCATATGTCTTACTGAAATTTTTATAAAACGCGGGAGTGAAAAGAACATAAACCTCAAAGACTTTAACTTGGCGGCACACTTTACTAGGATAGACAAAAAACGGGGAGGAACATGTATATTATTAAGAAAAAACATTAACTATAGGTTGATACCTTTGTGTCAGGAACATTCAGTAGAAAAGGCATTTGAATGTTGTGGAGTAGAATTAACGGATTTAAAGTGTATAGTCATTTGTTTATACAGAGTTCCTGATAAGAAAAATCTGGATATATTCTTTACAAAACTAAACACACTCTTATATAAATTGACTAGAAATAATAAAAGAAAATTAATAATTGCAGGCGACCTTAATATTAATATTTTACACGCGGATTCTGCTCCACGAAACTTAAAACACCTAGTATTCAACTATAACATGTTCTTACATATAACTCAACCAACACGTGGACAATTATGTATTGACCAAATAATAAGCAACATAAAGAATGCAGTTGGCGATGTCAAGCATTTATATCTGTCAGACCATGAAACCTGTCAAATAATAAAATTCAACAATGACGGACAACTGAAACAAAAGGCCAATTTCTGGTATACTAATAAAAGAGACTACTGCAAAGCGAATATTACAAAATTTTTGCAATGTATATCGTCCCTGACCTGGTCTGAAACGATTGTTGAGCCCGATAGTGATATCGCGTTCAATACATTTCATGACACATTCTGTCTTTTTTATAATCTTTGCTTTCCCGTTCAAAAAATAAGGATAAACACGAACAACAAGAAACCACGGTGGATAACACCGGGAGTCAAACTTTCATGCTCTAAAAAAAGGGAACTTAGATTTTTATATTACAAAAACAAGACCAAAGAACAGAAACTAATTTACGAAAACTATAAAAAAATGCTAAAAACATGTATTTTAAAATCCAAATTCAACTTAAATAATATGGCAATGTCAAACTCTAAAAACAAATGCAAAACTACATGGGATATCATAAAAGATAAAACAGATAACGTAAAATATTTAAAAGAAATTGAATCCATTAATTTTCAAGGCAAGGTTGTTAAAGATCCTCAAAAGATCGCTAATGCATTTAATCACTACTTTACAAGCATTGTTAATAAAAGTACAAACAAAAATGCGGGTACTAAAAATATTAATACCACAAGCGCAAGTATTTTTGTCGCACCTTGCACAGAGAATGAAGTCATAAAAATCATCAGGTCATTAAGTAACACAAATGCTGCGGGTTTTGATGGAATTACTTCTCGTGTTCTTAAGAGATGCGCATATAAAATAGCCTCAATTTTGGAGTACCTGATAAACAAATCTTTCATACAAGGAAAATTTCCATCAAGACTAAAACATTCAGTGGTAAAGCCTCTTTTTAAAAAAAATGACGTACAAGATTTAGACAACTACCGACCTATAACACTTATCTCGAATTTTTCAAAAATTTTTGAAAAAGCCTTACATACTAGAATAACAGATTTTTTAAACAAACATAAAATCATCTATACGGAGCAAAATGGCTTTCAGAAGGGCAAATCTACAACATTAGCTTGTTATTCATTAATCAAGGCAATTACTGAAAGCATTGATAAAAGACTACCAGTGGCGGGTTTCTTTTTTGACATGAGTAAGGCTTTTGACTTTGTTAGACATGAAATATTAATCGATAAGTGTGAAAGATACGGTATAAGGGGCAATGTTCTTGCGTGGCTTGAGAGTTACCTTACTGGCAGAACACAATGTGTAGAAATTAATAAACTGGATGAACACATGGAAGATAAGCGATACCTTTCTTCCCATGCAATAAATAAAACTGGTGTTCCCCAGGGCAGTGTATTAGGCCCTTTGCTGTTTATAATTTACATTAATGATTTACCAAATGTATCTTCTGATAAAACTATATTATTTGCGGATGACATTTCAATTATTATAACTCATGACGAATTAAATAAATCTTATATTAATAAAATAAATATGACTATAAATGCTATTAATAATTGGCTGGAATGTAATAATTTATCTGTAAATGTAATGAAAACTAAATGTATACAGTTCAGTAATCACAAAACACAAAGACCATTGCTGAATATTAAATATAGAGGACAAACTATTGAAGAAGTAGATGAGATTAAGTTTCTAGGATTTATCCTTGATCGCCACTGTAACTGGAAATCGCACATTCAAAATGTATGCTCAAGACTAGAAAGGTTTACATTTGCATTAAGGCGAATTAGACGGATAGCGGGTGAAAAAATTGCACTCACAGCCTATCATGGATACGTTTCATCGATCCTTAGATACGGTCTAGTCCTCTGGGGAAACTGCACCGATATCCGGCAAGCATTGATCAGCCAAAAAAAGTGTATAAGAGCTCTCTGTGATGTTGGACCGCTAGAACCATGTCGACCCCTTTTTAAAAAATTTAATGTTCTTACACTGCCCAGCATGTATATTTTGGAAGCCTGCGTCTTTGTCACTAACCATCCAGATTTGTACATAAAACCAGTGCTAAACGCAAAGCTGAGGCCTAGGGACCCTACGAGGTTAAATGTATCGATGTGCAAAAGTGCACTTTATCATAAGAATTGTCACGGGATGACTGTAAAGATTTATAATCATTTGCCTAACTGCTTAAGACAAATTACGCCCAATAGAAAATTTAGACATAAGCTAAATGCATGGTTAAGAGAAAAGTGTTTTTACTCAATGCAAGAATTTTTTAATCTAGACACTAAATTGCTTCAATAAATTTAATTTTTGTTTATTATTTTACACTTGACATATTATAAATAGATTTACATGTTAACATTAAAAACTTTAGGACAAAATAAATTGTAGAATTTGCATGCTAGATATAGCTAAGTGTGTGCTCTATTATTATAAAACAAGACCAATGTAAACTATACTTATCGCAAATAAATACTGAATACTGAATACTGAATACTGAACACCACGAGGTTTCGACGTCAAAAGCTATAACTAGAACAATTAACTGAACAAGCCCTTGTGAACAGACCGGACCCCAAACCTGATGTCCTAAATTCGCCAATCTTATCTCAGAAGACTTCATTATGTGACAGTTGGATAATATTCGTTTACGTGACGGTTGCGTATCTAATGCCAATTACGCAGAGTCGAGTACAATACTTTATCTACACACATATTATAAGTACTCTAAGATGGGTTCAGAAGCCGAAAGACAAATGACCAGCATTACCTGTGGTAGTAGGTGACAGCGATAACAGCTGTAACGTAATTTCATTACGTTCTCGAATGTTGTAAGATCCTAATTTGGAACATCTCCCAAAATTAACAGGTGTCATCGCTGTCACCTACTACCACAAGTAATGCTAGTCATTGCCTACGGGTTTTGAACGCATGAAAGAGGACTTATGATAAATTGTTCATTGATTACAAAATGGACACAATCCGAAATGAGTCAGTGTTGCATTTTAAAATTAGAAGCGGTTGGAATACGATTTTTAATGGAAGGGCAAATTATTTTGGAATATGTCCGTTTTGTATTCAATGAGCGATATGTAACTAATGTATGATAAATATATATGTATGTATGTAATATATATGTATGTAATGTATGATAAATAACTATAATTTCACAGACGTAGTGCACATGTATAAGTGGCTAACAACGTTCATGCTGAAAATTACGGCTGACAAAGTGGCCGAACTAAAAAGCGGCGGCAAAGACAGCTACGAGGCCAAGAACGACTCGCAGTCCTACAATGCTGTCGCTCTGTCTGTAGTCTATGGCGAGGTAAGAGTCTGTATCATAGATGTAGGAAAACATAAATCCCGTGTAGCCAAATGTCAAGCGTATCATCTTTTTCTTCTGTGTACAACACAACTTGTAGCCAATATTATTGATAAACCGCACACGACTGCAAACTTACGCACACTAATGCAGTCACGCACTGACTCGCCTAAAAAGTGGTACACATTTGAAATTCAATCGAAAGCGGCCATATATAGACGACTTTTTTTAACGAAGAGCATTAAATCGAGAGAAAGGGATCGAGCTATCTTATTATCAAAGTAGGCTCCCTGTAAATTCTATAAGAATAACAAAAATATGTTGAAACGTCAAACTGCAATACATCCAAACGAAAATAAAGTTGAGATGCAATGATCACAGAGTACAGACTCCTCACTACCAAACTACACAAAAATAATGTAGATATATTTTCGATTTGTTCACAGAATTTCATCGTGAACCATTTCTACAAGACTGCGACGCAGTTCGAAGACAACGCGTGCAAAGCCGTGCTGCTGAAGCTAGTGTCGCTGTACGGAGCTTTCTTACTCGAGAAGCATATGGCCACGTTGTACATTGTAAGATCTTTTTCATTCAAACTTAATTAGAAAGAAGAAGAAAACGCACACCGAGGGTTCCGTACCGACCGAACTCATACTCAAGTGCGGATAGTTTCTGTTGATTCTGACATATGATATTTCGCAGGGTGGCTTCTTCTCCAAGGAGCAAGGCCTGTTGCTACGTGAAGGCGTGTTATCTCTATGCTCTGAGATATGCCCAGAGGCTGTGTCGCTGGTGGACACGCTGGCCCCGCCCGACTGGTGCCTCCACTCCGTGCTGGGACAGTCCGATGGAGAGGTCAGTTCCAGGGCTATTATTACCCAGGGTTTCTCTCAGGAGCAAGGTCTGTTGCTACGTGAAGGCGTGTTATCTCTATGCTCTGAGATATGCCCAGAGGCTGTGTCGCTGGTGGACACGCTGGCCCCGCCCGACTGGTGCCTCCACTCCGTGCTGGGACAGTCCGATGGAGAGGTCAGTTCCAGGGCTATTATTACCCAGCGTTTCTCGCAGGAGCAAGGTCTGTTGCTACGTGAAGGCGTGCTATCTCTATGATGCGAGATACGCCCAGAGGCCGTCCCTGGTCGACTGGCCCGGCCCGTGTTGGGACACGGAGAGGTCAGTTTCAGGGCTATTTAATAGTACCCAGGGTTTTTTCAGGACCAAGGCCTGTTGCTCCGTGAAGGCGGGCTATCTCTACGCCGAGATATTCCCAAAGGCTGTCCCTTTTATTTTATAACTTTGTTGGCTTTGTATGCCAAATTACAGCGTTGTCGAACCAAGAGTCTCGTGAATTAAACCGCGACATGGCGATACTCTAAAGATTCTTCGTACGTACTACGGAACCCTAAAAACCACGACTGAATAGGTCCATCAGTTTGGCAGCTACGATACCACACGTTAAACTTATAACTCCTGTTTTCAGTGGGGGTTAAGACTGCACCGAGCAAACGTCGAGCGTCCAGTGGCGCCCTCATTACTATTATTGTGTTTTCGAATTAAATAAAGAATTTCCTTGCAATCAGACGATACGTTTTTGTAGCGCAAGTAAAAAAACAATTTATGGGATACGTAACAAACTTTCATAACAATCACCCTTTGAGTAGGCAGCTTAACGGGAAAAGGTGGCCACTATTTTCCGTTAAGTTGATAACTCGAAGGTGAATTGTTATTAAACTATTTGATATACCCTATAAGTTGTGTTTTCATTTGTAGTACAAAAACCTATCGACCAATTTCAAGAAAATACTTTAGTTTATTAGAAAACACAATAATAGTAATGAGGGCGCCACTGTACATCCGGCGTACACTCGGCGCAGTCTTAAAAAAACAGGCAAGTTGAAAATTTTCATATTATTTCGATTTCAGGCTTACAAACACATTCAGGACAGCATATTGACGTACCCGGGGTCCATGACGAGGCCGGAATGGTGGAGAGACGTCGTCCACTGGGACACTTACGTGCCGGCCAAGCTGTAAACTACCATATAACGGATAAAACCCCGAAATAATCCCCCCTACCCCCTCCCCTCTTAAACGACCCTACCGATTTCATGTAACTTTGCTAAGCAGTATCCCTATCAGGTGTACTATGATGCCGCAAACAGACACATACCGTAATTGGGATTGACCAAAAAAAATAACTCACCGTTTTTACTTTCTAATTCGAAAGAATAGGACATTTACAGCCCCCTTTTTCATTAATTTTGTATTTGACCCAATAGTTTTGTTTTAATATCTTTATTTATTTAGCAGACATTTTATGGATGACATGATAAAATAATCATCAATTTGGGTTAGCATTTTCTAATACGTTACAACAATTAAATGATATCTAATGAAAAAAAGTGATTGTATTAAAACATACTATTTCAAGCTGTTTTCGCCTAACCTGTAAGATACACCTAGGAGGGCTTCAAGCCAAAAACGAAAGTCAAACAAAGGTTAAATATACCTACATATATTATTATATATATAATTATATATGTTAATGTGACATGCAATAAAATATTTGAATTTGAATTTGAATTTGAAATATATTTTTGCCGAAATATCCAAAATAGATAAATATTTCAAAAACTAAAAAAAGCAGAACGGCTTGAAAACCCTATTCCTCGAAATGGTTTTCGAATTGGAGTAATTGTAAAAATATGAACAATCCCAATTACCTCGTATCTCATATTTCGTGACGTAAGATTTTAAACTTAAACGTGAATAGAATTAAGGTTAAACTCGTGCATGTCGAAATATCAGATACTGGTTTTTTCTAAAGTAGTAACGATGCATGGATTCACACGATCTGATTTTGTCGGGAGTACAGTACAATACAACCTTAATACGGTATTTGACAAAAGTCAAATCAGCTTCTTTTTATGAAACATCAAAAACGCTCCGTTGCTATGGAATTTACAGGGATTATTGTTGGACTTTATGAATTTAAAAATGTTAAAACAGCAAACATAAATAAAAGATGATGTTTTCCTATTCTTTTTTTAATATGTATTTGTTGTTAATGAAAAACCAATTTAATTTCACTCTTGTCAAATACCCTATTTCATTGCGTGCAAGGATAACTCGCTACGCTCGTCTTCAACTTTGTTTTGAAACAAGGGAGTCTGAATTTTATTCTATGTTGTAAGACTTAAAATCGCATGTAAAAAAATTATCAAAGCAATATTGTGACTAAGCTAGTTTATTGGGTCAATTTTAGTGTTTATTCACACGGCAGGAAGGTAATGCATCTATGTTCATATCTTTGTAACCTCCTGTAGGTGAAAAACTTTGCTGACTATAAAGTTGGATTTGTGTTTACGTAAGCATGGCCATAGCATCGGTGATAGTGCAATAGGGCGTAACTAACAAATTCGATAAGGTTCAAAATGTACCTTACAGACTTTTTGCTAAGGTGCATTTTGCTATCACCCATAATAGGTTGCAATACTTCCTCCTCAGGGGTTGGGTTTTAAGGCTTGCTTTTTGTTGTTATCTATTAATGTAAGTAAAGTACTAAATATAATTTTGTGCTCAATTAAATAATATACTATGTATAAGCATTATACATTTATAATATCAGCTTTATTAAATTGATGATAGAGTCTACATTGTACAATCAAACGACTTAGAATAAAATTTATTAAAATCACACAAGACATCATTTTTAGATAGACTTGTTACGTACTTAGTGCCTTAAAGAGAAACTTATTATTATTTGAGTAAATTTTATTATACATAGATGATTAAATGGTTGATTTTGCTGTGTTAAAAAAACGCATTTATTGGGTATGTTAAACAAATCAAATCATTCACATTGTTATATTTAACAAATACCTAGTATACTTTTTTAAACTAGTTAGTAAGATATTTCTGTTAAATTAGATTTCAGTTATTTTAAATTAATTAAAATAAACCTTGCTATGTACGGTTAATATTGTTATTGTTTACCATTTTGTAAACCACAGTACACACATGTTTTAATTACTTAAAATACTCAAATAAATAATAAGTAAGTACATGTAAAATAAATATTGTCAGACCGCTAGACTTATTGTGATAAATTACATACATACATAAACTCATGCCTTTATTCCCAGAGTGGGGTAGGCAGAGCTACAGAATTACCAACAACTCTAAAAACTTGTTGATAGTTTGTGATAAATTGTGATCAAATATTAGTTCAAACAATGTTTTATTGAATATAAAGGATACGTATAAGTACGTATTTTTAAGTATATACTATTTATTTTTATACAAGGTTAATGGTGATAAATATTTTATTGTTTTTATTAAACTGTGTTTTATTTTAACTGAAACTCATAGTATTTATTTGTCAAATACACACGACAACGCATCAGACCTAGAACAGTCAGCCAAAAATGTACTCTAACACCCTACGGTTAAAGTTAATTTGCACGTCATGCTACAACAAGTTCGATTTTCCCTTGCAATAATATTATGACAGTAACAAGTGTCCAACCTGGTAGACCATTTCTTGGCCGAGCGTACAAAATATTTTACTGTCCAAATTTTCATTTTTGGGACCAGCTTTTGTTGCCTACTCTACTTTTTTGCAAGGTCATCTGCTTATCAGGACCGAACCAATCAGTCCCAACACGTCGTCAACGTAGAGAATAGCAGAGATCCTGTCGGCATATTCCGACTTCATCATCAGATCAGCGGGCCTATTGTCTAACGCATTCGCAATCATTTTGAAAATCAAGGCTTGTCTGGATACAAAATGAAAATAATTGTTCCACTTTGAAGCCGACTGCGATCGCGAGTGCGTTAGGCAATAGTCCCTCAGGTCTTAGATACTAAGGCCCGTATTAATAAACTAATCTCAACTCTAATGCTCGTCTCGCGATGCGTCAAAAATGACAGATTTCTATTTCTACGTTTACTTTGACGTATCTTGTGACGCGCATCTCAGCCAAGATGAGTTTATTAATACGGGCCTAAGAGTGTAATATTGCATTGTCATTGGGTTTACATATGTGGTCCGAACTCCAGCCCATTCCGTTAACAGGAACTGGTTAAAAATTAAGACGTAGCTCCCCTTTACTTTATAAGAATAATTTAAAATGATCCTGTCAGCACCTTCCAAATCCATCATCAGATAAGCTCTTAAATACCATATTGCATTGTCATTGGGTCACAGGATACCTTAGTTCACAATTGTACTAATTACCTACATTTGAAAAGTTATTGTAATTAGTATGTTTGTGCACAAATAAGACGTTCGTCACTTACCTAACTGGCAAAAAAAATATCATTCAGTACGATTGTGCACTAAGGTCGATATGTGGTCCGAATTTCTACCCATTCCATTAACAGGAACTGGTTAAAATTTGAGACGTAGCTCCCTTACTGTACTCCCTTGCCTTATGAGAATAAATTTAAAATGGAGTCATGAACTTACATTTACTGGACTTGTATCTTATTAAAAATTCACGAGTCTAATTTGTGAACAATCCGGTTGGTAATTGGTTCTGCATACTAAATAAGTCCTGTCAATCAGCTAGTTGTAGGAAGGTTTGCTGTTCAAGCTTGAATTTCTTCAGTCAGGTTACAATAATGTGGAAATGCGTCGTTTTCTGCGCTTTGGCAATCTTAGGGTAAGATTTTTTTTTAAATTACTCCTGCTGTCAAGGACCTAAATTTATGACCCACCTTAGGTCAAAATTCAATCTGACATTCTACAAAAATAAGGTTGAGTTTCCTATAAGTTACAACTGACTTGGCATCTCTAATGACATTACTTTAAGCATTTTTTTGTATGTACATATATATATTTTTTGTATGTCTAGACTTCTCTACCATTGTCGGATAATCAACCTTTAGAATACTAGATCAGTGCGGATTCCACTTCAGACACATCGTGAAACCTGCAACTTTTCTAGCGATTTAACGAAAAGTCTGCAGTGTACCTATATACATACCTATGTACCTACCTTGATTAAAAATATCGAATCTGAACTAGACTCTATTTCAAGGCATTAGAGCGTCATCAGATATTTTTGAGTACATACATTTTGTGCTCTGCTAGCGGTTGCCCGCAACTCCATTTGCGTAGAAGTCGTTTATTACTCTTCCCTTTTGGGAACCCTACATTTTCCGGGATAAAACGTAGCCTATTTTAGTTGAGTTTAGTTTTTAATGTAATATTACAATATTAATTGCACTGCATGTCAAAAAATACGAAATTTCATTGAGATCGTCAAACATAAATAAGTACTAATAATCAAAGAATACAAAAATAATTAATAATTATAACAACAACAATTAAACACCGAATAAATGGTCACTTGTCCAATGTCAATATACCTAATGTACAAGGATTAATAAAGTCAACACAATAATAAATTCGCATTTCCGGCCTCATACAGTGTGTTACCCATACGCGGGCGTTTATTAAAACTGCCGATAATACGTTGCTTTAGCAATTGTTTGCAAATATTACCAATTAAAAAATAATTAGAATAACTTCACAATTAATTTTCTTAGATACTGTCCATTTTTAATGTAGTGCATGTGCTGCGTGTTCATCGTTATCAGTATCGCTGTTGCTTGGTACAAGGCATGTCGTGGTTCGGGGGCAGATCATAATAATCAAAGTATCCGTCGATTGTCCTTTACACTTGTCAAATTGCTGTGCTTTACATTGCTGGCAATTTACATTTTGTTAGAAAGTCAACAAAGCCTGAAAAGTTGTTTATTAATTAAATTAATGTCATATCTAAGTACTTAGTTACGTTACAGATAAGTATACTTACGCTATTTTAACCTACTTTAAAAAAAGCCAGGGTGCTGATAACACACCGTATATTCATCCAAAGAGAATAATGGATTATCCAATAAAAGGTTTCTCAGCTGATGATTAAATGCTTTGTCGTATTGTACGGACGCTCATATATGTCTATGTGTATATGTGCGTCTCTGTACCATATTTCGGCCGTAATTTAGTAACAAACATCCAAACTTTCGCATTTACACTACGAGTACCTATACCTAAGTTAGATTATATTTAATGGCAACTGTACTAAAAGTTAAATTGTAGCACCTCCTCGGCAACATTCGCCATCTTCAAAGAGCTGGAAGATAACAAGGACCTGGAGTCGGTTCTCATCGACCTGCTGAACGGGTTGAGCCGTCGGCGTGACGTCACGTGTGTGGCGTTTATATGTGACACGGTCTACTTGAACGTCTTCGAAGGGGCGCTGTTTAAAAAGACCAAGGATGTTTCTTTAGTTATGGTAATATATAAAAGTTTGGCAACGTATTAAAGAACAGCTATTTCCCTCATTACCCAAAAGGCCATATCAAACAACAGCAGTCAGCAACTGTAACAGCAGTGTTTGCATTGTTGCGTTCCGGCTTGGGGATAAGACAGCCGGTGAAATGACTAGCATAGAGGCATTCCATCTTAGTCCAGGACTAAGATGGAATGCCTCTATGCTAGTCAGGGTTGGCAACGCATTTGCAGTCTTAGGATTGCATTGCAGTCTTATGAATGCGAATGTCTATGGGTCATAGTTTCCACTTACCATCAGGTGGCCTGTGTGCTCGTTTGTCTTCTCTGTGCCATAAAAAAAAAACTCTATAGCCAAAGCATATACAACCCTCTCTCGTTAGGTAAAAAGGTTACACTTGCTCCATTAGTTTTGTCAGAGATAACGTCATTTGTCTTAGGACAGTATTGCATCCCAAATAAAACAGAACTTCTTTTGTTTGGTTCCATAGTGAAAGAAGTAACCCCGTAGTAAGGCTAAGTTCACTTAACGCGCGTCAACGAACGGTTGGCTCGCCACGCAGTGTGAGATTATACTTAACAAACCAATGTTTAAGATCCGCGCGGTTTAAGATCCACAGTCCTGTATCGATCTGGGGTGTGATTCTCTCAAGAAGCAAAGGTGAACGAATGAAGTCCAAGCGGCGAGATTAAGTAGTCCCGTCAGTGCGAACAAAACACATTGTAGCGCGTGTAGGTATTTTCAATTTAGCAGCATGGTTCCTGCCAATGGGTCGAACGTATAAGCCTGCTTAATTGAAAATGCACGCGCTACAACGTAAATAAATGAATTTTAACATGGCGGCCACTTATGGGGCTAAATTAGAAAAAAAAAACACATTATATCGTGTGACATATCAAATGAAAGAGCTCGTTTTGAGAGTCTTAAGTAAGTAAGTACTTATGTTTTTTTATAATTTTAAAATAAACGGTTTTGAAGTTATTTAACAAAATAGGCGAAAATTTACCATTCCCCCCCTTATATCCGAAACTACTAGCCCTAAAATTTTGAAAAAAATATGGAAAATAGTTCTTTACCTATAGATTACCGGATAACCTATAAGAAGTCTATGGTATTTTAAGTAACATATAAAATATTTCCTTCATAGAGATTTCCTATGTTACATTAAATTCCATATACTTATAGGTTTTCCTGTAATTTATTGGTTTTTTACGTTTTTTATTTTATATTTAGATCGCCCTAAGAAGAAAATGGATAGAAGATCTGAAACACGGCCAAAAAAATGACGAGCAAAAAGATAATAAGAAGTTTAAAGTTTTGCAAGACCTAAAAATAATAATCCTAGACGGGAACAATACGAGAGTAGAAAAAAAAGTACCGGCAGCATACGCTAATGAGTATTTAGGTCTTAAGTGTAGTAGTAAGACTATTGATTGCCTACCAGATACTTACTGATGAAGACGATAGTGTCTGAAAATTTGCGACAAGTTAAGTTAGGGTCAAGAACTCGTTCTGTTTGTTTGTAGTTTTGTTTGTTTTGTTCGTTCTGCAACAAACAAAACCGAACCTGTTGATTTTAATCAAACATTTACTTTAATTTGATTTATAGGCAAAGCAAGTATTTTTTTTTTTTTGAATAAACAGCATGGTCTGTCTGTATAAGTTTTAATATTGTTACTATTGCGTTTGATTTTATGTCACATACTTTATAATTGTTTGTAGTCGGCACTGCATTCCCTTTGTACCATGCCAATTAATGGGTCCATATAAAAAAAAAAAAAAAAAAAAAAAAAAAAAATTGTTATTAATAAATTATGTCATAGAACTTGAGCTACCTATACTATTGTGGATGATTGATAAGATAACCTATAAGTTTTTTGTTGTTATTTTATTTGAAACACAAATTATAATATAATTTATTATGATCTCATTTTGTTAATTAATTATGATAATCTCATTCAAACAAGTAAGTACAGTCAGCTGCAAAGAAAAGGATACCCCCCCTCCTGGTAAGGATTGATTTTTTAAAAAACCTCTGGTTAAATTTACTTATATTATGATTTATAGGTTTTTGAAAAAAATCGATCCTTACCAGGAGGGGGGATATCCTTTTCTCTGCAGCTGACTGTACTTACCTGTTTGAATGAGATTATCATAATTAATTAACAAAACGAGATCATAATAATTATAATTTGTGTTTCAAATAGAATAACAACAGAAACACTTATACCTATATTTAACTATCTATTGAAGTCTGTTTTAAAAAAAATATGTCATAGGTACCTATTATTGTTTTGCTGTGTAACTTTTTAATATTAATAAATTTACGTTGAGAAAAGTTTACGACATTTTATTACGATCATCGGATTTCTAGGAGTTTGAATTACGACCAATTTTCTAGCCATTGGTATGCATTATGAACGTGCTAACACCCCGTTTTTTACAGGAAATTAAAACATAAAGCAGCTACAACCTTTTTGAGGTCATGTAATTCGTTATAATCTTCTGATTCAGTACAAACACCATGTCGAGATACGTCATTTTTGCGGTCTATAATTTCTGTAGACAATGGACGTAACTCGAATAACTCCATTTCTAGTAATAGGAAATTAATGGTTTGTAGACAATTTAATACAGATTTGTATTTTATAGTTATGGTTCAAAAATTACGGTCATACGACATACCGTTACAAAATTATGATTTAATTCCATATTTTTTTGCCGTTTTTTGGCTCTGGTGTAAAGTTGGGTTTTCAGAGATACGCCCTTACCGTTTTTTGCCGTCGATATATATTAATAGATGAACGCTGGCTGTCCACACCGCAAGCGAGAACTCTCTCTACTAGTTTGTCGTGTCAAAAAAAAGAGATGCCGTGTGAATAAAAAATACATATTAGTTGATCGTAAGCGGTAGGATAACTGCCTTAAATTGGAGGCAATATAACCACTCATATGCTTTGTGTAACCAGAGTTGCGAGATAGCCCATATTTGCTTATGAATAAGGTCAACCTGCACCCTTAACCCTTATTACTTTGCAGACAGTCGTAGAAGAATATGAAGACCTATTGTCACCTAACTTCTTTACGCTGGAATCATTACGGCAAGCGAGGAAAGACGGGTGCAATGTGTATGTTATTTTACTAGCAAATGGTTTCCAAGCGGCTAGGTTACTACGGTTTGGGGACAGGTATGATCTTTGTTTGAAATTAACATTTTGTATTTTAATTAGGTTTGGTTCTCGTAGCAATCTAGCCAAACAGCAGTGTTCGCATTGTTGTGTTCCGGTTTGGGGATAAGACAGCTGGTGAAATGACTAGCATAGAGGCATACCATCTTAGCCTCAGGGTTGGCAACGCATTTGCAGTCTTAGGATTGCATTGCAGTCTTGTGATTGCGAATGTCTATGGGTCACAGTTTCCACTTACCATCAGGTGGCCTGTGTGCTCGTTTGTCTACTCGATGCCATAAAAAAAAAAACCGTTTCTTGACTGTTTTCTTTACTTATCCCAAGGTTTTGTCTAATTCTTACTTTGTCAAGAAAGGATAAGAAAAAACAGGGATAATTCTTATATCCGCACATTATTTTGAAAATACGCAATTTACTATCAGTCTAATGGAACCTTGACCCGCCGTAGAACGGTGTCACAGTGACATTATAACGTTGACGTTCTTACAAATTGAATCATAACTCTGTGACACAGTGTCACTGTGACACAGTTCTACGGTGGGTCAAGGTTCCTATTATCAGTCCCAACATAGAACCGAATAGAACGGTGTCCCAGTGACATTATAAAATCATTTGTTTGACACTTAAGTACCTTATTATGATTTGAATCATAACGCACTGTGACACAGTTCTATGGTGGGTCAGCGTTCTATATGTCATTTTTGATGTGTGTAGAAAACTCATATCACAAAATAAACCAACTGTTATCATCAGGCATCGAATCCTGGACACCAGAGCAAAGTACATAATGCTCTACGACATCAGGCTGTTCCACAGCGAGCTCCACTTCATCTGGAAGCGGATCGTCAACGTAGTGTTCCTCCGGTACCACAATACAGCCCGAGGGACAGCCAAGACCAAAGCCTGGTTCGACCTGTCCACTGTACCCTTCCCGAACCCGATTAAAACGATATTCGTGTCGAGAAGAGTCGATATTTGGAGGAATGGGAGGTTCCACTACAACAGGTGACGTTTAGATGGTGTTTGGCACTCGGGTGTAGGGGTTTTACAGGGTGATAGTAAAGGTCATTCTGAACATTTTTGACCACATTTACTATCATGCTAAGTTTCACGGTTTCCGAGATATTGATCATTTTAATAGGTTTTTTTGTCATTTTTCCTTATGTCCGTGATACGAAAAACCGCTTAATTCAAGTATTAATTTAAAACAAAAACAGTATTTGCTTGCATGATTTGAATCACTATGAAATAAGGAAGTTTTAAAGCTACATGTAAATTTTTTTTCCTTACCAGTTTTTCAGTAAACGCGCAGAGTTAAGTAACCTTCTTTATACTAAGAGAACCCCGCGTTTGTTTTTCACCAAAACCAATTTTGTGAGTATAATTATCTACTCGAAAGTTGCAAGAAAGCACTGTTTTTTTTTAAATTAATACTTGAATTAAGAGGTTTTTCGTATCACGGACATAAGGAAAAATTACAAAAAATCCTATTAAAATGATCAATATCTCGGAAACCGTGAAACTTAGCATAACAGTAAATGTGGTCAAAAATGTTCAGAATGACCCTTACTATCACCCTGTAAAACCCCTACACCCGAGTGCCAAACACCCTGTACATTATTGGAACTTCGGTACTCGCTTTTAATCAAACTTCGTCGGTGCTCATGCGCATGACATCACATTGTGATGCCTGTTTAAAGAGCACTGATAATTTGTGGGGTCCTAGTTAAAAAGGTTCGACTTAACTCGTAAATAAAAAAGGGTATTTACATGAACAGTTTAGTAGACTTAAACCCTTTTTCAATTGACCTTCAACTTGACTTATAACCTTTTTCACTAGAACCCCTGATTTATTCTCGTAGATGATGTAGCTCCTGAGCTCCCAAAAACGGTGCCCTTGGAACATCACCACACCTACTTACAAGGCCTATCCTGTAACAGTTGAAAGACAGATTGCAGTCCTCACCAAATCCTTAAAATATTAACCCCGACGTATTGGTACTGACAACTGACGTGACGACGCGCTGGCCTAGTTGGTAGTGACCCTGCCTACGAAGCTAGCGGTCCTGGGTTCAAATCCCGGTAAGGGCAGATATTAGTGTAATGAGCGTGAAAATTGGTTCCTGAGTCATGGATGTTTTCTATGTATTTCTCTATATAAGTATTTATATCGTTGTCCTAGTACCCATAAAACAAGCCTTGGGCTTAGTTTGGGACTAGGTCAATTGGTGTGACATTGTCCCCTGATATTTATTTATTTAACTCTAAACAATGTAACATGATTTCTCTGTGGTTTTAGGCCCCTATTTGCAGATAAAACGAAGAATTTAAACGGGGAAGTTCTGAACGTTGTCTATTTGGATCATGTCCCTTCTGTTGTCGTGACGAAGAATAACAATACTACTAAAATAGGAGGCGTCGAAATTGAAGTAAGTAGATATTTGAAATAGGAACCCTTCTTATTTTGCAAAGATGTAGATGTATTTATTTCATGTGACCATGGAATTCGGTTCGTAGGACCACTCTTAATTAAAAATAGAACGTACCAACACTACACTACTAGAGGTCTTAGTTAAGACTGCACCGAGCAAACGTCGAGCGTCCAGTGGCGCCCTCATTACTGTTATTGTGTTTTCTAATTAACTAAACAATTTCCTTGCAATCAGACGACACGTTTTTGTAGCGCAAGTAAAAACACAATTTATGGGATACGTAACAAACTTTAATAATAATTACCGTCAAACGGGGGAAAATGAGACGATTTTCAAATTCCCGGGCAAAAAAAACATAGTTTTAATAGGGTTAGAAATCTTTTTGCTGGTCTCAGCTTACAGTCTGTACTTATATTTTCTGTTTTGTACATAATATTAACAAATATATGAATAGTTTTTTTTATATATTTTTTTTTATGACTGTCCCAAGTTAGACTGTAAGGTGGGGTAATTTAAGACATCAACTTCTTCGTGAGATTTATCGATGTTACACTGTGAATTAGACAACTTAGGACAATAATAACGTTTTAAAAAAATGTACTAGTAAAGGTGTGTTCACAAAGAACAAGTTTTATTAAAAAACAATAACAAAATTTTAAAAAATCATCATTTTAACCTTTAAACTTAATTTTACAATGGAGATCTACGTTTGATCAGTCTTTAATTACGTTTTTGCTTAGGAAATCACAATCTTAACCTAATTATTAAAAAATATATAAAAAATCAACATAATTACAAATTCTAATAACAATTTACGAACAAGAATAATCAACTAAGAAATCACAATCTTAACCTATAAATCAACAATGCTAGGCATAGAATTAAAAAAAAATATTTCAAAAATAATCAACAATTTACGAACACGAATAATCCTTTATAAATTTCGGGAAGGTGTGTCTCCCTCTAGACACTTTGAGCGGACGCATTGTTAAAATAACGTCTTTTGTTTGCACTAACTGCTCGTCATCCACTTGAGGATATATAAAAGTGTCGTCTGCCTTCCCAGATTTCCTCATAAAATAAAAATTACGTGAAAAAAATGCATAAAATAAAAATTACGTGAAAAAAAAGGTAAACTTGGGACTTCGGTGTAACTTAAGACATTCGTCTCAATTTTCCCCAATATGAACGCACCTTTACTTTTCTGTGTTTTTTTTCGCGATGGTTGGCATTACTGGAGTAATGTCAATTTCAAACGATCGGCGATAACAATGAGGTTAGACTACTAGGACTTTTATTGTGAAATATTTAATACGGAAGTCGCGGCAGACACTGTTTTACAGACCAAAAAAACCATCAGTTTGGAAGCACGTGCAGGATCGCATTTTTAGAGAATTTGTGATAGAAATAACAACTTTTTGCCTTACCTGTGTGAACGTGTTGATGTTGCCGTTGAGTTGACAGCAAACTGACGTGAATATCTCTAACGATGTTGCCATGACAAGTGATCAAAGGTTACCCTACATTTTGTCCTATTTAACACACCAGTCTTATTTTCCCCCGTTTGACGGTACCCTTTGAGTAGTCAGCTTAACGGGAAAAGTTGGCCAGTTTTTTCCGTTAAGTTGATAACTCGAAGGTGAATTGTTATTAAACTATGTGATATATTCTTTAAGTTGTGTTTTCATTTGTAGTACTAAAACCTAACGCTCAATTTCAAGAAAATGCTTATGTTTATTAGAAAACACAATAATAATAATGAGGGCGCCACTGTACATCCGGCGTATACCCGGAATTTGATCGTTAATTTTATTAATTCGGTTCGTAGGACCACTCTCAATTAAAAATAGAACGTAACAACAACAACACTACGAGTCTAACTAAAGGTCTTAGTTAATCGTTCTAATTCTTTGATGTCTGTATAATGTCACAGATACTCCACACTGTAGCTGAAAAGATGAACTTCAAACCGAATCTCTACCAGTCGATGAACGCGGAGGCTCAGAAGTGGGGTCAGAAGCAAGCTAACGGGTCTTTTTCAGGTGGGTTTGGGTTCGGGTCGGCCGGCTATTAAATATATAGGGACTAAAATTTAAATTTGTAAAACTTCCTTGTACCTATATGTTCGAGCCACACAAACACTCTTAATCAGAGATCGGACAATTGGACGTCATTACTCGCAATAATGTGGACATGACTCCAAATACTTTAATTACACTCATTAAATTACATTAATTGATTACTTACCTACCATGTACCTACCCGAAAAATAACTTTGATCCTTTGCGAAACGGTAATAAATAAATACTACAAAGACTTGTTATTGTGTAGATTTGTTAAAGCAAATAAACAGTATTTTTTATATATTTTCCGTGGTTACTTTATTCCTTTTCACGGCTAAAATAAAAATATGAGGTGAAAAGCTCCTTTTGCAATCCACGAATGTTAATTGTGCAAAAGTACTTAAGTAGATTATATTAATAGCCACTTCTCACGTCTTTGTAATAAGTATTTATTTGTAACTCTCTGGCAAACGACCAAAAAAAATATTCGGATAAGTAAGGTAAGAGCACCTATTATGGACAAGGCTCCCGTGATGAACATTATATTTTTTTTATATGAAAACATATCAATACTAAACATTTTATTCTAATAGTAGTAATCCCGAATAATTTAATATAATCTAATTGTAGCACTAAAAGCATTATGAATCTCAGAGACTTATATTTACCTATGGAATTGTTCATAACTGGAGCACTGTCCATAATAGGAGCTTTTACCTTAATCAATTAATATAATTTAACTTGTTTAATTAAAATCTTTGGAGTCATGTCCACATTATTGCGAGTAATGACGCCCATTTGCCCGACCTCTGCTCATAATATTTTGTTGTTCAGTACTTATCCCTGCCCTTATACTGCGGTCTCCTTACTCAAGTCATACTAGATTTAAAGTGCAACCAATCTCCAGGCCTCATAGGAGAGATGGTATCTGGCAGCGCCGATGTGGCACTGGGTAATCTCCAGTACACCCCCTACCACCTAGAACTGATGGACTTGAGTATCCCGTATACGTCTCAATGCTGGACATTCCTCACGCCTGAAGCTCTGACTGACAACTCTTGGAAGACATTGATACTGCCTTTCAAGTAAGTTAAAGTTTAAAATAGTTATTTATGTGACTGGTGCGACTGTAGCGTTTTATTTTCTACATTTAGGAAAGGATGGATGAAAGAAGATTGACGAAAGAGATATACAGATCGAAAGTGAGTGGACGGGTCGGAAGGGGCCGCGCTAGGCGTACTTTTTCGAGTCAAATCGGAGAAATAGTGGAAAAGGGCCGAATTTTAAGTACCCGAAACCGACGTGCGTGCATGACTCGATGTATGAATGTGGAAGAAGCGAAATAAATTTGTCAAGATCGTAGCAAGTGGAAAGAAGTGGTCTCTGGCTACCCCTCTGGGAAACAGGCGTGATTTAATGTATGTATGTAGTATGTATTTATTTTCTCTAGTCTTTCAATTTCCATTCCTTTTTTTCCCCACTTTATTATTTCTCCAATCTTTTTCCCTACTTATATTTTTTACTAGTAGCCCAGCAGTAGCTTTGTCCCAATTCAAAACTAATTTTACTGAGTCGACGGAGCTCCTAACATAACCTTAACCTATCTAACTATTTCGACCTATTTCGACTTAATTAGAGTGGAAAAATTTACGAGTGTGGAAAAACCAGAATGGAAAATAAGCTATTGGTAAAAAATATAACAGAGAAAATAAATTTCGGGTGATTAACCGCTACCCTCGGCGCAGGTAAAAGGCAAACTTTTTTTTTGCATTCTATTGCTATTTTCTGTGACAAGGTTCTATACTGCCCCAACAATGTATTATGATGGCTTAACAATAATAGTGTCACGAAAGTGGAGACATGATCTTCACTGTGATAGGTACTTATTGACGTAGATTTAGGCAAATTGTTCGGACAAGTTTGATTGTTTGCAATAAGCAGCTAATGACTGCATAAAAAATTAAAAAGTGCTTAAAAAGAAAGCATTTTTGATATTAAAAAAATGTCACATCAATTGAAGCTCTAGGCTTGTACTGTGGCTACAAGACAACGATATCAATACTTACATAGATAAATATATACTTAAATACAAAAAAAACATCCATGACTCAGAAACAAATATTCAAGCTCATCATACAAATATCTGCCGTTACCGGGATTTGAACCCAGGACCGCTAGCTTCGTAGACAGGCGGCCGCTACCAACAAGGCCGACGCGTCATGAATCTAAATATATAAAAGGAGAAACTGACTGACCGACTGACATATCAACGCACAGCCTAAACGGCTAAACGTAGACACTTGAAATTTGGAAGGGACGTAGCTTAGGTACCGTAGAGGTGCACTAAGAAAGGAATTCCCGAAATTCCCACGGGAACGGGAATTAGCGGGAAAATTATTAACTCAAAAAAAATTTTTTGCTCAACGAAGTGGACACGGGAACAGCTAGTATGAAATAAACTGGGCTGTAGCTTATTACTCTTATTAGTTTCTGTAGATTGATAGCTACAACCTATATTTTCTGGTGTTTTCCGTAACGTAAATTGAATACTTACTGTGAGACAACTCTTTCAGATTGTACATGTGGATAACTGTACTCCTGGTTCTGCTGATCACCGGTGCCATTTTTTACGGCCTCGCTAAGTACTACACGAACCTCTTGCAATACCAGAGCGATCACAGAGTTGGGTCCATTACCAATAAGGAGGCAGACTACTACGGTAATCAAATCAATATTCCTGTAGGTACCTAATTAAAACTCAGAGTATTCATTTGAATTGACTGGAATTTGATTGGCATTGGGCAAATAAGGTTTTGTAGGAATGTACTTAGGTAGATTTTACGCGATCTGCTCTCATTGACGTGTCTCATTTTTCCATCGGGTTTATTTTTACAGAATTATATTTATCTCCAGTTCCAAATTTCATTAAACTAGGTTCAACAGTTAAGGCGTGGATTGTAAAAAACAAACAGACAAACTCCTTTCGCATAATTATTATAAGTACTTACTACTAAGTATTATTAAGTTCGCATTATTATTAAGTTTAATTGTTTCTAATGTCTTTGATTGCAGCTGTTAGTAAACAAGTTATTACCTTCGCATCACTACATAGTATAAAACAAAGTCGCTTCCCGCTGTCTGTCCCTATGTATGCTTAGATCTTTAAAACTACGCAACGGATTTTGATGCGGTTTTTTTTAGTAGATAGAGTGATTCAAGAGGAAGGTTTTTATGTATAATAAATTTTGTTTTATGTACGTGTGTTATAGAAAATTCAAATAAACCGAAGCGAAGCGAGGGCGGGTCGCTAGTTTATAATAAAAGACACTGGGATTTTAAAGTTCTCAAATTCTAGAGGTCACTATTGCTATAAATTGTGCTTCGGTGAACTTACACCAACACCGTCGTGTTTAATAATAAGCTCTCATATTTGCAGGCGAGAAACCAGTCGGAATGTACCTGTTTGGCGAATTCATTAACAGCATCCTGTACACATACGGAATGTTGCTTGTTGTATCTCTACCAAAGCTGCCTAGCGGATGGGCTATACGACTATTAACAGGCTGGTACTGGCTTTACTGCATACTACTAGTAGTCTCCTATAGAGCTAGCATGACGGCAATACTAGCTAACCCAGCACCTAGAGTCACCATAGACACTTTAAAAGAACTCGTAGACAGCAAGATCACTTGTGGAGGTTGGGGAGCAGAGACAAAGCATTTCTTTGAACAGTCGCTGGATGAAGTGGTGCAAAAAATTGGAGGGAGATTTGAAATTATTGACAATCCTAATGATGCTGCTATGAAGGTCGCTCAGGGAATCTACGCGTATTACGAGAACGAGTATTATTTAAAGTATTTAAGTGTCAAAAGAAAAAATGTTGATGTTGACATGGAAGTGAAGAATTCTACAAATTCAAGTGTTGTACCATTTAAGGCAGACTCAGAGAGAAACTTGCACATAATGACTGATTGTGTTGTTAATATACCTATATCTATAGGTTTTCACAAGAATTCTCCTTTGAAACCTTTAGCTGATATCTATATGAGAAGAACGGTAGAAGTAGGTTTGGTGGAGAAATGGTTGAATGATGCAATGTATCCTATCAGAGCACTGGATGTATCCGACAATGAAATAAAAGCTCTTATGAATTTAAAAAAATTGTATGGTGCTTTCGTAGCTTTAGGCATAGGATACTTTCTAAGCTTGTTTTGTTTAATTTCTGAACTTATTTACTGGAATTGTGTCGTGAAAAAAGATCCACGATTTGATAAGTATGCCATGGATCTTTACTACATGAAGAAAAAATAGTCATTGATGTAATTTAAATGTATGTATTTTAAAATATCTAAATCGAATAAAATAACATGATTGTCCTAAGTTTTTTTAAGCCTAGTTTTCAGTCACATTTAAGTCTTCTAGCTAAGTTTACCCAAACCCAACATGTAATGAATAAATGCAGATACAACAATGGTTACAATTATTTCTGAAACTATACAAAAATAATGGCTATACAATACCATGATTATTTCACAAGTAGGTAGATTAATTAATTCACATTTCATAACAAAAGTATCTATAAATTATGGAAATTTTATTTAAACTGTTCCTAATATGGCAGTTCATACTAGTAAACATCAGTCATTTGAAACCAAACTGAACCAAAAAGACCAACAATATCATATTATAATAAGTACTACAAGTTAATTTATACACCTACTATTTTATTCAAATTTTCCTACACTATTTTTGGAACAAATTATAGCAAAATAGCCCAGGCTTATTTGTCTTAAGTATAAAAATGAATATAAGCTAAATTTCTGATAATGAGATGTGTTTGTTATTTAATCTTAGGCCGTAGGAGACTGGCAGAAGGCTTTACAGGACAGGAATACACAATGTCATTGCCAGGCACCAGCAGTGGGAAATATTTAACTAATAAATACTACAATGACTCAATCACAAAGCCAAAAACATATATAAGGGCCAGAGAACCTTCCATTTAAAAATTTGCAACGGAAATTAAATTAATTGACAAGTAAAATTTTAATGACTCTATGGAAATTAATGCTGTTTGTTGTGATTCAAATTATCTGGATTAAAAGCTGGAGGAGGGACACCTTCCGGGGCGTTTTCAAGGATCCACGGGTGCTGTAGCACGCTTGTCAACGGCAGCCGGTGCTCCGGAGTAACTACCAACAGTTTACCCATCAAATCTTTCGCCTTATCAGAAACATACTCTGGATACTTAATAATAACATATCTAATTTTTAAATAAGTCTGATTTGAGTGCTTAGCATCAAAAGGAGGTAAGCCAACTAACAACTCGTAGCATAGAACACCGAGACTCCAAATGTCTACAGCGTAACTGTGAGGCTTGCCTTCAATCATCTCAGGAGATAAGTAATCTAATGTTCCGCATAAAGTCATTCTTCGTGATGATGGTGAGTGAACGGACCAGCCGAAATCAGCTATCTTCAGTTCCCAATTGTGTCCTATTAGTATATTCTCCGGTTTGATGTCACGGTGAATAACTTTCTTTGCGTGGCAATATATCAATGCTTTAGTCAAGTCTCTAATATAAATGGCTGCAGTTTTTTCGTCGAAACGGCCGCGCTGTTTAAGAAGGGCGTAGAGCGCGCCATGCTTCGCGTATTCCAAAATTAAATATATCCGTTTCTCATCATGGAAGTACCCGTACATGCGAAGTATGTTCGGGTGACGTAGTCGACATTGTATTTCGACTTCGCGACGAACTTGATGTTCAATATCGGCATCCAGAATCTGGCTCTTGAACAGGACTTTTAGTGCTACTACGTACTGGGATTCTTTCTCGCGCGCTAGATAAACATTACCAAATTTACCTTTACCCAGCGGTCGGCCCAAATCGAAGTCGGTCAAGGCCCAAGAGTTCTTCTTGTCGTGCGTATTTTTCAGAGTGGCATTTGGTTCTTTGATTTCTGGTATGTTCGCTTTAGTACTCGAGTGTAGGGGGCGGCCCACAGGCAAGGCTGGCACCTTAAAGTTGTCACCAGCAGGTTTCTTGTTCTCCATTTTTACAACAAAGGGGTCACAAAAAAAACCGTTTTATAGATCCCTTTCACCCAGTCATTTCTTGTAGTTTGCCCAGTAGTTACACAGATATGTCTAACCAACAGACTTATATCTTGCACGTTTCACACGAAGTCAAAGTAAAATATAAAGATACTTGGCATTACTTGGGCACTAAAATTAGATTCGAATAAATAACGTATTTTGCTGTCTTTCAGCGATTTGAATGTCAGGTACTTTGTGTTGCCAGGATGGTAATAGTAAACAAATATGCACAATGACAAAATGAAGCCTTTGAATTTAAATTGACTATAATATTTAGTGACACTAAATTTGATGTAAAGTTATTGTATTCAATTTATATTTTATTACACGTACCGGGCTGCTATTTCACAAAGAAAAAAACCCCAACTTTATTTCAGGGTCCAAATTTTGCAATTGGTTTGGCTTGAGGTATTTAGTGTAAAGCATGTTTTTTTTTCAAAGGTATTTTATAACAGCAAAGTACAAAGCAATGCTATAAAATCCTATACAAAGTACATTTTTATCAATAACGTATTTGATTGTTATTTGATACCATTCCATCAGATTCCGCGTCCTGCAAAACGCAATAAAGATGTGCAATTAGGACTAAACTTTAATGTTTCCGCTACATCTAGAAAAAATGGTTTTGTCTTCGTCTATCTATTGTCTGTGATATGATTACAAATTGCTGCCAGGTGCCAGTCAGCTGTTTGTCAAATTATTGTCAAATTTAACATACAATTTTATATAGGTGCCAAATAGCATAATTATATTATTGTTTTTTGTTATTAATAAGTTTGCAAATTGTTTTATGAAACTAATTGATTATTTCGTTGAAACTGTATATTTTATTACCAACTAGTTTTAATTATTCATGCGGTCATTTTAACTGAAGAGAGCGTAAGTATAACCCTGCTGTTTTTTGTGTACTTACGTAGTTTTATTTAGTTCCCGTTTAGAATCCTATTATTAATTTGTATTGGATAACCATCCATATTATTCAATAATATTTTTAAAGACAAATACAATTGATGAAAGATTTAGCCTATAGGTTAGGTTACATTTCCTTATGCATGTTCAGTGTACGAGTTATAAATTGATTCCTCAATCACTACATTTCACGTACATAGGTATTCGATATGTCTGACGATGCCGAACAGCAAGTTGAAGAAATAGAAGTGTTAAAATCAATCTATGATGGAGATGAAAACTTCAAGCAAGTGAATTCTAAAACTTACCAGTACAAGGTATGTTAAGTTCAGTTGGTATGACTTAAACTAAACACCGATATACAGTCAAACTTTTTTAATCAGAGGCTACAATGGACCTGTGTCAAAGTGACATAATGATTTTACTTGTAAAGTAAGGTTTAGACTAGCATTAAAAATTGCAGAAGTTGACTGCTGTCTTACTCTAACTGTAAAGTTAGGAAAAGACAGAATTGCATTTTTTGCTCTAGAACTAAAATTAATATAAAACGGCAATCAACTTTTCCAATTTTTATTGCTGGTCTATTTTACCCTTGAGATAATTCTTGATAATTTAATTTTAATGTCACTTTGACAAAGTTGCATTGTGGCCTATGAATACATGAAATGCATACAATGCATTTTTGTTGCTTCGTTCTGACAGAACATATAAAAGCCTTTTGAAGACCGCTTGCTCTTTTCTTTCAGAGGTATTTTGTAATATCTAAACATCAGTATATCTTCGTGAGGCCCAACGTCCTATATTTAGGACATTATTGTCAAAGTGACTTTTGACTTCAGTTGACTGTCACAAGATTATTTTTCGAACTAACGAAATTTGACGTGGGCCTCACGAGGATATCGCTGCTTAAATAGAAAAGTGCAACAAATCAAAAACAAATATAGTTAGATTTAAAACTTAAAGTTAATAGCATTCCGATTTTAAATGCAACACAAATACATTTTGATTTGTGTCGCTTTTGTATTTAAGCAACAATATGTATTTTATCTTATCTTATCTTTTGATAAGATAAGAGTAATTAGTTTCTCGCTACTCCCCCTATTTTGACCCCTTATGGGTAGAATTTCCAAAAATCTCTTCTTGGTGCACCCCTAGGTGCAACGGGCTAAGTGCGGAAAAAGGAGTCCATCACCATACCATACCATACCATACCCCTAGGTGCAGTGGTTTACGCTGTGCGTGGATTCATCACTGATCAGTCAGCCAGTCAGTTTCTGCTTTTGTATTTATTTAGTATAAGTATAAAAGTAATTTCAGGTGGAGCTTCTTTTGGCATTAATAATAAATTCAGGCTTCTGAATTTGCTTCGATGGTTCCGTCATTTGGAAAGGATAGATCAAAAGTGAGTGGATGGGTTGGAAGGGGCCGCCCTAGGCGTACTTTTTCGAGTGAAATCGGAGAAATACTGGAAAAGGGCCGAATCTTAAGTACCCGAAACCGACGTGCGTGTATGACATGACACAATGTATGAATGTGGAAGAAACAAAATAAATTTGTCAAGATCGTAGCAAGTGGAAAGAAGTGGTCTCTGCCTGCCCCTCTGGGAAACAGGCGTGATTTAATGTATTTATGTATGAATTGTGCATTGACATTGGGATTTTTGTTTCAGTATGTTGATGGTGAAAAATCATTTATATTAGAAATATCATGGGGCGACACATACCCAACTGATAAACCTAATTTCAATTTAGAAATCTTCTACAATCAACATTTGTAAGTGTAATTTTGTTCATTTTAATTTTAAGTATTAGCACATGCAATGCACACAGCTTGTATCACAACCTGTTCAAATACTGGCAACACTTTTTAAGTCTTTGGATTGCAGTCTAAACATTATAGTCTTGAGAGGGAAAATGTTTCCCATTAGGAGGCATGTCTACCTCGGGAGGGAGAGAGATATATGACTTGTATAGCTCTATTCCCAAAGGTGGAATCTCACCGGTTGTCTTACTCTCGCACTTGAACAGAAACAAGCATAACAATGCTGTTTGGTGACAAAAAAAAGTAACAATCCAGACGAACCCTGCACAAGCTCCTTCCTACACTAGAATAATAGTTTACATAATATGCTGCATTATTTAAAAATATCAACGCGTGACTCAATGTATGAATCTGGAAGAATCAAAAGAGATTTGTCCGGATCGTAGCAGATGGAAAGAAATGATCTCAACCTTCCCCTCTTGGGTTTAAAAATACGTATATTTGTTTTTTTAAGGTTACAAGCGGTCAAGGAGAAGATCCTCACGATGGTGAATGAAGAAGCTGATCAATGGCTGGGATGTGCAATGACGTATACACTGTTTGAGTGTCTGAAGGAGAAGGTTCCGGAGATTCTGGCAGAACAGGCAGAGGAGGCCGTTGTTGCCAGGGTGGAGAAGTTGGTTATTGAAGATCAAGAGGTAAGAAACTTATGAGTGAGGAGGAAGTGAAGGAAGTTTGTCTGAATCGTAGCAAGTGGAAGGAAGTGGTCTGTGCCAACCCCTACGGGAAAGAGGCGTGATGTATGTTTGACTTATATTAGTTTCGCCATGTTCGTCCATCCGTCTGACTGCACGTTTTTGCTGTTATTTGGCATGTTATTCTATGCATATAAAATAATTTTTTGTTTGACTATGGAATAGTTGCGATAGTAAAACAAAAGTAGTTAAATCATCAAAAGATTAAACTTGACCATTAATTATGATACTTAATTGTAAATTGCTTTTTAACAATGTTGATAAAAATTTGTCTATATTCAATTAATCACTAGCACAGGTACAATTTTATCATTGTCTAGTATCCATAGTACTGTACCTAGAGTTCAAAGATATGTACTTATACACCTTTGCGCCTTATATTTGTACAGAATTGTGCTTAATTTGGGAATATAGAATAGAATAGAATAGAATAGAAAACATTTATTTCGCTTAATCATAAATTAAATTATTACAGTGTGTAAAAAAAAGTAGTGCTGCGAAAATGGTATTCACTCAGCTATATAGTCCCTTTACTTACTCAAGCACGTATGTGATCGAATAGTTAGACAGTAGTCTATATTCTTTAAGGAACATGAGTGCTTTTCCTACCTAACTATTCAATCAGATACGAGGTTGAGAAAGTATAGAGACAATATGTTAATTTGTGTAACAATATCCCCTGATTATTTACTTTGCAACCACAACAATTTCAGTGTGGTTCTCAATCAACACGCTTTATAAATTTAATTCCAGACTGACACAAAACAACCGGAGAAGAAAGAACAGCTGACGAAAGCGCAGAAGAGACGAGCGTGGGATAAAGCAGAGATGGGTCGGGCAGGAGAGAAACCCAGAGGATGGGACTGGATGGACATCGTGAAACATCTGTCCCAAGTGCCACACCAACCTGCTACCACCACGTCATGACCTTAGATGGCTCAAGAATAGTTAAATTGAAACGTTTGCAATAATAATATTATACTGTTATTGTTTTTAAACGGGACATAAGGTTTGTTTCAATAGAACTTGGCAACAATGTAAACAAACTTTGTATTCAAAATGTCTTTAATTTCCATTCTACATCATCAAATACTGCTAAATCCATGTGTTATTTAATCAATTATTTCCACATTGTTATCCTAAACTATTAAAAGAATAAAATAGTGCTAGAATATGGATATCTCATTGAATGTTTTGTTTACATTGTTGGCAAGTTCTAGTGAAACAAACCTTAGTGAATACCACGTCTGAATACAGAAAAGACACAGGCTGGATTAAGACTGCGCCGAGCGTACGCCGTATGTAATGTGGCGCCCTCATTACTATTATTATGTTTTCTAATAAACTTACGTATTTTCTTGAAATTGGTCGGTAGGTTTTTGTACTACAAATGAAAATACAACTTATAGGGTATATCACATAGTTTAATAACAATTCACCTTCGAGTTATCAACTTAACGGAAAAAAGTGGCCACCTTTTCCCGTTAAGCTGACTACTCAAAGGGTAATTGTTATTAAAGTTTGTTACGTATCCCATAAATTGTGTTTTTACTTGCGCTACAAAAACGTATCGTTTGATTGCAAGGAAGTTCTTTAGTTAAGTAGAAAACACAATAATAGTAATGAGGGCGCCACTGGACGCTCGACGTTTGCTCGGTGCAGTCTTAAATCAAAACATTCGAGATCCATAAGTAGAACATGCTTATTATAATGTATTTTGCATGATAAAACATGCTAGTACTTTCGACGTCTGGATAATGTAAAAAAAAAAACAGATTACACCCAGTGCTTAGCCATACCGTGTTATATCCATTAGGAACCCGTTTAATAATAGTTATAACAGTATGATTCAGGTTAAAAGTAATAGAGGGAAAACGATGGCAATATTGTAGGTCTCAAGGCATATTTAGAGTGACTTTCCATGTTGTATTCAAATTTCTGTGCCTTTAGATAATTATAAATTTGTTGTCGTATGCTTTTATTATATTTACAAAATAATATTTTAAATTTAAATACGTTATATGTTAACTGCTTAAAATTGGGGGCAAAATGCCACTACTTGGCTCCCCTATGGGTAACTATGCTCTATAGTGACTATTTCGTTTGTTACCATATAGGTCAAGGTTGATGACAAATTTGCTTAAAAGAATCGATGTATACATCCAGCTACGAAGTAAATGAAAGCAGTATGATGATTTACAATACAGGTTACCTCAATATAATCATAGAGGATTTTACGGTGCCAATGAGTTGCGCTGCGACCGCTGACACAGGCATCAACATCTTTGAATCCCTTTCAAACTGCGTGTGAATTTAATTCGCAGTAGATTGCCGTCTTTGTCTGTACCGATGTATGTAGAATTACGGTAATACTGCAATGGACAGTGTTTGGCGAAGAGTTATGAAAATCAAAACGATTGTAGTTGCGAGTGCGTTATGCAATACCCCCTCTGCTCAGATCTCAAAACTTGCTCCAGAGCTAAAGGACCTAAAGGAACTAAAAGACCGAACTAGTTTCTTGGACTGATTGGCCGATATCGGAGCGCTCTCTTTAAATGACCGAGCGGGCGCAACTCTACTAGCTTGGCAATGAAGACTTTATTAGGCGTGGTGACAGGTTTAGTTAAAATTTCTTCAGTGGCAACACCAGCATTGAACAGCATTTTTTTGTGTAACAATTGGATCATGTTGCCAATTTCACTTCGACCAGAGATAATATTTTCCAATGTCTCTTTTGGTAAGCTGAGCCCTACTTCAGTAGGGCGAAGTGTTTTTTTTTATGATAGAGTGAAAATGTGTTCAATTTACCTTGAAACTTGTCAGCTGGAATATTTACTGTTTGAACTGTTATGTATTTTACATACCTTTGGTTATGTTATGTAATATGTACCTAATGGTTTCTATAGTGTACCGTGTAGTATACGCCACTCGAAAACACGAACTGTCTATTAATAACTTGACATTTCTTAATTGGTTTGCCTTTTTAACTGGGATATTTTTATACCGTTTGTAATAGCTGAGCTCCTGTAACTGTAACTTAATGGAATATAATTATTATCATTAGTAATTTGCTTGGTTTAATTTGTACCTAATCTAGTGGAAGTAAGTAAAGTTGTAGAGACTCAGGGCCCAGCTCAAAGTCGGTTAATGACGATGTCGTTCCGTAGTGACGATTTTTCATACACAAGTTTGAAAACAGAATGAGTTAACTGTCTTAAATCTTGGAGTACGGCGTAAGTGCATGTCGAGCTGTTGCCTACATTATTTAAAATGTCAAGCCAATCCAAGGTAGATGTTTATGACATGGAAGTACCTAGGTAAGGTGAAGAAAAAATAGTCAAAGGTCCATTTTACATTCACTTCTACCGCCAAACAGCAGTGTTCGCATTGTTGTGTTCCGGTTTGGGGATAAGACAGCCGCTAAAATGACTAGCATAGAGGCATTCCATCTTAGTCCTCAGGGTTGGCAACGCATTTGCAGTCTTAGGATTGCATTGCAGTCTTGTGAATGCGAATGTCTATGGGTCACAGTTTCCACTTACCATCAGGTGGCCTGTGTGCTCGTTTGTCTTCTCTGTCATAAAAAAAAAACTCCAAAAGGCCCAGTCCTTTCCATACTTATTGACTCCAGGGCCCGTTTTGCCACTGGCTGCGAGAGCGAAACGAAACCGTGCGATATAGTTCATAAAAGCAGTATTTTTTCTTCACCTTACCTAGGTACTTCCATGTCATAAACATCTATACAAACTACTTGGCTTAGAGATTAAAACGTCAACGAAACATAAACGTCATAATTCCAACATCTGTCATTTTTACATCAAAACGTTGCGATTCTTTAATACTTTCAAACAATTTTTACAATGATTTACACCAAGCAGCAATGGTATACCCCGGCTGAAGTCGCAGTCCACGATACAGCTAGAGACTGCTGGGTTTCCCTCAATGGAAAAGTGCTGAACATGACCCCATGGCTCGATGACCAGTTCCGCCTCTGCAGTTGCACCAAGAATTGCACATGCGTGGTCAAGAGCTGGTACTGTGGTCCCGAATGCATAGAATACTGTCCATGCTTCAAAAGAGGATACTTCTACTGCGATAAAAGGAGGGTAGGCTATCTAAGATGAGGAAAAGCATTTGTGTGCTAAAGATTAAAGACTATAGTGGTGGGACGGAGGCAGAATAGTGAGCCAGAACAGGGGACAGCAGAGTACCTACTGCTAGGTGTGAACGCACACGTCGAGGCAGAACAATACTGTTTTGTACGTATAGATACGTATACGGCAACAGTACGGTGACGGATCCAGTGATGGACAAGCACCAATGACGGACACTTAATTCTTATTCAACAGTAGATAATAGGGTTAACAATCAGTTTACGGCCGTAGGAAATATGAGTTAATTGTCAATTTCTGGTGCCTGTAAACTAAGTGTCCAACACTGGTGTCATGACCCTACTCCACTGTCCACTGTTCTGCCTCCGTGTGAAACCAGCATAAGCATGAGGGAGCATACTCTGTAGGAAAGGAGCCACTTAGAACTCGTAGGTAGAAATGATAAGTATTAGCTATTTTTCTTCTAAAGGAAATTTAGGTACCTACTGTCAGCCAAGAAAGTGGTCTTCTACCAGTTCTGTCAAAAGTTTCTGTGAGATCTAATTATTATTATCGCTAAGGTTGGCACTTATCACTGTCATAATATTATTGCAAGGAAAAATTGAACTTGTTGTATCATGGCGTGCAAATGAACTTGTACAGTCACGAGATTTAATTCGGTACCCACCTTAGGTCCAAAGTCAATCTGACATTCTACAAAAATAAGGTTGAGTTTCATAAAATTTACAATGACTTGACATCTCTAATGACATTGACGACTTCAAGCATATTTTTCTTGAAATGGGTCCCAAATTAACGCTCTTGACCGTACCACAATAACTTTGGTAGTAGTAGACCAAATTTTTGGCTGGCTGTACGAATGCTGTTTATTATGTAGGTATGTATTGAAAACACTTTATGGCATGTTTTTGTACCACCACCGTTAGTCCAAATATGGTCACGTAAATTTGGAACCTCTAGGTCCCATGAACAGTACGGAGGAAGAATTAGCGAACCCTATTTAAATGAGGCAACCCCAACAGCTAGCTATGGCGGTCCTCGCGTTCGCCGGCAAGGACATCTCTCACTGGTTCCGCGGTGAAGACTGGGTCCAGTACACCCACCCCGTGGCCTGCTGCACCACAGTCTACCGCCCGTACGGGCATGGTGTCAACGAGCCAGTCACCCCGTCCCCCAAGTGGCGGCCGTATCAGAAACCCTGGTGGATGGATGAAAGTCTGATCGTGGGCAACATGACGGCCAGGACTAGGCCAATAAGGATCACTAATACCGCAACTGGTAAGTAACTGTTCCACACGCACGTGGGTACAAATTCGCTCTGTATCAAAATATAGCCAGTTATTTCTACAGCGGGTCACGTTTGTCCAAAATATTTTTGGTCAAATTTATTATTTCCCAATAAGTTGTTTCCCGTCCCAGTTGTTTTACTTTTTATGTAGTCGCTAGTGTAACCTAACCTACTTAATATAGGTACGTAGTTTCCTAAAAGTTACATAGTGACTTGACATCTCTAATGACATTGACGACTTCAAGCATATTTTTCTTGAAATGGGTCCCAAATTAATGCTCGTGACCTTGGCTGATTCTCAAAAAATTGGCACTTTAACCTGTGTCAGTCTCTGGCTTATTTATTTTTATTGTATACATTTACTTGCTTGTCTGATATTGTATTAGTATTAAAATAGATCGTCTGAAAACATGTCTTTTATATATAATCAGATAAGACAATTGACGACTTTAAAAAAAATCTTTGTAACATAATTTTCTCATTAACCTTCTTTTCCCAACACAATAATATTTTAAAAAACACAGTTAATTTTTAAACTATTCAGTTTATTGTTACAAACTTATTGCCAATCGAATTTAAATATACATTCATTTAATATTTACGTAGATTTAATTTAAATAAGCGATTTAGCCCCTTTGATAAACTGTTTCAAAGTTTTGTAAAAAAAAATGTCACATTCACCTGGAGTATAATTATTCTTTGCCAATTCTTAATCTGTGATCACTCAATAACCGCTCCCTACCTTATCTGGGGCCCCTCATTCTCGAGCGTGCAGCCGATGAGGTTAGCCGTGTCTAGCGTTCAGTGTTGACGAAATATATTTTTTTGAATATTCACTACCGGATTTTGTAACAGGTGAGTAAATATTCTGTATCTTAAAAAAAATACTTTAATGTGTAAATAGTTCAGTATGCATGCTTTATGTGTTGGGTTTTGATGTTGTTTTAAACTGGAACTAACTGGATTTGACAGGATTCTAACGGTTTCTGTTTTAAGACGCAATAACGGTCGTTTTCTAATTATCCTGTGTCTAATTAACCTGCCGGCTGGTACCAGGTGAATTAGATGAAAATCAGGTGAATGAGATGGGGTGGCAAGTTAAATTACGTCATTATCGATCGTTCAGGTTAATTAGATTTACTGCCGCACTCAGGGACGTCAATTAAATTTAATGATTGTTTACTGACGTGTTGTCTTATTATATTGCTATAGCAAAGAAAGTGACAGCAGCAACTTTAATCAAGCATTAAATTTAATTGATGTCTCTGAGTGCGGCAGTTAGTTTTCTTAATTCCTACTTTCGCTTTTTTTTTATTGCTATGCTCTATTTGAATTTTATTTTCGCTTTAAGGTACTTTAAAGCATGGGTAAACCAAAGACCCGTGCTTCTAGTGCGGAAGAAAAAAAAGCATTAAAGAGAGAAAATGAGAGGAAAAGATATGCACGTATTAAAACAACCCTGAACTATAGGTACGCTGAATATAAAACAAAAAACAGACTGAAATACATAAAAGAAAGGAACAGAAAAAAAAAGTTTCTATCAAAGAAATGACACCAAAAGAACAAAAACTTCAACGACAAAAATGGCGTAACAATTTTAACGCATATTATAGGCGTAAGAAGGAAAATTCTGCAGCGGCATTACGATTTATTAATTGTAATAGTCCACCACCTAGTCCACCGCAGATATTAAATGACAGCAACCTAGACCCGATAGATGTTGAAAATATCCAAGGTCATAGCGGAATAAGGACGAAAGGACGTCTTCCTACTATATGCCGAACTTCATCTGAAACCTCAAGTAGTACGAGTACAGAATCAAGTTCAAAAATGAGAAAACTTAGATACAAAAAAGACAAACATATATCAAATTTAGTTCAACAACTAAAAACAAGTTCAACAACGAAAAATGCCGTGTTTAATATTTATTATCATTAGTATTCTACGTGTTCGAAATCTCGTTATTGGGTTACCTTTGTTTCGGCGAAATAATTTTGCGAAATGTATCGTTTCCCAACTTTTCTTTTACCAACCCGCTTTGTTTTATGTAACCGTAAATCTTACAGGATTTTATAAAAACTAACCTATTCTAACCTATGTTCTACACGATGGTACTGAAATATATTCTGAAAAATTTATATAACATTGGGTTGGCAAATGAAAAATTTGGGAAATGATCCATTTGCCAAACATATTTTTGCCAAACGGCAGGCTCCCCTCGTTATTGTTGATCTTAATTAAAAGTCTGTACGTCTGTGTGTGTACTGCTTGATTGTATGTGGAATCATTTGCCAGTAACTCATGTTATGTTTTTAGTCAATGTTACTAAAGCAGGCAAAAAAAGTGGCTTAGGTTATATTTCGATTATTTTCAGTAGTCATTGTTAAAGAGCAAAGTATTTTTTAAACAAAAATGTTATTCGATTGCTTAACTTTATTATCATTAGTATTCTATGTGTTCAAAGTATCGTTATTGTCGATCTCAATTAGAAGTCTGTACTGTTTTATGTTATTTAGCTTTATCCTACGTGGAATCATTTGCTAAAGTAACTCATGTTATATTTTTAGTCAATGTTGCTAAACAGCCAAAAAAATGGCTTCGGTTATATTTCAATAATTTTCAGTAATTTAATTGTTATAATGCAAAGAATTATTTAAACAAAAATGTTAACTTAAAATTTAACTTTAGTATCTTTGCAAAATCTCTTTATTCTGTAATCAAAATCTCTTTTTGTGGATCTCAATTTAGAAATCTGTACGTAGCTTGATCCTATGTGGAATCATTGATAAAAGTAATAAATTTTTAGTCATTCTTATTTTTGAGTATTATATTATTATAGGCTCAAAGATACATTTTGTGATAATCACGTAAGGAATAGTACAAAAGTGTTATTAAATGGGAATAAGAAAAAAAAAAGTTGATTGTGAGAGTGATAACAAAATAGCGTTTATAACAAAAGTAATAAGGGTTTAAATAAAAATAAAAATTTAAGAAATGAGCGATTTTGTTTATTATTTTATCATTATCCTAATCAAGAATATCATTAACCCATTGCAGTTTCTCATTATCCTGGTAGTAAAGTCTAATAAACCTGTCCATACAAATTTAAAATGGCTATATTTCCTATGATATTAGCAAATTTCTTGTTCCCTCCCATTGATTTGTATTTGTTTTTACTCAAATAATCATAAATACTTCACAAAAAAAAATTAAAAAATTATAAACGTAAAATCATCAAAAGTGCCAATTTTTTGAGAATCAGCCCCTTACGTAGCAAGCAGTTTCCATATACCGGATGTAAAACCAAAATAATACATAATGCTTTTTGGGAAATGATACATTTGACCAAAAACAGTTTGGTCAAACGGCAGGATCCAAATTTTTCAGTGGACGTCGCGATGCCGCGCCCAAAGCACATCCAAATCGATTCACCCGTTTAAGAGCTACGGTGCCACACACACACACTCATTTCGCGGTCAAACTTAAAACACCCCTATTTTTGAATTGGGTCTTAAAAACTGCATTAAACATCCTACAGAGGTCGATGTGTAAATACATAAGCACAAATAATGAAGTATTTAATAATAATAGTAATAATAAGCCTTTATTTCCATGACTTTTACAAATAAAATGAATATGCAGTTAAATTTAACTGGTCTGAACTTTCAAGACATGGCCCCACTTTGGGTATAGGCCTACTCCAACAACTGTCTCAATATTTTTACTAGTAGTACTAAGTATAAGTACTAAGTGTAAGTATTAACACCACGAACCATAATCGGCTCACCTTCTTCTCCCAGGGTCCACGGTAACCCTCGAAGTCTGCTCTGAAGAAACCATCTACGAGATAATGATGCGTTACCTCCCCCACAACTCCCACATGATGTCATATACCTGGCGGTACCTCGGAAAGGCCATCTGCTACAACTGGACCTTGGAGAGAAACGGGATCCCTGACGAGAGGGACCGGTTTTCTGACGTTCTGCTGCCTGAGAACCTCCACATACCCGCCATTTTGATTTATTATAAAGATGACTTGACTGAAAGTAAGTGGATCAAATGGATTCTTTACCTAAGTACATAACGCAGTTAAATACCTAATGGACCTAAAATAAACGGACGTAACTTTGCACTAAAAAGGTGTGAAGCATGCAAGGTCGGCACTAGGGTTGCCACCCGTACTATAATATCGTCGGCTTAGTGCAAGAAGTCATTAACCCACAAAAAGCCAAGTCAGAGAAAAACGGGCCCAAAGTTTTGACTTAGTCAAATGAACATTATTGTTGTAGGTTCGGGTCTAGATTTAAAAATTAAACACAAGTGGTTAGCTAAATATATTTAGTATCAAAACCAATTAAAAACTTTGTACAATAATTCCAAATAACTTTTTTAAAAGCCTAAATATGTAGTTAGTGACTTTTTGTCTTTCTCGCTTTAAGGGAACTTACAATTAGATATTTTTTATTTTAATCACAATTAAATCGAGAATTCGAGAAACACAGTTTTAAACGAGGAATTTGGTTTCATCAGTCTTAATTATTACCTTAGAAACTTTATGAACATTATTTACTAATTAACAACGCATAAACAGTTTTAAAAACTCTACTTCACAGATATAAACTCAACAAAACCACAATAATAACATAAAATTCTCAAAATGGCGTTATTTGTAACTGCAAACTAAAATAACTAAAAAATGATTTTTTTTTATAGTGGAACTTAATATTATATTATAATCCCAGACTCTCACAGCAAGCACTACTTACTTACTGTTATAAAACATAAAAACTTCTAAAAGTATTAAAATAAAAAGATCAGCCTTTGATTTTGAACTAATACTGTAAGTACGAAAAAGAGTTAAAAAACCTAGTCATCCATCTTTTTTACTCTTCGTCTTCTGAGTTTGAAGACATTTCTTCAGGTACATAATCACGACTTTCTTTGGCTGGCAAGTTCTGGTACCAGTGGTGAAGTTCCGCGGGTATAATTTTTTCATTGCACATTTTTAGTAAGTCTTTTTTTAGCTAGAGTGATTGGCAGTTTTTGGTTGTAAGCTTATCTCAAAACGTAAGTGTTATAATTGAAACCCTGTATGGGTTTTTCAAGCTTACGTTTTCGCAGTTGTTTTATTGGGGCCATAGATTGGGATGTATTACTTTTTAATACGTGAAATTCTTTATACTCAGATTTGAAATCGTATCTGTAAAACAACATTCGGCCTTTTTTTCTCTAGTCGAAAAGATTTCACTTTAAGCCATCGCAGTTTTTCTCCATTGACATCAATCGATCGACTCTGCATCAAGTTATCACTCAAGTCGTATAGGTTTAAAATATCTGTGTGATTCATAATTATCGGTTCGTACGGTTTTTTCAGGGTTTTATTTTTCTTATTTTTTCTGTTTGATCTTGCTAATCGAATAACATTACAGAAGTCTATCATTGAGTACACTGGCATTAAACGCAATTGGTTCTCAATCGCACTGTGCATGCTATCTACCTCCATATGTGTATGACCAGACTCTAAATAAATATGTTCTATTACCTCGAGATGAGTTGTCTGAACTAAATACAACTGCAGGCTTAAAAGGAATTGATTACGATTTTGGTCTCCACAGGTGTCAGTGAATATGGAAATCTCTTTTACAGTAGATGGAAGACGTTTTATTCATAGATACAAAGCCGTACCCACCTCATCGCTTCCTTTTTTGCCATCCAGCTCAGACCAGAGGTATCAAAAGCCGTCATTGGGAGTGCGAGCTTCATAAATGGTAGCATTGTACACATTCAATTTGCGTAGGTAATAAAGAATAGAAACAGTTCCATTTGGGATATGAAGTACCTTTTGTAAATCTAAGGTTATTGAATTAAAGCTTTCATCTTCATTAGCACGAATTTTGTCCAATTCTTTGGCTTCTCGACTTTGTTCTTTTAGTAAAATGTGTAAGTCATATTTTTGTTTCCAAGATTCAAGATCGGGTCCGTTTGTATTTTTGATACTATTATACTTATGACATGTTAGACATTGGTCTTATTTTGGTTTGTGAAAATCCAAATTATATTCAGTTCCATATACATTTCTGTACACGTTTATAGTAACAGAAGTCCGAGACGCTTTTTTGCATTCCTCTGTATAAAGTTCGTACATTCTTGAAATAGATAGCGTGCCATCTAAATAGAGTTTTGACGATGTTTTTCGGCAATAGTGCGATTCCATTGTAGGGAATGATTCGATGTGTTGTTTTATAAAATGTATATCGTCTTGTTTGGTTTTATTGTGAGCAACATGCTTACCACCTTGGTCTTCTCCTTCAAAAAGACCAGAACTGCCAACCTTGGAAAATGCATTGTTTATAGGGCCGTTTGAAATACAGAGGGTACTTTTAAAAAACTTTTCACATACCTTGATTTTACCTTCATCATTAGAAAAAAAATACGAACGTGACATGGTTCGTTTTCTAACTGCTTTTACGTAACACCTTTGTGGAGGATTTACTGATATGTTCGCGAGTATAAAATCCTTTTGACGACAGTAGTCTTTTAAGCCCTAATATGTTTGACAATTTTTTTTACGTTCTTCTTCGCTGAAATTTAGTGGGCAGTTAAGCTTGCATTGACAACCTCCCGGCTTGGGGGCTTTTCCTGGCAATAACTTTTTTTTATAATTTTTGTACGGTAAATCACAGTGCTTACAATTTTTTTGCTTCTTTCGGTCGTAAGACTTTTCATTTTTTTTGTGCCATCTTGTTGTTTTAATTTTTTTGAGTGTTTTTGTTTCCAACTCATTATCGTCAATATCACTGATCTTATCAGTCAAAAAGTCAAAAACAAAACCTAGGTACCTATACAAAATCTCGCCCTAAGGACAAAATTGGTATTTCGCAAATGAAATACTTACTTACCTACAACTTAACAGCATAAAGTAATTTGCACGTATCTTATTATAAATAAATGACAAAGGTAGTTACGCTGTGATCTTCATTCTCCTTATTTAGAATCTTTTCTAACATCAAAGATCCTCGTCCTGCCTTAAATTTAATACCATTTCGCTTCATTTTGTAAGAAATCACTAACTTCTCGCGTAACGTCCATCCCCGGCCGCAACGGTATGACTTCGATCGCGGTGGCTGAACCCCCGTTACCGCGAGAGTAAGACGTACTCGTAGGTATAAATGAGTTGAAATATGAACTGTTGTGCAAGAATATTTCACTAAAGGTGTTCAAATTCATACAAATTATTTGCCAAAAGTCACTAACCATAATTTAATCACGTGAATTACATGTCTTTGGACATAACAAAAATCGATAAATATCATTAATTACTTTAAAAAATCATTTTGATTGCCATTAATGCTGTCTCCTAGTTTTTTTAAACTTTATAAAGTGCTTTAGTTATTTTATACTCAAGTAAAAGTGGTAATGTGCATCCAATGCTCATTTTGTTAAAAATCATTAAAGCATGATAATAACTTTTATTTTTGTTTTACGGTTTGCTAAAAGTAAATATATGCATATAATGAATTCTAGCTCAAATACTTTCATAGCTTTATTCATGTTGTTTTATTTTTTAAAGTTGATAAGTAACAAAAGTGAATATTTAAACAAAATAAAAAGATAAAAAATAACAAATTTGTTTTGTTTAAAGTTAGTAATGGTCTAAAACCAATTTACATCAAATTAATAAGGCAAAAAGTTAAGTTAATGACTTAATGTCATGGCTGTAACATCGAAATTATAAAATGTAAAAAAAAATGGATCCGTGCGTTAGAAAGAGTAAGTCGCGGCGAATCCGCCTGTGCTTGTACCTGTACTTAGTGATTTTATGCCATTAGTGACTTCTTGCACTAAGCCGACGATATATAGTATTGTACTATATTTCGGCTGTCCGTGGGTACTTTATAATATATGAAAGACATAAAGTACGCTAAAATACTTTATTTTTAAGAACAATATAATTTCGAAATTAGAGTCTTAAAATATGGTAACATAAATAAATTTTGGACTATAAAGACGTTTCTGAACGACAGAATGTTATTGAGAGAAGCTAGTTCGAACAAAAAATATGTCATTAGAAATAAATAAAAATGTAAGTGCTATATTTTTGTTGTTTGTACTTACTATATTTTTTGGTCATATAACTCACTATATACGATATATCTTGATAAGAAAGGTGGCAACCCTAGTCGGCACTTTCGTTCGTTATAGGTACAGTCAACCAATTTGATTCCTAGGCCACTATGGACTTTGTCAACGTGACGTTGTAAACCAAATCATAGGGAGTCTCTTACGTTTTGGTTGACAACGTCACTTTAACATAGTCCAAAGTGGCCTAGAAATCAAATTGGTTGACTGTACACACGATTTATCACAACGTTGACATACGATAACATGTAACCATGTACATATTTGTATTATTATGTACTTATGTGCAAATATTGTGTACTGTGACTTCCCTAATTGTTTTTTTTTCTATTTCAGACATACCCAGAAAAGATTGCTACTGCAAAGATGTAGCTTGCATTCTTAACAAACCGCCCAAGTGTTATAGAAAATTATCGTTATAAATACCTACTTAACAAATCGTCATTGCTTTGAAAAAACCTCGTATCTCACATTTCTTGATGTAGGATTTTAAACTTAAACGTGAAGGGAATTAAGTTCAAACGAATACATCTCAAAATGTCAGATACGCGGTTTTTGTAAAGTTGATACGAAATAAAAGATATTAAATGTAACACTTCCAAATAACAAGACTTGTGGTTTGGTATCTTTAGTACAATTCTGGAGCTTAGTTTGACGCTAGGTTTTTATATGTGTGATTTTATACTGTGTTATAAATTTACCTAAATTAGTAATAGAATTATTATTTATTACGTTTAACGATGGTTTTACTATGTAACCTTGTAAATAAACTTGTACCAACTTCGCAAAGTTCCATTTTTTTTTACACGCATCAACAGTTTCTCAGAATACCAAAAATGCTTAATAGGTACCATTAAGCATAATGCCAAATTTGCAAAGTCTCAAACCACAGACAAAGGAGCTCCGCGGAAGCGAAACTCCGTCGACTTGTTGTTGAAATTACACTGTCGAAGGAGCTCCGCTAGCGGAGCTCCGATTTCTAGGTGGTTTGGTCCTCCGGGCCTGCTGCAAAACTAACATAACCTAAACCTACCTACGTATTATAATGGTACTATGAAGTTGGTACTATGCGTATTACAGGTTGGTAACTAACGTAGTTGGTGTTTACTTTGCCAAATTGGAGTTTTGCGTAATTGATCATAATATGTGTGCGTTGGCAATTTACGAATTTGGCTATGCTACGAATACGGTTAGCGCCCTTTTAGTTCTTAATCTGGCAAGAAGGGCCACACAATAAGAGCTGTTGGACAACTGCCCCGAAAGGGTAAAAAAGTAATTTGTGCAATCAGTCAACTGAAAAAACATGAAGGGAATAAATCTAGTATGTAATATTTTACAGTTCATGTTAAGTGGCATTCACGCTCGACATGCTGCTTCACCTGCTTCAGTTAAAGAAAGCACAATACGGAAAAAAGCACTAAAAAGTTATCAAGTGTGAGTTAAATTGTGGCGAGGGTTCCGTATACTTAGTTTAACAACACGACATTTTTTACTTACACCCGTATTTATAGTCAAAAAAAGTAATTACTTGAGTATTAGTAGTGTCAAAAGTCATATAAAAATCGTTACTTTAGTCATTACTTTTACTCAAGTAATTACTTTTTTTTTGTCTATAAATACGGGTGTTAAAGTTACCGATGCTCTTAATCAGTGCATTGGCTGAGCCTCACTATTCACCTGTGTAAAACTTTGATACCTATTGTGTTTCTGTATATTTTTGTACAATATAGTACATTACTTAACAAGGGCTGTAAAAGAAAGAAAGCCCGAAATCGCAGGTATTTGAGACCCGAGCCGTAGGCGAGGGTTGTAAATATGCGATAGAGGGCTTTATTTTTTACTGCCCGTAATGAGTACACAATTTTACGTCTTCACCTGGCCACAATGCGAGTTTTACCGTGCGCGCAGCGTGCGATAAAACTCACATTATGGCCAGGTGTTACGTAAAAGTATTTTACATAAGGTTAGGCGGTATTGAGGCCCGTATTAATAAACTAATCTCAACTCTAATGCTCGTCTCGAGATGTGTCAAAAATGACAGTGTTCTATGGTTTGACGTTTACTTTGACGTATCTTGTGACGCGCATCTCAGCCAAGATGAGTTTATTAATACGGGCCTAAGTCTGAGCGGCTGGTGTAACATTTCATACTAAGACGTGTTATAAATTACAATTGCTCCTCAGACGCAATAGCCACGCGTGACCTTACATAATATAGTCTATACTATTAGGTATTTAAAAAAATGTAAACAAAACTACCACGTGATTTCAGCTGGCTGCTTGGCTGACGATAGTTCGTCAGCCAATAGGTGCAGAACACTGATACGTCAAAGTGCAATAAAACAGTTTTGATTGGCTGTTTAACAATGTCACGTGGTTTGGTCAGGTCAAAATGATCTGCACTCGACTATATTGTTAAGAGAATATGTCGTGTCTAGATCATTTTGAGCATGTTTTTCTGCTTAGCTACTTTTGATGCTGACGAGAGTAAATAATTAAAGATTTTCCGCTGTCACTACGATCAGGAACCGTAAAACAATGATATTGCAATCAAAGCCTTTCTAATTATAAAACTTGAACGCATCCGTTCCAGTGAACGCGTCTAACCTAACCTTTTTGCACGGCGCGTGCCCTGTTAGTGCCCTTCCATCTTGGTAACAGGTTTTATAAATTAGGTGATAAATATTTATAAGTAATAAATAACTTCTATTATGTGCTGGTACTGCTAATATCTTTTTTTCTGATGTCTATAATTAGTTAAAAAAATTATATTGTTATAAAAGGACTTGTTACACAACTTTCAAAAGGAAGACAAGGAACTTCACCGAAATTTCCCGGTTTCAGTTTCTTTGGCTACGAAAATAAGACTTAAATTGTTAAAATACTGACTCTTAATATTTTTCTTTAGGGATTTTTGAAGCGCAATCTATCAAGTATTTCACGATAAGTATGTGAACTATGTGACCATACGTAATACTACAGGAATTACAGGTACGTTGCCAAGGAGTGTTGGAATTGAGAGACATGGTGTTAATACGGCCCTTAAGCACTGCTGTGATTATAAGTTGCAGTATAAAAGGACCATCTCGAACAAGTAGTCTCCACCATGAATCTCACACATAGGTTGATGGAACAAGTAATGGAGAAGGACTAATAATGGACACTGGATTCTTATTTTACAGAAGATAAGAGTTATTCATTTGTTTGGCAACAATCAATTAAGGACCGTAGGATTTTTAAGAGTTAATGTGTCCATTATTGGTACCTGTCAGCTTGAAGTGTCCATCATTGGTGCTGCAGGTGAATTAAAAAATACAACTTTGATAAAGTACGGAAGACAACAAGTCAGACAATTCAGAAAGTAGGTAGTTATTATCATCGTACTTACAGTCAACTAAAAAGAGATGTACGTACTTATCCACTTTTGAACCTTATTACAATACAATAAGGTGACAAAATGGATATCTCTTTACAGTCGACTGTTCTAAATACATTCCCTCCTTTTGATATTACCTAACCATAGGCAGGTGCTAACATGTCAGATAGTAATCATCCAGCCGAAACCAATTTCTGTGCCTCTAGCTACCTTCCAACTCCAAAAGAGCTTATATACAAGCCAAATTCTATAGAGTCAAACCTTTTTTAAATAAAAAAAATGTGGCTCCATAAGGTTCGCTCGCTACGCTCGGCCGAGCGCGTTTCCTGACCCGCCGTGAGTTATGATGATATGAAGTGTAAGCTATTGAACTTATACAACTGGAGTAAGAATGGTTAGAAAAAGTTTTTGGTAATGTCGTCATGTAAGAGATTGTACTCGTAGAAGCATTTAAAAAGAACCCAATTTATTTTTGGATTATTTTTCTGGCTTGTTGAGAAATCTTGCATATAATATGAGTATGACCTATAGAAGTAGAGTTTACCCAGCCAGTCAGCGGGTCCATAAAAATGCAAAGTTCAAGTCCAACTGATAAGTTAAAAAAAAACCCTGTTAGAAAGTCAATATCTATTCTTAAATGTAACATTACCTCTATAAGACTATTACAAGCCGGACCTAAGCGCAGTCCCATGACGCTCCACGGCACTGATAAGTAGCTTTAATACTACCTTTACGGTCAAACTCTAATTAGGCATTTAAGTAAGTCTTAAATAGAAAACTTAATTGGCAGCCATTCCATAGTATTCCACCCATTCATTCGCAATTCTACTAATCACAAAAGTACTTACCCACGCGAAATCGTTATTTCCATCGCATACTTATTTGCGTACTTAGACAGCGGGACCACCACGCATGCGCGAATCGTATAATTCCACTTGTTGCCCCAAATTATAGCGCTACAAATTTATCCATGCGGCTAGCAGCGTCGCTGTCACCTAATTTACAAGTGAAGTTAGTATCGGAGTTGTGTTGATTCTCAATTTGTCCACCGACTAAGTTATATTTGTAACTTTAATAACCGCAACCCCATGCCGAGTTCTGATAAAAATAACGCATATTGCGCTCGGCAGCCATTTTTGTTGTGTCCACAGATGAGTGATGCGACGCGCGTGACGTATGAAAACGCGGGAAGTTTTTGGCGCGTTGTTTTGTTTTTAAATTTGGTGAACAATTTGTGCGTAAATGAGGTTTTAGTGAGATTTTGTGTGTGGACAGTAACAAAAGAGGAGAAAAGTTGGTAAGATCCTTCCTACTTAAAATTTTAAATTAATTAGTTTCGATTTATTAAAATATTGTGTGACAAGGCCAAGGGTGAAACTGAATAAACATGGGCCCAGTTTGACAGTAAAATGTTATCATGACAGATTTTCTGTTCTAGTTAAGGATATTTTAGTTTAAGGAACACGATTTAGTTAATATTAGCAAACCAATTATGGATGCTATAAATATTGAACCCTCAATACAGCGATGATTATTTTTTTGGATCGAGTTAACCTTTACGGAAAAGAAACAAATGAGGATCGAGTATAGAACTCTTATTTTTATAGAGTAGGTAATTCAAAACTTATCACAAATTCAGTCGAAAGGGGGAAAAAGTTTTTTTTAAATTTAAATAAAGGGTTCTCAAACGTTACATAATGGTTATCTGTCAATTAAAGCTCGTCAATTTCATCGCTATGCGTAATCGACATTTTTAGGCGCGTCAAATCAAATAAGGGTAGGATTGTTAGCTCAGTCGAAAAGCTTTTAGTGCTGATTTCACCCCAACACCCCACACAATCGATCGATTATGTTCCCCTAGCAAAACTAAAATACCTACATCTACTGTGGCTATAGTAAAAACAGACAAGTCGACTTAGCTCGTGATTAAAAAGAACAATAATCACATACAGAGTATACAAGACTTATAACCTTTTTACCCAAGTGCGTCGGTAGCGTTATGTTTTTCGAAATATCTATATTAAGTATGTTCGTCTATTTCTTTGGGGTTAGTTGGAGTAAGGTTTTCATTTCATTCAACATAAGAATAATGCAGTGCTATAACCTAAACTAAAGCAAAATAGAGTCGTATAAATAGTTTAAAAGTTATAGTAATTGTTTATGGTCAGTAGATATAGATAGCGTTCTAGGGATGGGATCGCCGCGTTTCAAGGGCTAATGTTCACCCTACATTTGAAATTAGGGTGATGTTAACCATCTCAATGACCTTCATGCTACTCGTATTAGCTTTATATTATAACCCCCGACAAAATAAGAGCGATCTTCTAATAGTACATTACTGCAGAGGCCATGAAGTAAGGGATTGGTGGAGGAGATTGGGGTGGGATAAAACGAGTCCTGCAATCCCTGTTCCGGCCAAGGGTTGTATAGTGCTTTTCTCAAGCAATGTGAGGAAATAATTAAATTAAAATAACTACCAGGTTATTAAGTAAATTGTTTAATCTGCTATTTTTTTATCAAGCCATTTGAACAAGCTATTCGAGCACTATGTTTAACCGGACATAAATATGGTACAGTCAGCATCAAAAGTAGCTACGCAAAATAACATGCTCAAAATGATCTAAACACGACGTATTCTCTTAACAATAGAGTCGAGTGTAGATTATTTTGACCTCTTCGGTTGCGTAGCTACTTCTGCTTCCTTTGTCAGTTTAATGTTAGTAAGCAAATTTAAAAACTTAGAGCAGCGGACAGTAATATTTTTTTAGGTTTTTCATACATTAATGTAATGTGATATTATCGCATACATTTCCGAGCATGTTTGAGAATATTTAATTTAACATGATGTTTCTGCGTATCTGTGCGTTTGTGAGTCTGTCTGTAGCACCGTAGCTCCCGAACGTATAATGAAACACGTCGCACGTATTAGTTCCGCCATTGTGCATCTCCGATGTTTTTGAGATAAATGTAACTTGTCATTCAATCCGTAGCAACACTCGCAATCAACAAATTCATCAAGTTCACGCCATTGTCCCTTTTAATTTGGACGCCATCTTTAGCTTGTCCCCGGATGTGGTTGTCTTTGACCGCAATGGACAATAGGGCGATTCGATAAGCGCCTGTGCCTTATCTATTGTTTCGATTCGTGTAACACCGGTTTTTAGGCTTTTTGTTATTCTTTTTATTTTGTTCAATAGCCGGACTTCACTGCTTTTATGTTATAGTCCTTATTCACCGCAAAATATCGACTTGTTTCTTTTACATAACATACATAAGCTCACGCTTTATTCTCAGGGTGGGGTTGGCAGACCTACAGAATTACTAACAACTCTAAAAACAACGACCTCAAATTATTATTTTTATTTGCAGAGGACAAAGATGGCTACTCTACCAATTTTCGTGTCGCTCAGCAGGTGAGTACAATCACAATTTATGCATTATACTATACTTCGTTCCGATAGGTATTTAACTAAATATAAACAAACCAAACCACGTGGCACTGTTCAACAGTCAATCATAGCTTTGACGTAGGTATCACAATTCACAATAAGTACTTTGAATCTTTGAATCTTTGAATCTTTAAGATCGATGCTCTTACGGTAGAGTAGAACGTTGTGAGAAAATTAACCTGCTCATTCAAACAGCTGAGTTTGCCCAGAGACAATCTATGCTAATATTATAAAGCTGAAGAGTTTGTTTGTTTGTTTGTTTGCTTGAACGCGCTAATCTCAGGAACTACTGGTCCGATTTGAAAAAATATTTCAGTGTTAGATAGCCTATTTATCAAGGAAGGCTATATATCATACTCACATAAACAGAAGCGTAGCGAGGGTGGGTCGCTAGTAAGGTTGAAATGTATCATAAAAAGAACTTCAGCTCATCAAATCATAACAATTGACATCAATATCTCGCTGCTTAAATACAAAAGCGCCACAAAATCAAAAACAAATACAGTTTGATTTAAAACTTAAAGTAAATAGCGTTCCGATTTTAAATGCAACACAAACACATTTTGGTTTGTGTCGCTTTTGTATTTAAGAAATGATCTGTTACTTGAACTAACAACTAATCCAACAACGAATACATAAAGTCAGTAGCCTGTCTATTATTATTTATTAATAACCGGCGTGCGTAAGGACTAATTACTGTATTTAATTATCTTTTCCATTCAATTGCAATTAAACGGCTCGTTGTGTGATCTAATTTCACACTTCATTACTTAATACCCTAGGCAACCAACTACTTATTTTGAGTTCCTTATTGTGTCGGAATAAAACTTAAAATTGTGATGACAAAGGAGGTATACCAGTGGAGTTGTGTACTGAAACCAATTTATTCTTCACGGATTATCGTCTCATCTTAGAAGAAACGCTTCGACGGGTTTATATTATAGGAAAGTAATGTGATACCGGCAGTTTTAGTGTTAATACGGAGTTTTCGTTTGTAAATGTGCCCCACTTATATGTATAGTCGGGACCTTTTCATTCCGTCACTCATCAATTTACCATTATGACTCCATATTTGCGTACTTATGAAGGTTGAGCATGGTCATATGTATTTATACTTACACTTAATCATGTCTACATGTTTATTTTAATGCAGTAATCTCTATTTAATCTTGTATTTTTTGATGAAAAGCACTTTCGGTGAAATTGCAATGACACCGACTGAAACAATTTGTTTTTTCGAAATATATTTGACATGAAAATGTAGTGATGTTTTGATAGATTTGATTGATAGAGAAGAGAGGTTTTCGTCTCTGTTGCACCCAGCATATTAATATGATGATGATGATGATGAATATGTAGGTATTCAACTTTTTAAAAGAACTAATTAGACATAACATTATATTCTCATCCCTATTTCCTCCTCTATCTAAACACAAATTACAGTCAGGTATACTTGTTAATTGTCAAAACTTGTTGTTGTTAAAATATAGTGAGTCGCCGACTTCAGTTGGACTGAGCTATACCTAAATTTGGGTGTATTTTCGGGTACCCGAGTATGGGGTATAAATTCACCCGCTGCCCAGACGTGAGAGATATCAAGACGACACTTATCAATTTTAAACTTTAAAAACCGTGCAAAATGTGGGAAACAATCGCGTGCTGTCAAATCCATGCAGTTTATCTCAACTCGAGTGAAGCGAGCAAGTCTCAGTAAAACGTCAGTAAGTAATGTTGAGAAAATATTTATGTTTCTTTTGTGCAGTGCCGTGAAACCGGCGGCGGCGATGTGAGAGGCCGCATCGAGACATCAATCTAGTTAATACGGCTACAGTTACGTAGTAACTCTTATTTCTGAGATCCTAGTAGAAGAGAGATATTCTTAAGGCGAAGTGAAAATTGGTTTTTCTCAAAAATTCTCGGATTTTTGACATTACTATGTATACATATTTAAAAAAGTTGTTTCCTTACAAGTTTTAATTTTAGTTTGTAACTTTTTAAAAAGTGAAAAGGGTTATTCCCACCTGTTACCACCAATTTGTTACCAATGGTAACTAGTGGGAATTAAAATTCCTAAACAACAACTAAACATAACACAACACACACTAACACAACAACACACATTAACGTAACAACTGTGATTTTTTTTCCCAATAGTTACTACCTACTTTAAGTGCTTAAGTTAATTTGCCTTCTTGTACAAGTAATCCTTTTTACTTCAATAAAATTTATTATTATTATTATTATTATTATATTACTACCAATTTCTTTAGTGGTAAGAGATTTGGTGATAACTCTGGGATTTTTTTTAGTGGTAACAAATGGGAAACTATTTCCACTTTTTGGACAAGTGGAACTATTTTTCCTTATAGTGGTAACAGGTGGGAAAACAAAACCCAGCTGTTACCAGTGGTAACAAATTGGTAGTAACAGGTAGGTGGGAATAAACCAGTGAAAAGTGCGAATTAAATGAGAGAGTTTTCATGCAGTTACAAATTCATGAATACGCAACGCGAACAAGTATATTTATAAAGTATTGTTTATAATACACAATAAAATTCATAAGTCAGGCATGTCAACATTGTTAAATTCGTCACTTCCGAAAATGGTATTGCTTCCTATCGAGGTATTCAAATAGGCGATTGTATGGTTTATTAGTATGTGGGAAGTGGGGACGGAATGGCAATATGGCCGCTATAGAATTATTAACGAAGTTGCGCCGGCGCAGACAGGGTTGCCAACTTGCCACGTGCCATCGCGCGAGTGTGTAAAATTCTTTCAATATTTTTGGTTTTTGATGTTTTTAGATCTTTTTCTGTTCAGTTTCAGTATGATCAGGTAGGTTACATAGTCCGTTAATAAGTATTATATACTTACTAGTCAAGGAATTATGCATTAGTGAAAGAATTTATAAATAATTTCAGTTATTCCAGATATACCCTCAACAATTGTACTTGCAAACAAGTTTTCAAAATCACCTAGATGATCTTTAAAATTATAGTCTGATCTATAAAACCCGTTTTTTTTTTAAATAAGTAAAATGCTGAGACGGAGAATCAACGTTATTTCTTTTTCATTTGAAGAAAAAGGGTGGGGATTGGGGATACTTTATAAAATTACGCATTACGCATGCTATTTGCTATTTGATATTATATTTAATTTAATATTTATTGCTTTATATAATGCTAGATTAAGTAGTACCATTGTAACATGTTTAAAAAATGACTGACTGCTGAGTTTCTTGCGGCGTTTCTTCTCGGCAGTGGTCTCCTCTTGGGAAGCGCTGGTAGATTCATGACGTGTAAAAGTGCCCGTGCGGCCTACTTACTGAATAAATATCTTTTATCTTTTTATCTTTTACTAGGTTCTGCCCGCGACTCCGTCCGCGTGGAACTCTTATTATATCGTAGCTCCATACAAAATTTCACCCTCTATTTCACTCCCTTAGGGGATGAATTTCGGGAAAAAAACTATCCTATGTCCTTTCCCAGGATTCAAACTATCTTTGCACCAAATTTCACCTAAATCGGTAAAGCGGTTTAAGCGTGAAGAGGTAACAGACAGACACACTTTCGCATGTATAATTTTAGTATGGATTGTTTGAATGAAATACCGTTGGATTTCTGACCGAAGTAAATGTTTTTTTTTATTTCGTTCCATTGACAACCCTGAATGGATCCACGTATCGGCATTTACTTCCTAAACGGGACAGGAAGCGGCGGCGGTCGAAAGCTCGGACAGCTTTAACAGTTATGACGAGCTTTGAAAGGAAGCGATTTGTGTTAGGTGATAAGTGGAATACTAATCTATATCATTGCCAAAACTAATGTTTCTGAGAGTGATTTTGAACCACGTGAGATTCAAATTCGAGGTTTTTTTTATGTATATAAAAGGAATACCTAATCGTCATTGGTCCTAATACATCGTTTGTCCGAATTTTCATTTATCCTAAAGCCATTTCCGCTTATTTATTTTTTTAGTTTTGTTATAATACAACCCGAACCTAACCGAACCGCAGATATAATTGGGTACTTACAAAGTTGCCTGACTCATCTGAAAACCATTTTAGGGCAAATGAAAATTCGGACAATCGATGTGTTAGGACAAACATTTTTAGGGATTTCGAGACCAACGTTTGCGAAATATTTACTAGAAAAAGACACTAGGGTGAAGAACGAATTACCTTACTACCTATGTATAATGGTTAATCCATACTATTATAAATGCGAAAGTGTGTCTATCTGTCTGTCTGTCTGTTACCTCTTTACACTTAAACCGCTGAACCAATTTATATGATATTTGGTATAGAGATAGTTTGAGTCCTGGAGAAGGATATAAAATTATATTGATCACGAAATTCATCCCCTAAGGGGGTGAAATAGAGGGTGGAAATGTAATGTACTAATGTTATTTTGTACCCATGGAATGTTTCCCAGGGCTTCAATTAAATGTTCTCATGTACAGTGTTTATCAGCTACTTTCACCAGCTAGGTATGGTCCTCTCCTCACCTCTTTTGTATCACATAATTTAAATTACTTACCTAAGTATATTTTAACGCAAATAATCTTTCGTGAAATCATCTGGATGGCAAGGATGTGTAATATGAGAATTGAAATATTTGTTGTTGTAATATTAAACTGTATTATTGATACATTAGTATGTTTAATAACTTTGCAACGGAAATGAAATTAATGCAATTGCTCGAAAGATCTCGTGCGATGCGATGGAATTTTTTGGCGGAAATGGGCCGACAAAATTTTAATCGTCTCGACTCGATGGAAAACCTTATACGTACGCATACGAGTAGATACTTGTAGGTACTCGTACATACATACCTTCACGTCTGCCTCCCAATGGCGAAGACAGAGACTATATTGAACACCAGGTGCATGGACGGTCGGACGAACGAGCGAAATGGCAGCAGCGAGTTTAAGTAGCCCGTCAGAGCGAACAAAACAAATTTTAACGCGTGCATTTTCAATTTGGCAGCATGGCTTCTGTCGATAAGATCGAACGTATAAGGCTGCCTTATTGTAGGTAAATGCACGCGCTAAAATGTGTTTTGTTCGGTCTGACGGGGACTACTTAAACTCGCCACTGCGATTTCCTTTAACCGTCCGTTGTTTTTGAGAGAATAACACCCCTAAAATAAACATAGAACTCTCGCTTCCTCTACATCCATCAACCACCATTCATGGAAAAACAATTTTTGGCCATTTTATTTGGTATCCACATGCAAATACTTAGAGATTGAAGTAAAACAGAAACATTATTGAACCAGTACCCTTACCATGAGTTATAGTTACCGTACTCGCTAGCGAGTCGAATGCTTTATCCCTGGGTAGTGAATCTCTAAACAACGACGGTCGAACGGACGCACGAGTGATGTCCAAGCGGCGAGTTTAAGTAGTCCCGCCAGAGCGAACAAAACACATTAGCGCGTGCATTTTCAATGAAGTAGCCTTATACTTCGATTCATCGGCAGAAACCATGCTGCTAAATTGAAAATGCACGCGCTACACTGTGTTTTGTTCACACTGACGGGACTACTTAATCTCGCCGCTTGGACATCACTCGTTCATTCGTTCACCTTTGCTTCTTGAGAGAATCACACCCCTGTCAAACCTCGCAGTATTCTCATAGAGTGCGAGGGACAGCACATTTGACTCGCTAGCGAGTACGGTAATTGTAACTCATGGTAAGGGAACTGACGGAGAACTAGCCTATTAGATAACTATGTACGTAGCTAGATATAGCAAGGAACAGTCGCACAGGTGCGGGTTCGGTTCCCGCCTACTGCCATTACGTGGTTCCGGCCAGACCCCTAATTAAGTCCTTGGTCATACTGGTTTAGTTAAACAGTTGGTTTCTATCTCTTTGTGGAAAAAATATGCTTTAATAAGCTGGGTTACACCTAAACTTAGTTCAAGAATGTTAGTGGCTTACGTTACATTTTCTAGGTATCTTTAGTGCTCATTTGTCATTAGTCGGGTTTTTCAAGTAAATTTTTACGGCATTGAGAAGGCTTCTTTTAAGTGCTATGTGCACATAGGCCACCTGATGGTAACTGAGATATATTAATAAGAATAAGAAAATGTTTATTGAACTATGTAGGTATAAATGGGTGCCCCTTGAATATCGACAAAGTTCACGTTTCATTTCATCGTACCTAATCAAAGGGCATTGGGTTTTGTTCGAAGAATATAGTTTTTTTTTTACATATTTACTTACCTATTTAGAGGACCTCCAAATACACATAGATATTATATATAATTCATGGCGTTTAATAATATCGGAGCCGAGATAGACTGTATCGATAAGTATAAGGACAAATAAAACATGAAATATCTTTTTTATTTGTATATTTCTAAAAAAACAAACTAAACCAGCAATTTTAAGCTTTCTAACACAAATTAACAATGAACACAGAAAAACAATATACCTAGCCTTTAATTATTTTTCTAATACGTCCTCGAACGCTTCCCATTAAGTTTTGGACAACTTTATTTGACACCATACGAGTAGCCTTTGTCCAATCCTTTTTGAAATTTTCTATTGAATCTGATGCTGTGAATTTTGTCCTCAGTTTATGCTTCATTATAGCCCAATATTGTTCAATAGGACGGACTTCAGGGCAATTTGGTGGATTCATATCCTTTTGCACGAATTTAACACTATTAGCTTCCATCCAGTCTCTGGTTTTCTTAGCGTAGTGGCAGGAGGCCAGGTCGGGCCAAAACAGTGTATTCCCTTTGTGCTTTCGAATCATGGGTAAAATACGTTTATGTAGACACTCTTTGATGAAAGTATCGGTGTTCATTGTCGAGTTAGTAATAAATGGAGTTGACTTCAATCCGCATTCGCAAATAGCTTGCCATACCATGGCCTTGGAGCCAAACTTTTCCACAAAAATCGACGTAACGGTTTCTTCAAGTTCCTCTCCTTTCAATTTGGTATAAAATTGGGGTCCCGGCAGTGTCTTGTAGTCTAATTTTACGTATGTTTCGTCATCTTGAATGATACAATGATTTTTCTTCGATAAAACGTTATCATACAATTTACGGAGCCTTGGTTTTACTGAAGCAGCTTGTTTTTGGGTACGTTTGGGCTTTTTTTGTTTTCTATATGTTTTTAGGTTATAGTGTCTCTTTGCTCTTTGTATCATTCCAATAGAAGTTTTACATTTCTTAGCCGTGTCTCTGATGGACATACTGGGATTGCTCTCAAAACATTGCCGTATTTTTAAATACATTTTTGAGTCATACGTCCCAACGCATCTGCCTTTTTTAGGCTTGTCATTGAATGATAACTCACGACCGTATTTTTTGATGGCATTGTGTACAGCTGAACGGCTTACGTTTTCAAGTTTTGCTAGCTTTCTTATGGTAATGCCCCTTTCGCGAACATATTTGTCCACAATTATTTTTCTTTGTTGAGCAGAAAGTCCTCTCATTTTCAAGGTTGATGACAAATTGAACTTCAATTGTTTAAAAATATAAATACTGACATATTGATGGATAGTCGAAGAAAAAAAAGGCCATATTTAAAACGAAAAAGTTGTTATAGCAGTTGACTTAAGTTGTCCTTATACTTATCAATACAGTCTTAAGTGTTCAGTTTTTGGTACGTAAAAATAAGAATATTAAATATGTCGGCTCGCCTTTGTAGGTACATCTTTGTTTATGTTTCTTTTTTTGGTTTGTTACATTCTGTTTGTGCAATAACGAGTTTACATACATACATACATACCAATAATTCTACATAACATGCAATGTTTACTGTGACTTACTTTGGAAAATAAATATCATTCATTCATTCATTTTATAACTGTCAAAAACAATAAGGTAGTAGCCCTAGCAGGAAACAGACCCTTTTATCAATATGAATATGATATTAAAGAAAGGTACGTAAACCAAAATAGTATAGAGGCTCTCTGATAACAGTGATAGCAAAAATGGTGGCCCGATTATTTTACGTCAAAGATAATATACCTACATCTTTAAAGAGTTATGGGCAATTTAGTATGGACCCACCCTCCAACAGTCACGGGATGCATGTCCATATGTTCAATAGGACTCAAAAAAAGACAAAATACCATATATATTTTATATGGCATAGAGAAGACAACGAGCACACAGGCCACCTGATGGTAAGTGGGAACTGTGACCCATAGACATTCGCATTCACAAGACTGCAATGCAATCCTAAGACTGCAAATGCGTTGCCAACCCTGAGGACTAAGATGGAATGCCTCTATGCTAGTTATTTCACCGGCTGTCTTATCCCCGAACCGGAACACAACAATGCGAACACTGCTGTTTGGCGGTAGGTTAATGGATAAGATGGTGGTAGCGATCCGGACGGACGCTGCACAAGGTCCTACCACCCGAAAAGTAATGGGTTTTTTTTTTGTTGAAAAAAAACCTTTTAAGAGCATGGCAAGAATGTGTTCATTTTCAAACAAATTCCATACGATATGATTATGGTTTTCCAAGAATACCCCATACATGTTGCGATCGTCGCCATAGTAAATATACATCATGTTGCCAAGATCTATAAACAGGCACATGTATCAACTCTGGTGGGGGGGGGACATTTTTACCCATGGTCCTTTCTCGCTGAAATATTAGATTTTTCTCATATTTCCAAGGTAATGTGTCATCTTGCATCTCCCTCCCGCCCCGGATGCGAGTCATTGCACTTGCTTTGTGCGCTGCGCCTACGCATCACAATTTATTATAATGGCAATTAAAGGAAATATGGCCGGGTTTTGGCACCGCCCGGGAAGACACCTTAGCATGGATGCGGTATTTAAGAAAAAATAAAAATAATAATAAGTATTGACCCTATAAGTTTATTTATAGTAGTCGCCACGTCGGGGACCGCTAAGTAGCTGGGGTATTTTATACTATTTCATTTACTTAGCAGTCCCCCGACGTTTCGACGCTTGAATCAAAATATTAATACCTACTATAATTAAACTTATAGGGCCAATACTTATTATTTTTTTAATTTGTAGACTTTTTTTTACCGACTGCTCAGAGTCGGGGGTTTTTTAAATTTTAAATACAATTTTTATTTCACGCTTTTTAAACTTTAAAGCTCAATATCTCAAAAACGGCTGAACCGATTTTGATAAAACATGTCTAAGAACACTCCCGACTAATACACCATTCAAACAAAAAAAACAAAATCAAAATCAGTTCATCCGTTTGGGAGCTACGATGCCACAGACAGACACATACACATTTACACACACACAGTCACGTCAAACTTATAACACCCCGTCGTTTTTTGCGTCGGGGGTTAAAAATAATAAACAATATCTGTCCACGCAGATACATAAATCATAGCCTATGTCACTCAGGGATAATGTACTTAGCGTTGTAATGGTGCATTTTTTTTTAAATCGGTCGAGTAGTTCTGAGTTTATTCGTTACAAACATACTTACAAAAATTCAAAAATACAAATCTTTCCTCTTTATAATGTAACTAGCGACCCGCCCTCGCTTCGCTTCGGTTTATGTGAGTTTTCTGTAACACCCGTACATGAAACAGGATTTATTATACATATAAACCTTCCTCTTGAAACACTCTAACTATTAATAAAAACCGCATCAAAATCCGTTGCGTAGTTTTAAAGATCTAAGCATACATAGGGACAGACAGCGGAAAGCGACTTTGTTTTATACTATGTAGTGATGATTGTAGATTTAGCGAAAGATGTCTCACATAGGTATAAAATAATATAACGGGCCTCAGAAGGCCACCCTTAAATCGTGGTGTTTGTTACTATTTAATACTTTTGTTAAACTAACGGTTTTTAATTTCTGCACGTAGAGTAAACCAGAAAAAATAATCTTACAAAAAATAATCGTACTAATAGGGTGACTTCGCCGGTTTGCCGTCCTGTTCCAGTTTTCGTCCAGTACGCAGAGTAGTTTTGATCATAAGCACAGAATAGATATACAAAAAGCTGTCATCGCGCAAGTTTGAACTAGTCGCGCCCTTTAGTAACAAAGCATCATTCCTACCAACCTAAAAATATTACAGGACGTGTTGAGACTCTGAAAAAAAATACGGCAGTTGTCGGTTTGATTTCGTGCGACGAGCATGTCATCGCGGTGCTCGAAAAATAGTCCCAGCAAGAGATTTCACGGTGAGTTTTTACTGTTATTTACGCATTTGTGATAAATGTTCTGGTGCATAAGACTTATTTTGAACATAATTAACTTAAATTAATGTCGTAATCTTATATTATTAACGGTAAACATATAAAATTTTAGCGGACTAATACTAAATAACGTAAACTGCAAAAAATCTAGTTTTCCGTCCGCCTGGACGAAAACTAAAATGTCAGATGATATTTGGTATCATGAAAATATCCAACAATGTATAAGATTTTACTTTGTGTTTAATGCGAAATGATCTTTAGTGGTTACATGATTCGATATTCAATTTTCGTCCACTCTTTTGTCAGTGTTGCGTGGGTAAAATAATATCCTGAATATGTGGACGAAAACTGAAAACTGTTGTAAATATTGAATATATTTCCGTCCACATGCTTTAATGGGTGTGGACGAAAATTAAAAACTACTCCTATGCTGATTATATTATCGTCCATTTGCTTGAATTGCAGGGGACGAAAACTAAAAACTGCTTCTATACACTTTACAAGTTTTCGGACAGTAAAATTTATTTTATTTGTTTCTCTTTAAAATAATATTTATTTTGTTAGAAAATGAAAAAAAAACCCAATTACAAAGAAAAGCCATTTATAGCTCAGTTTTATAGTTTTTTTTTATAGCTCGTTATTTTCTTTGTAGATGACTTCATTGGGAAAAATCCAAGAAAGAAAACTGCATCTTACTCCGAAGAGTCCATCCACTCATCCACATCCACTCCTGCCAAAATATATACCTTACGAATTATTTGCGAATATGTCCTGTAACAATTAAAAAACCAAAATGTGAAATTTGTTTATTAAAAGTACTGCTACCTAAAAGTCTGGTATTTGATTTGATGGCTTTAAACTATACCCCAAATACAGTGGTCGAAAACTAGATAACATTAGGACGGAAACCAACATTTTCGGACGAAAACTAGTAAAATCCATACTTTCATCATTATCATTTTTTATAAAAAAAACAGTTAAGATTACAACTTCATGCTATATCTAAACTTAAAATAGAGTATATGAGCACTAAAAATAAATATAATGCATTTACATTTTATTACTTAAACATTTTATTTGGGTCCTCCAAAGCTGGCAACTCCACTAACTGGACGAAAACCGGCTAAATCACCCTATGTAAATCAAACTAGAATGTTACAAAGGCCAAAATATACCTATCAAGTTGGCCGACACCTTAAAAATAAAGGGGCAAGTACCTATATCTGATTTCAATGAAAGCCCGTGTTTGATCAATACGATCGATTTGGGTACATTGTTATTACATTAGTATAACACAGCTTTGCGAGGCTTCATAAAAATGGTTTTTTGATACCGGAGTCGACACGCGGTAGTTCCCTACCTTTCGATAGATGGCACTGAGCGTAAGTTAGGTCGCGCAGTCGTTGTGTTCCCCTAAAATGTACATATACGTACTCGTAATCCTATTTTGATATAAATATTTCTATTCCTATTTCTAATTTTTGAATTCTTCCTTTCTTTTGGCAAGTAAGGATGTGTATAAATAAATCAAAGGATGGATGGCGGAAGAGGCAGTTATTGGTTATTGCACGTAAACTGACGTCAATGACCATACTGCCTTTATCATCCATAAACAATATGTGTAAGCACAAATTAAATTACCTATCCTGTATATGTATAATCGAATAAAATAGAGGGCTATTCAATAATTTGACACATTTTGTATGAATTTTCAAAAGTCCCTTAGAGTACCCCTAGGGTACCCAAGGACTATTCCCTTCAAATATCAAATCCTTAGGTCCAGCGGTTTTGGGGATGAAATTATCAAAAACGCTGAGATACTCGTAAATTAATTTTCAATAGACAAACTAAACACAAAATTTGAATATTCTAACTTCAAAACTGACGAACTTTAATACAAATTTTCATCCCCTATTTTTAAAAAAAACCTTCCTGGGTGGATCTCTACAATGTATAGGGTATCTAATTATCTATGTGCAAAATTTCAAGTTTCTAGGTCCTTCGTTCGTTTTGGGCTGTGCGTTGACATAATCAACAATCATTTTAGAATTTCATACATACAGATTTGGTTTTTGTTACAACCCTGTATAATATACGAAAACTTTACTTAGCAGTGGGAAGTTATGGGTTTAAACAAGAAATAGTACGTAGAATCCCCGTGTGGTTGCTGGGTAAGAATAGTGCCACTCCATGTCCTCCCGTGGATGTCGTAAGAGACGACTCAGGGAATAAAGGCTTTGTAGTACTGTTAGGCGATGGGCTTGCACCCTGTCACTAATACATCTTAGCCTAATTGTGCAAATTGTGGTTACAGAATTATTAACAAGTTTTTAGAGTTGTTTGTATTTCTGTAGCTCTGCCAACCCCACTCTGGGAATAAAGGCGTGAGCTTATGTATGTAGTACGTAGAATCCAAATTATTGTTTTTTTTTCGGAATGGCCGATTCCTAGAAGGAATTGATGCGTTACAGTGTTCTAATGAACCAACTGTTATTAACTCGACAATAAATCCAAGAAAGCGTCTGTTTACACATCTTATTAATTCCTGTATAATGTAATTAACGAGCTACTGTCGTTAAACTACTGAGCGGAAACGGTTATAACTATTGGTAGTTACCATATCGATTATAAAAGAAGTAAGTTTAATGAGATCTGCATGGAGATAAGTCGTTATAGATCGCGGCAGCATGGGAAGGCATTTGTTTACCGCCGATAGCGTGATAGTTTTTTTAGATTGGATTACCATCTTTGTTTATTTACAGGGTGTTTCACATTTATATGGAAAAAAAAGTATTTTTTGCAGACTTCGCTTACGCCTTTTATAATGTAAAAAATGAAAATGTCTAGTTCCAAGGTGAATGTAAGGTTCCAAGGTAGCGAGGTTAAAATTATGAAATGAGGCTGTTTTTAACTTTGTTGTAACTCATCTTTATTTATTTACTTTAGAAGAGGCTTTATAATATGAAAATTTAAAACAATATTCAATATGAATGTTACTACATTCGTAGATCTTTGAGAATGCCTCCCTCTGCCCAAATCGTGCGCCCACGCAGCCAGCATTAGGATCCTACCGTATAAGGCAGCTTGTACCAATGCATATTAAATACTTAGCGAATTGATCGATTCCAGTCGCCACAGAAAGATAATTAAAAAAACAATAAAAAATACTTGCAGTTTTTCCTAACGCTTGTAGCAATCCATTGACGAGTTGTTTTGAGATTTTTGACCCGGGATCTATTGCAGCGATGCAATGTATCATGAAAAACATACGGACAATCGACCTATAAAACAGGGGATCCTGCCGTTTTGCCAAAGTTATTTTGGTAAAATTTCATTACCCAAACAAATTGTCGCTACTGTTTTTTTGCCAATGCAATCTTTGGCATAACTATAATACGCTAATTTTCATTTCGTCAAATTTTCATTAAGCAGAGTTTAACTTCGGATACAGACATTTAGGCATTTGGTCTTTTGGCAAATGCTTAAGACATTTAGGTGAATTTGACTGAAAAAAGTTAAAAGTTCAAGTAATAATTTTGAACAACAGTAAGAATATATTACCGAATAGCTGCCAGGTAAGTAGGTTAGGTTAGGTTAGAACTTTGACCCCCAAAAAAATCGAACTGCTACAAGAACAGTAGGTTAGGTTAGGTTAGGTTAGGTTAGAAAAATAATAATTGGGAAGTGATAATTTGTCAAACATAATTTGATAAAACCGGGCAAGAGCATGTCGGACCATGCTCAGTGTAGGGTTCCGAAGCCGTAACGACAAACACAAAAAACTATCTCAAAAATCAACATGTATGAAACAATTTTCTATTTAAAGTTATTTGGCGCTGTCTTAGATGATTTTTAGTAGGTATAAACCCGTTAATCGCCTGTATCTCAGGAACTAATCATGTCTACTTAGCCGTGATAGTTTTCCTTTAAAATTCGTTATATGCGCTTTCGTTGAAGATTTTTTTCAGATTTTTAGTACTTGTAGTTTTGGCTGTAGGGGGGGGGGACACTTGACTCTAACAAAAAATAGCGCTTTAAAGCTTAATATTTCATAAACGGATCCCTTAATCGAAAAGTTGTTTTTATAAACCCGCAAAATTTTTGAAAGACCTATCCAACGACACCCCACACTATGGGGTAGGCAAGAAAAAAAAAAGACATCACCACGTTACGTGTAGGGGAGGTGCATTAAAAAAAAATATTTTTCAAAATTTTATTTTACCACTTTGTTGGCGTGACTAATATGTACATTCATGCCAAATTACAGCTTTCTAGTACTATGAGTCTCTGAGCTAGACTGGGGACGGACGGACGGACGGACGGACGGACGGACGGACGGACGGACATGGCGAAACTATAAGGGTTCCTAGTTTGACTACGGAACCCTAAAAACAAAGGTGACCCATCAAAACAGCCTTGTCGACATTAGTGTTTATGGTGCTATGTTTGTTCCCTGTCTTACTTTAGCAATAAATATAAGGAAAGAAAGGGATATTTTTATATGTTTAGACGCCTAGCTTAGAAGATAAACAGAACATACTCGCAAAGGTAACAACAAACTTTTTTAATTTATGACAGTCGTGTTTATCTACGTAGAAAAACGTGGACAAAACATCTGTCCCTTTCTGACCAATATGTAAGTGCGAGAGTGACGGATGCTTTATCTACCGCGACAATGGCGACCATTATACTTGCCCAAGTTGAGTAAAAGGGATGTAGCTTTAGGAGGTATCAAAAAAATGACCCTTTACTGCGTGAAACTTGACGGATTTTGATAGTCCTTAATACGGTCATAGCAGAATTAATTGTACACTTTATATGCCAGAAAAAAATTGGCTCGTGTCTTTGAAAAAAGCAATCGCTTATGTAGCATACTATCAGTTCCAAAACTACACAACTATGGTCCTAGCCTGTAAGCCTGTAACAATAGTCCAATTTTCCTCATTAAATTAATCTAAAGTATGATACCTTACGGCTATTATTGCTTGGTATATCGTTCATTGAATACAAAACGGACACAATCCGAAATGAGTCAGTATTGCATTTTAAAATTAGAAGCGGTTGGAATACGGTTTTTAATGGAAGAGCAAATTATTTTGGAATGTGTCCGTTTTGTATTAAATGAGCGATATGTACTGTTTAGCCTAAAATCCATTGCTCTAAATTCAAGCTAGAGCTAAAGCTATCATATTTTTAGAATAATGTGGTAAGTAAAATTGGACTACTATTGTAGGCCAGGACCATAGTTGAGTAGTTTTACGGTTAAGTATCTATTATTTGCGACAATTTTGGATACCTACTCAAATAAATTCTCACACACAATACACGTAATATACAAAGACATACAAACAACTCAAATCGCTTTAACCATAGCGTTTTACGTTAGAACTTAGGACACAATTGAAAAAAAAGTTACTTATGAGTCTGTTTACATGAAATTGTATGCCAGCCGGTGTCCAGTAAACTTTTTAAATATATACAAAGAATTCCTAATGCCTTATATGTATTATTTGTTGAAACATAAAATGGTATTAAAATAATACGCAGCGGTTTCCTTTTTAATATTATGGGTTGAATATAAATTAGCAAAATTGGCCTCATTTTCGTTAAGAATCCTTTTTAAGGTACCTAATTTGTGATTAAGTATACATAATTGTACCGTTTGAAAAAAAAACACAAACATATATAAGTATAGCTTCTGCCCGCGACTCCGTCCGCGTGGAACTCGTTTATATCGTAGCTCCATACAAATGTTAACCCCCCATTTCACCGCCTTAGGGGATGAATTTCGGAAAAAAAAACTATCGTATGTCCTTTCCCAGGATTTAAACTATCTTTGCACCAAATTTCACCTAAATCGGTTCAGCGGTTTAAGCGTGAAGAGGTAACAGACAGACAGACAGACACACTTTAGCATTTATAATATTAGTATGGATAAAATCTAGCTAATTTATTAATACGGGCCTTAGGGTCGTATTAATAAACTAATTTCAACTCTAATGCTCGTCTCGAGATGCGTCAAAAATGACAGTGTTCTATGGTTTGACATTTACGTTGACGTATCTTTTGACGGGCGTCTCAGCTGAGATGAGTTTATTAATACAGCCCTTAATCTTTCTACCTTTTAAGTGAATATTTCAACGTTACATATAGTTGATCAACATGGTTACAGAATTAACAACAAATTATAAGACTTGTTGGTAATTCTGTAGCTCTGCTTACCCCAATCTGGGTGTCAAGGCGTGAGTGTGTATGTATGTAGATATAGTTGAATTGTACTATTACTTAAGTAGCTCTATATCGCCAGAAAATAATTGTTAAGCTAGCCCTCTCAAGTTGCTTTGCCCTTACAGGGTGTCACATGGAAACCTACCTACATTCAATCCATCAGACTATTATATTGTGATTATTGTGTTATAATTTATAATTTTATAATCATACTTATATCATAAATGCGAAAGATTATGTATGTTTGTTACTCCCTTACGATAAAACTACTGGATTTAAATGACATTTGGTATTGAGCTAGTTTATACTTAAATTTACACATACTGCCTTACTTGCTTTACTCCGAAAAAATATAACTCGTTCCTGTCAAATGGTCAACGCAGACGCGTACCGAAGCTATTTTAACAATATGATAGAAAGGAATATCTATTTTTAAAGCCTCTTCCTATCATACTTGACGGACTAAGGGGCATGGGCCCATTATTATTCGTCATTTCACGCTCCGCCGACGGTGAGGCGCGCCATGCAGATTGACTAATTAAAAATAACTTAATTTAACTTCTTTAAAGTAACCTTTGTTTATTTTGCTAGAATATCTAGATCTTAAGCAATTAGATGGCTTTATCGCGTAGACGATCTTTTAATTGAGAGTTAATCTATAAATAATGAGTATCATTTTAATGATTGAAATAGGGCTTTGGTTAATGGGAACAATGTTCGGAGTGTAATAAAATAAATAACTATTTATTTTTATTATTTTTATTTTTATTTATTAATATTACAACAGAGGTGAGTTATTCATAAGCCAACAAAGTATTCACTAAAGTATGCTACACTTTTAGGAATTAACTACACAAAGCTAGCAACTTATATTAAATCATGCACTTGAAACAATGCTTAAAATAGTAACTCTCTAGACATGGATTGGAATAAAATAGTTTTCATAACTTACGATAAAAGGTAATTAAATTACTAAGTCATTTTAACTGCCCTTACATAGCTGCCAAAACTGTCATAGAATATGTCAGTATGATTAATGATTATATTTGCAAGTGTGAGTGGAACACGTCCTTGATAGGAAGCGATTGATTGATTGGGGACAATGTCACACCAATTGTCCTAGACCCAAATGCTCTAGCTTGTATTGTGTGTTGGGTACTAAACAACGATAAACTTACTTATATAGATAAATAAATACATAGACAGAAAATTTAAAATATTCAGAAACAAATACTCGCTTTCATTGCACAAATATTTGCCCGGGAATCGAAACCAGGACGGTTAGCTTTGTAGGCAGAGTCACCAACCCAGCTAACATGTGATTATGATTCCGATATAATCATAAAGAAGAATAAATGGCCTGGACATTATAATTGTTATCTCCGAAAGGATTCATTATTAAATATCGTCCTCCAATGCAATTTCAACGTGTACCGATATTTGTTTAGGTACATATACGAGTACATACATACGTACCTTCACGCCTTGATTCCCAGATTGGGGTAGGCAGAGCTACAGAATTACCAACAACTCTAAAAACCTGTTGACAACTCTGTAACCATATTTTCCACAATCAGTCTAAGATGTTTACCAGTGTATTAGTGACAGGTTGCAAGCCCATCGCCTACCAGTTCTATACAGTCTTTATTCCCTTAGTCGTCTCTTACGACATCCACGGGAAGAGATGCAGTGGAACTATTCTAACCCGGCAACCAAACTCGTTGATACTCTTTGAGTAAATCTTAAAAAAAGGAGGTGCAGTATTTTATCCCAAACATCATCAAGGTAAGTTTATTGAATGAAGCCGTAAAAAGTAAACAAACAGTACTTAATCATTTAATCAAGCACCTTTTTTCGTCAAAGGCGATAGTCTGCGCAGACTGCTTAGTTCTCATGATTTCTCCCATACATTGTATTAGAGTTATAGCAAATCGGTTTCTCCGCGATTACTTAGTCTAGAGATCTTAGAACGGCTGAGTCTTGTTTACAATGGGTATTGTCTTTTATTGAATGTGTATAACTTAACGTTAACGTTTGGTAGGTTTATTTTAGGAATAAAAATATGTTCGCTGTACAATTTTGCAGGAACAATTATTCAAAAAATCGCTTCCTATCAAGGACGTGTGGTGCAAATATAATCATACTGACATATTCTATGACAGTTTTGGCAGTAGCTATGTAAGGGCAGTTAAAATGACTTAGTAATTTAATTACCTTTTATCGTAAGTTATGAAAACTATTTCATTCCAATCCATGTCTAGAGAGTTACTGTTTTAAGCATTGTTTTAAGTGCATTTTTAATATAAGTATAAGTTGCTAGCTTTGCGTAGTTAATTCCTAAAAGTGTAACATATATTAGTGACAACTTTGTTGGCTTATGAATAACTCACCTCTGTTGTAATATTAATATATAATGTAAGCTGTTTGTTTTCCTTAATAAATAAAAATAAAATAAGATAGGTGTGGTTGCCGGGTTGGAATAGTTCCACTCCATGTCCTCCCGTGGATGTCGTAAGAGGCGACTAAGGGAATAAAGGCTTGTAGTACTTTTAGGCGATGGGCTTGCAACCTGTCACTAACACTGGTAAACATCTTAGCCTAATTGTGCAAAATGTGGTTACAGAATCATCAACAAGTTCTTAGAGCAGTATATAGGTAATTCTGTAGCTCGGTCTACCCCTCTCAGGGAACGAAGGTGTGAGTTAGTATGTATGTATACATTGTAAAAACCTAGTCACATTATTTTTTCCGGGTAGGACGCTTTACCTCTACGATTTTCTCTTTAGTCTTACACTATTACTTATTCTGTGGTCTTACTATGTAGATGACTTTCTTATAGCGCTAAACTTACTATAAGTACCATAATATACTTTAATATTCAAAATTTTAGTTTACTTAACTATACATCACCAAGTCCATGTAAGAAAAAAAAACTTCCGTCTTCATTTTATTAGAGAACACGGTTATTGCTGGACAGGGATAGGGGTGTCCCCAATGAGATTAGGTTTTTTATACCTAGGTAATTGTTGTCGATAAAGAATAATAGGGTATTTACAACAGTGTCATTAAATTGTTTTTTCATTAACAACAGATAAACATAATAAAAATACTAGGAAAACATCAATATTTTATTTAAATTTGCTATTTTAAGATTTTTAATACATAAAATCCAACAATAAGGACGCTGTTTGATTGTGACGTCACAAGATAGTAATCCCTATAAATTCCCTAGTAACGGAACGTTTTTGATGTTTCATAAAAAGAAGCTGATTTGACTTTTGTCACATACCGTATTATATTAGAGTCACGTTACCATTTGTTTCGTTGAGTTCTGATTTACCCCCCTAGGCTAAATGCTGGTTAACGCCCTTGGGTGTCACCAATTAATAACAAGCCAATGATTGTTTGTTTGTTATGATAATTAAATTCACTGCACAATGCGAAATGATTCAGTATTTATCAATAAAAAACAATAACAATAACAATAAACAATAATAAAAAGCAAACAAGTCTTAAAAACTCGACTGCATTTTTTGATAGTGTCTAAGCAATAATATATTATGATAAAAAAAAACCTCCCCATTCAAATTCAAATTCAAAAAATATTTATTCAGAGAACAAAGAGGTCCATATATTATTTGTAAACCAAGCTAGGTTAATGCCATTTTTTTGATTAAAATATTATAGCATAGTAGACGAATCTAAGAACACCTCATAGGTTAAAATCAGAGATGTACAAAATGGTTTTAAAAAAGCATTTAAATACAAAATGCAAAATGCTTTTCAGATTTACTATTTCAAATGCAAAATACCAAATAGTTTTGCGTTTTGTATTTGAAATGCTAAATGCAAAATAGGTATTTTCAAAATACTTTTTCAAAATAAAATACCTTTTGACCAAATCTCAGATATTTTTATTTATTTTATTACGCTTTTTAACAATACCAGTTGTTCGAGTACCTCATCACTAATTTTTCTTCTGTGAGGTCTCATAATCATCCCACCGTACGAAAAAAAGTCTTTCTACTGGCGCTGAACTTGGTAAGGATGTGTTGTTTTTGTATCACAAAGTATTTTGCATTTTGAAATGAATATTAAAAATGCAAAATATATCTCGAAAGGTATTTCAAATAAAATACAAAATGCTTCTTACTAAAAAGCATTTAAATGCAAAATACAAAATAGCTATTTTGCATTTTGTATTTGCATTTTAAATAGAAGTATTTCAAATAAATCGCATCTCTGGTTAAAATCAATCAGCCATTTTGGCTGCAGAGCGTGCCACACAAATAGACGTACATACATATACGTACTTATCTAAAAAAACATAACCCTCCTATTGACGCAGTCGGGTAAAAAAACATTAACTATTTTAAAAGAAAACAAATATATTGAATAACATTAAATAGTCTTAATTCTTTCTCCGGTTCACTACTAGCACTTTACTAGTTAATCTGCCGTAACAGCGGTTTTTAACTCGTCGTATCCATGTTATGACAACCGAAGTAATGACAAGCATAGAAAAATTCCATATCTGCCCATAGGATTAGTACTGCATTTACGAGTAGAGTCTAGATATTGCAAACGTCTATGGGCCTCAGAGCTCACTTACCTTCAAGATAGTGATTCTCTCAACAACGACGGTCGAACGGACGAGCGAGTGAATGTCCAAGCGGCGAGTTTAAGTAGGGACTACTCGGTCAACGGACGGACGGACGGACGAGCGAAATCGCAGCGGCGAGTTTAAGTAGTCCCGTAAGAGCAAACAAAACACATTTTAGCGCGTGCATTCACAATTAAGCAGCCTTATACGTTCGATCCATAGGCAGAAACCATGCTGCTAAATTAAAAATGCACGCGCTAAAATGTGTTTTGATCGCTCTGACGAGACTACTTAAATTCGCCGCTGCGATTTCGCTCGTTCGTCCGACCGTCCGTTGTTTTTGAGAGAATAACATCCCGGGACAGGTGGGGTACGTACGATGCGGTGGAAACCCATCTTCTTCTCAACCCCTGATTCCTTGGAGGTCGTGGGCGGGACGATTTGTGACTATACTGATCATTACTCCGAAAAATTTTGTTCATACTTTTTTAAGTCATAATTATTGCAACTCAAAATGCATTTTTTTCAAATAACGGTAACATTTTTTAGATGTTTATAAATCTAACCTAACCTAACCCAATTTTATATATACGTAAGATATTTTAATAAATTCTGAAAATTGTAAGATTCCATGAATATTGGTGTTATAAGTTCAGAGGATTATAAGTTCCGATCATTAGTATTAAAACAAATTATGAAGAGTATGAAAAGTGATTTTCGGAGTTCCAATAATCAAAAGTGATTGTAATAGTGTATTAAAACATATTTACTATTTCAAGCTGTTTTCGCCTAACCCGTAAGATACACCTACGAGGGCTTCAAGCCGAAAACGAAAGTCAAACAAAGGTTAAATATACTTTTTTACTTTTATTCTTTTTTACTTTTTTTTTTAAGTGTGCAAAATGTGGTTACAGAATAATTATCAACAAGTTTTTAGAGTTTTTGGAAATTCTGTAGCTCTGCCTACCCCACTCTGGGAATAAAGGCGTGAGTTTATGTACCTATGTATGTGTGTATACTTTAGCCGAAATATCCAAAATAAATAAATATTTCAAGAACTTAATAATGCAGAACGGCAATTGGAGTAATTGTAAAATTATGAACAATCCCAATTGAATAAAGCTTATCTTCTGTAAAATAAGAATCAGGTATCCATGGTGCCTTGTCCATTACTGGTTCCATCACTATAGTTTCCAATAGCTACAGGGGGCTCGTTTATCTAAAGTAACAGTATTTATTCTGCAATGCGAAGCGGTAACGGGTAGGAATGTTCCACAATGATGGGAACTGGCGAAGGCAGCCACGAAACGCCTTTATCATGGTACGCAGTAATCAGCAGAACAGTACAGTCAACTTAGCAGATTTCTATTGTGATTATGAGTGCAGAAAGGGGAAAATACGGTGTTTGAAGGAACCTGGTCGGTAAGTGGCAGTTTTTGCTGAGGCTACTTAAGGCATGGTCGACAAAGGCGTCAGCCTAGTAAGAAGTGACCCTGCCTACGAAGATAGGGGCCCGGGTTCGATTTTTAAGGGCAATAATATATTATAGAATTTCATAGTAATTTTGTATGTTTATTTAAAACGCTGTCATGACTAAACCGCTAACCCGATTTCGATTAAATTTAGTATGGAGATACATAGAACTCTCGAGTTTTGGGAAACAACAATATTTTAATACATACATACATTAAATCACGCCTGTTTCCCAGAGGGGTAGGCAGAGACCACTTCTTTCCACATGCTACGATCTTGACAAATTTCTTTCGCTTCATCCACATTCATACATCGAGTCATGCACGCACGTCGGTTTCGGGTACTTAAGATTCGGCCCTTTTCCAGTATTTCTTCGATTTGACTCGAAAAAGTACGCCTAGGACGGCCCCTTCCGACCCGTCCATTCAGTTTCGATCTGTATATCTCTTTCGTCAATCTTCTTTCATCCATCCTTTCTAAATGACCGAACCATCGAAGCATTTTTAATAAATTTTCTAAAAGTGTCGACGAACTATATTTAGCTATTGATGTATGTCGTTGTCTAGTCCATCTCATAGTACAAGACAAGAGCTTAGTTTGACACTGGGTTAGTTTAATTGTACTTAATAGTATTGAAATAAAAATAGATGATTAGTAGGGAATGCAATTTAACCGGTTAGTAACCGTTTTAGTATGAAAATAACCGGTTATAACCGGTTATTTGCATTCCCTAATGATTAGGTCGATGGCTTGGATGGTAGGTAAGTACATTTGGGATGTGTTTGACATACAAATTTTTATTTCCGTACCTTTTGGTAAGAGATATATTTCTTTAGCTATGGTGAAAAAGTAGTTAAGTATTTGATCATTAATAAAACATATGTTTATCAAATGCTTAGCACCTATAGTTGTCTTGTACGGTATCGCAGCTGACTGTATACGGATATCAAAGCTCCATAATTGGGGTTGGAATGCGAAAACAAAATAATATTAATAAATTAAACCGTTGGACATGTGTGACCGTAACAAAGGCTGGATAATGACTCGCGCGCAGCCTACCGTGTCGATAGGGCGGTGTGAGTTGCGCACGCGCTTCTCAAGTTAAATGACGCATCTACAATTTAGCTGGTAAGGTCATTTGAACCCTATATGGTTAACCCTAAGGTTGTTAATTTAATATGAGTTTTAAACAGATATGCTATTTTTCTTGAGGGACGGCAAGTGGACGGTACAAAAGGATATCTTTAGTGTTTTGAAATGGAAAATAAGGCATTTCATTTTATAAAAATACTTACTCAAAAACTCTACTTTATTCAAGTAAGTTTACTGTTAAAATTATCTTATCAGGTCTGCGGGCCTATTATGTCTGCTTCTATATCGCGTGTAAAATGTGAATAAAGCATCCGTCACTCTCGTACATATTTACGTGTCGGGAGGTAACGGATGCCTTATCCAAACTTTATCACGCGATAACCGCAGCCATATTACCCCTAGTAGCATACCGCAGCCATATTGTCCCAAAGTTGGGCAAAAATAAATAAATATAATATCAGGGGACAATGTCACACCAATTGACCTAGTCCCAAACTGAGCTCAAGGCTTGTATTATGGGTACTAGACAACGATATAAATACTTATATAGAGAAATATATACTTAAATACATAGAAAACATCCATGACTCAGGAACCAATATTCGCGCTCATCACACTAATATCTGCCCTTACCGGGATTCGAACCCAGCTTCGTAGGCAGGGTCACACCCAAATAGGCCAGCGCGTCGTCAAAAAATGAACAAACACAAAAAACTACGAGAGCTACTTTTATACCAGACTAGCGACCCGCCCTCGCTTCGCTTCGGTTTAGATTTTTCAGACAAAAGGATTTTCCCGCTAATTCCCGTTCCCGTGGGAATTTCAGGAATTCCTTTCTAAGTGCACCTCTACGGTACCTAAGCTACGTCCCTTCCAAATTTCAAGTGCCTACGTTTAGCCGTTTAGGCTGTGCGTTGATATGTCAGTCAGTCAGTCAGTCAGTTTCTCCTTTTATATATTTAGATAAATGTACGGTTCCCGTGGGAAGAGTACCTAATAAACGACTTCTTCGCGAACGGAGTCGCAGGCAACAGCTAGTAGGCAAAAAGATTAATTAACCCAGGAAAAGATAGGATGCCGTAACATATGATATTATCTCTTAATTATGATGTATAACCACATTAATTGTCAAATTGTTACATTCTTACCTAGCGACAGTGTCACGCAGAACTCAGCTCGCTTCGCTTTGGTTTATGTGAGTTTTTTGTAAAGTCACTTTTGGACTTTAATATCTAACCTTTTCTTTTGTATACATAAACTAGAATTTACTTTACACTATTTAGCTTATGCCGTTTTTTTTTTTCGATTATCGTTATTCCCTCGGAAATTTTCTATTTTGGCCGGGATGAAAAGGAGCCTGTGTTAATCCAGGGTATAATCTATCCCCATTTCATCCATATCAGCCCAGCCGTTGAAGCGTAAGTAACAAGCACTTATGCTTTCGCATTTACAATATTAGCAGAATTATAATGAGTATCCACAATTGTTACATTCTTAACATTTCCCGAGTTAAGTCATAAGTCCATGGGAAACGAATAAAAATGTCGCTATCTCATAACATAACCAAAGGAAATCCGTAATAGCCACAAATCCGGGAATAGCTCTAAGGCATTAAAAGTACGATAATTGCTGCAATTAAACTTGTTGAGACAATTATATGACGTCATTATATAAGTACTTAGGCTTCAAGAAAAGCGAAGCTGGGTCTTTATTCTTCTTTGGTTCAGGACTTTTTGATTCTATATATAATAATATTAATTATGTATGAACTGGGATGTCATTCTCTAAATAGAAACGCGACATTCACTCGTTCGTTCGTCCGACCGCGTTTTTGGGAGTATCACACCCCTGCACGAAAATATAACAATTAAGTACAACACTTTAAGTTAATGCACAACGACGAATCAAATTTGCATACGCCTTTAGTTCTGATGACAATACAATACTATAGACTATCAAGCTGGTCTGATGATGGATAAAAAAAAAAGATGAAAGACATTTATTCAGTAAGTAGGCCGTACGGGCACTTTTACACGTCAAGAGTCTACCAGCTCTTCCCAAGAGGAGACACTGCTGAGAAGAAACGCCGCAAGAAACTCAGCAGTCAGTAATTTTTAAACATATTACAATGGTACTACCTACTTAATCTAGCATTATATAAGGCAATAAATATTAAATTCAATATAATATCAAATAACATGCGTAGATCAGCAGGAAAACATGCCAAAAATCTTACGTGAGAGATAAAGAAAAAAAAAGGAAAAAAAAAACTAAAACCTACCTACTCATATTAAATTTGTTTACAACTTATAACACGGTGCAAGATGACCACATAAAAGTTTCGATATGTTTTCCTACATCAACGGTGTCCCCTAGACAAGATAAAGGTTTTTAGGATTGCATTGCAGTCTTGTGAATGCAAATGTCTATGGGTCACAGTTTCCATTTACCATCAGGTGGCCTGTGTGCTGGTTTGCCTTCTCTACGCCAAAAAAAAAAAATGGTCAAATTATTATTGACTATGTTTCGGGTTTAGACCATGCATTTTTGTCTGTTAGATAGTCCTCGATCCTATAATACGCTTTAGATATTAATGGAGACTCAGAGTGGCCATAAGAACTCCTAAATTACACATGATAAACCCGTTCTCTCCTCTTTAGACGTCGGACGGCTGAATGGACAGACTTACAAACAGCGAAAGCTAACAAATATGTGGCCTTAGCGAGAATCGAACCCGGGACCGATAGCTTCATAAGCGGGGTCACCAACCAGGCTAACAGCACGTCTCGTCGTCTAAATTCTGCAAGCACATTGATTAAACACAATTAATGCCCCGCTACCTGATTTACATGCAAAATAGACCCGATATCGGGTTCTGGGCACTGCGGAAAGGTATGATTCTAATCATAGTGGTTAGGTACTTATTGACTATTTTCGTCGAGTAAACTCACGCTTGTTGGAGTTATTCTTTAACTAACTTGACAATTACTCGACCGGTGAGCGTTTAAATTACGACTGCAATACAATAGATATGAAACCAAACGCTGTATAGAATACTACAAAAAAAACGGCCAAGTGTTAGTCGGATTCACCTACCGGTGCCGTAACGTACGGTCACAAACGTAAACATAAATATAAGGGGGGGGACACAATCTCACGCCAATTGACCTAGTCCCAAACTAAGCTCTAGGCTTGTACTATGGGTACTAGAAAACGATATAATTACTTATAGAGAAATATATACTTAAACACATTAGAAAACATCCATGACTCAGGAACAAATATTAGCGCTCATCACCCAAATATCTGCCCCTTCACATAAGTCCCATTTTTAATAAAAGGTGCTTGAAGTCGTCAAGGTCATCAAGAGATGCCAAGTCAGTTGTAACTTATTGGAAATTCAACTTTTCTTTCTCTTCTTTTTTTCTTTCTGTAAAATGTCAGATTGACTTTGGACCTAAGGCGGAAATCTTTGACAGCACCATTCTTGTTTTATTTTTTATTGTTATTATTTGTTCTTACAGCGGCAATAGAAATTCATACTCTGTGAAAATTTCAACTGTGTACCTACATCATGCATTATACTCACATAGGCCGCTGACAGACTGACGGATGGACATCTGCTAGGCGGTATTCAAGCCTGCTCAAGACCTGCCAAACTCAAATTCAACATTATTTATTTCAGGTTTCCCCTTAGTAATAGTAAGGTTCCTTATTGCATATATTAGTAGACTACATTTACATACCAACTTTAATAAAGGCTAAAAAAAATAATACAATTTTTTAATTTTGATGACACAATTTAGTACGAATTATAATAATAACATAATTGAAATCTAACCCTTACTCTACTTTATCATACCGATGCCAATCTTTACCCAGTGCTGCGTCATAGGACAGTCCAGGCGTTCAGAGAACATCCTCAGAATGCCGTTGCTACTGGCACGCACGCGTTGCAGTAGCGATGCCACTCTCTTCAAGCCAAGTTCTACCCAGAGAAAGAGATATTATAACCGCTGTATCACTGTCTTCTCTTTCAATAACTTTGCAGACTTTGACGGTTTTTTTAATCAATAGGACATGAAGCACCTAATGGTTATAACTTTAAGGTAAAATATATTTGAAACCTTAAAACAACAAAAACGTAGCAACCCTGAAGACTGAGAAATACCTCCATGCCTCAATCCAACATGGTTGTCTAGTCTCTAAACCCGACGCGAACTCTGCAACTTGTTTAAGAACTCGATATCGAGTTGGCGGTAACGTAACGTTAGAGAGTAACACAGCAGGAAGTCGACGGTGTTTGTTATCGCGGAGACGCATTTCGTTCCTGTTTGCATTCCAGCGCAGCAAAGGAGAACAATGGCCGCTGAGTGAAACATCACTGGCTGTTGCTGGGCTATATGGTTTATAACCACTGCGCTGTGCCTGCAAGGTTTACTTAGGATTCGATTTTCAAACTCCAAAACTTTTTTCTTTGGAGAAGTCATGGCGAAGGATTGAATGCTAAAATGGTTTGGTCAGGGAGAGAATGAAAGAGAACAGATATGGTAAGAGTAAATTGGAGTGTTGAAAGGGGAAGACAAACGTTCCACGATCAGACCGAGGACGTATTTAGAAAGGGCCAGGTCAAGAATAGCCTAAACCGACGCACAAGTATGAAGAGACATGTGTGTGAAGGAAGCGAGGGAAGTTTGCCTGGAAGGATGTGGTCTTTGCTTAACTTTCAGGAAAGAGTCGTCATTGTGTGTACGTATGAAGATAGCCGGTGTGCTCGACAGGCCACCTGATAGTATGTAGACTCTGCAGCCCCTATGTGGTGTCTATACACTGCCATGGACATCGTATGCGGCAATGGCTCGGCCCTGACTAAACCCGGCTCGGTCCGTCTTGTTGATATTGTTTGTAGTGGTTCGCGGTGCGTACGGTCGAGGCACGCACACATCCAAGCCGCGCGATATACCTGTGTTGGAAAATTAACTACTGTTTATACTTTACTTCGGGTGCCCATCCCTTTCCATTTGTCTTTTGAGACTAAAGTGAGAGTGGGAGGATCACACAGGCTACCTGATGGTAAGTGAGATCTGAGACCGATACACTTGCAAGCAAGCAAGACTACAAGGTTAAGACTGCAATCTTAAGACTACAAATGCATCGACAGCGAGGACTAAGTTGGAATGCATACATGCTAGCAATTTAACCGGTTGTCTTATCCACACACAACAATGTGATCACTGCTGCTTGGTGGTAGATTCAAGAATAGATGGTAGACCCTTCATGAGGTCTACCACCGCTAAAATGAATGTAACTTTTTAGTCTCTAGGGGTCAACGTATTCTTTGATAAATGTAACCAGTGACCGGAGAAATGGCGTGCCACCAACGTCCTTGCATGGTTGCGTCACTGCACCTTGCCATTGCAACAATGCGGACATGCAATGCACATTTTGACTTTAAATAACCTTTAAATGTTCCTATTAAGAAATGCTAAGGGAATTAATTTGGACCTTTTCCGATGAGTCAGTAGTCTTTTTCATGTCAGTGATTAGTACCCCTAGTGTTTATCAGCCTATATAATGTATGTTTGTATTCTTTTCTGGCGCTCGAGAAAAAACGTGTGGACCGATTTTGATGATTCTTATGTCAATCAATTTGTCTTAATCTTGTGTGTCACTAAAGATATGACAGTAATCAACATTCCAAATGGCGGCAACTAGACGCCATATTAAAAAAAAAAGATATATATGATAAATAGGGTATCATTGAATATTTAGGTAAGTTTGAAAAATATTTTTTAGGTTTTTTTCATCATTTTTAATTTTGAGTGATTATTTAGGATTTTAACGATTTAAAATTGGTTAGTAATGGTCGCGTTTTTAAAGTATACCATTTTTTTTTTACTTCAAAACGTGGCTGCAAAAAAAAAGTTAATCACATTATGTTTCTTGTTCTTAGGTTTCTAGGCGGTAAAAACCATATAGCCTTTGACCTGGGTAGTGATTCTGTAAACAACGCCGGTCGTGCGGACTGTCGAGTGATATCCAAGCGGCGAGATTAAGTAGTCCCGTCAGTGCGAACGAAACACATTGTAGCGCGTGCATTTTCAATTAAGCAGCCTTATACGTTCGACCCATCGTGCTGCTAAATTGAAAATGCACGCGCTACAATGTGTTTTGTTCGCACTGACGGGACTACTTAATCTCGCCGCTTGGTACTCGTAACACTCGACAGTCCGCACGACCGGCGTTGTTTACAGAATCACTACCCTGTTAATGGTATCGTTTTTACCTCGGCCGCCATTACTGTCAAGTTAATAAGAGGCCAAAGACGATATAGTTTTTACCACCTAGAAACCTAATAACACGAAACATAATGTTATCTAGAATGTTATTCTAAATAAATTATCGCTTAGCTCAAACTTCATACTGTTAACCGTGCGCAGGCGCAGTAAATACAGCGATAATTTAGCCAATTTCAATTTAAATTCCCGTTACATCGATAACACATCAAATTCCTTCCTTCGAACCATTAAGTAAGCGATATATTTTATACTACCACATACTTTACCAAGATATCCATATTGAGTCAAATTTACATGGAAATTGAAACTGTTGGCATTAAACGACCAAGGAAATAATATGGCGTCTTGAGGACCACAGCTTTGCCACAATAACTGTAGTAATATCATTCGAAAATCACCTTTGATGTGTAGAGTTAAGGGTGACGATGAAAGCAAAAGTGAAGTTGTAAAGTTGAACATCCTGTGGTTGCGTACGCGCGGATGTGGCTGTATAATAAAACTATGATCGAAACTCAGGCGACTAACTTTTGAGTGTAAGAAGCGGAGGGTTCCGATTAGTAAAATTATTCTTGAACAAGCTTTTGCCCGCGACTTCGATTACCGCTATTCCATTGGAAATTTTGTTTTTTTTTCATTTTCATCGAAATCTGTTAAGCCGTTGCAGCGTGAAGGAGTAACAAACACACATTTTAGTTTAAAATATTATGTTTACTATCGGATCGGTAAAATCTTTTATTTAACTTGCAATGTAACCACCTTTGCTAGGAAACTTGTATGCAGGGGGGGTCACTTTTCTCTGCAGCTGACCGTACATAAGGGTCAAGTCTTGCAAGTTAAATTTGACCCACTTCCCGGTTTCCGATGAAGCTGAAAATTTGCATACGCCTTTAGTTCTGATGACAATACAATAATATAGTACCATCGAGCTGGTCTGATGATGGAGACTCAGGGCGGCCATAGGAACGCCTAAATTACACATGATAAACCCGTCGTGTTAGAGCTTGTTAAGGGGCTACCCGGCGTATTTTAGCGATTTTCAAGTCGATTCAAATAAGCCAAAATGTAGTACAAAAATCTGTAAAAAACATATATTTTAGCTTGGCATTTGTTCTTTATTTTTCACGGAAAAATATTTCGCAAATGTTTATATCTTAAGAGTATAATAATTTCCCGTGAACCCTTTTCTCGATCTATAATCCATTATAACTGCCTAATTATGCGATATTTACACATGAGACTTAACTTATAATTGGACAATAATGTGAACTTTAATTTGGCCGGATGTTTTTTTAATTGATTCTGTAGTTTTTGAGGAAAATAAAATATTCATGTTAGCGCGCTAATCCCCACTCGCGGGTCTATGCGGGGGCGACGGGCGGCATACGCCGCTTGGCCGTCGAACGGGGAACCCGTGCCGCTCGGAGCCACGCGCGACATGGCGACATGGCGACATCTAACGGCAAACCATGTACCACCAACTCGCCAGCGCCAACAGCGTCACAACGTCAGACAGCGGAACTAAACTGTTCTACAACGCGCAAGCGAAATTTCAACAGTCAGTTGATATATGTAGCACTTCCAACTTCATCCCAATGGACTTCTGTCCCCAGGCATAACACCCGCCTGGAGAGAGATCTCTCTATTGCCCTCTCTAACTACATTGGTGACCCTCGACAATGGACAATTATGCAACCTGACGACCTTCCAAGCAAATGACGCAGTCTCACAGCAAGCCGACTTGCCCGCACTGTGCACCACTAGCATTCTGTCATTATGCCTGGTGTCTACAGTGTGCAACACTACAGCTCTCACTCAACAACCCGACTCACTGCGTCCAACTACGAGTACTTTACGAGCAAGGTACACGACGCACTGTTGTACTCCACTGACGAGTTTGTTATAATTTCTGGTAAATATACAGGGTGTTTGGCAGTCGGGTGTAGGTTTTAAGGGTGATAGTATAAGGGTCATTCCGAACATTTTTGACCACATTTACTATTATGCTAAGTTTCACGGTTTCCGAGATATTGATCATTTAAATAGGTTTTTTTTGTAATTTTTCCTTATGTCCGTGATACGAAAAACCCCTTAATTCAAGTATTAATTTAAATAAAAAACAGTGTTTTCTTGCATGACTTGAATCACTATGAAATAAGGAAGCTACATGCCATTTTTTTTTCCTTACAACTTTTTGAGTAACCTCACAAAATTGGTTTTTCCATACTTGGTGAAAAACAAACGCGGGGTTCTCTTAGTATGGAGAAAGTAACTCTTGCGCGTTTACTCAAAAAGTTGTAAGGAAAAAAAAATGGCATGTAGCTTTAAAACTTCCTTATTTCATAGTGATTCAAGTCATGCAAGAAAACACTGTTTTTTTTTTTAAATTAATACTTGAATTAAGGGGTTTTTTGTATCACGGACATAAGGAAAAATTACAAAAAATCCTATTAAAATGATCAATATCTCGGAAACCGTGAAACTTAGCATAATAGTAAATGTGGTCAAAAATGTTCAGAATGACCCTTACTATCATCCCTTAAAACCCCTACACCCGACTGCCAAACACCCTGTATATCCGTAAAGTCATCGTCAAAAGTAACTGATCACTTTAGTACCTTGTCGCTTTACTGTGTCATAAGCAATGCCAACAAGATTGACGAATTTAATGGGATTTAAAGTGCAAAACAAATGTTTTCACGATTTTTTGGTAAGTATTTAATGAATAAAATTTTATGTTCGATTGGGTTGCCAGCTCCTGGCCTAAAAAGTCTCAATACCAACTGCAAGTTATAGTAGTACGCCAACAATCCGTAAGATGTCGTTAGCGGCCTAAAAAGTTGGCCATTATAGTACATTTACTTTATACTAGATGGCGTTACGAAAAAGCGATGGCGCATGTACGTAAACTTGCAGAGGTGAGGAAAGGAAGTGGGGAGGGAAGAAGTTGAAATGCTCGAGGTCATTGAGACGGGGTACGCCCTTAAAATCGTCTTGACAAGTAGATGACGACTGTGCAAAAAAAAGTACAGTCGGCAATAAAAGCTGGTCCCAAAAATGTGTTTTTTGCCAGAAACTTATTTATTTGATCAAAATTCTTGGTAAATATATCATAAAAGCTCCTAGCCTTTTGTTTTATAGCAGCCATTTAAGTTGTTTACTAACGTCGACGACTTAAACCAACCTACACTAACATAAATTTTGAAACCAGTAAACTTGTGCAGTTAAACAGATGCTTTTATCACTGCACCAAACAAACATTTACTGACCTTCTCAGCAATGCATATGCAGCCTTAAAAGTTGCTTTCTAGAGTTTGATATGCTTTGTTTATTAACTTTCTCATGTGGCTTTTTAGTAAGGGAAGAATATACTTAGTATGTTACACGTTGTCAGTTTTTGGATAAGGCTTCGCTAGCAATAAAAAATGTTACGGAACCCTAAAATATAATACTTCCCGTGGGTCTGCAGCGTTCCGGTTACTGCCCACTCTGCCCAGACTGTGGGCCTGATAGTTGAACCCATACAGGACAAAATGACCTAAAATAACAAGTTCATATTTGCCGGAAATATACGTGACCATAAAAACGTGACGTGTTTCTTAGGAGCTTCCTTTAAACAATTGCATTTTTTTTTGTGGAATTAAGAAGGTATCTAAATATTAGACAAAATATGTCAGCACCAATCTTAAATTGTTTTCTTTTATGGCATTGGGAAGGCGAACGAGCAAACAGACCACCTGATGGTAAATGGGATCTTAAGACTGCAATCCTAAGACCGCAAATGCGTTGCTAACCCTGAGGAATCAGATGGAATGCCTCTATGTTAGTAATGGTTTCTGTCTGGTGCATTGGTTGAAAAATAAAGAATGCCATAGGCATATTTTGTGTATTCTGTAATAATAAACAAAATTAAGTAAAATTACGCAAATTAAATAATACAATTAATTAATAAAAAGATAAACTTTGGCAGAACTGACACAACTGTTTTTTTTTTCTGTGCAATAAAGTTATTAATATTTAATCAAAGTAATAATAATAACAAGTCAAAAAAGTACAAAAAGGTGCAAACATAGGTATGAAAAAAAATTATAGCATTGCTTATCTTATCTGCATCATATTCTCACGGTGCATAAAAATTGAAAATATTTCTAAATAAAAAATTCAACGGACAAAGCAATGTCGTTCAACATCAACCGTGCAAAAATTCCCGAAGGACACGTTAAAACATCCGTTATATTTTAAAAATAGAAATATTAACCCACCTGTTGCCTTGCAATGGAAACTTGTACCTAACTACGTACCTAATTAGTGAGCCGACATTGTTTGTCACTCCCACAGAATGGTCGCGACCGCCGTTCGGCTAGCACGCGCAATCGATCACTCGCTCACTCCGCGCTCGATTTGAATCGATTCAAACGAGGCATCAATTATGAATTGAAAATAGAACGTTAAATTTGAAATCGGAACGTCGCTTTACTTTTTTTCGCCGGCCAGTATTTTGTGGGTTTTGGACATTGGATTTAAGTGTTTTTTTTAGTGGCCATGACTCCAGTAGGACTTCTGTTTAAAGTGAATAGGTGAGTTCTCACTTGTGTGTTAATGATTTGTATGCGAGTGTGTATGTTGTTATGCATGCCTAAGTATGGTGGAGGTAAATGGGATGCGTTATGGGCTTGTTTCTATGGGATGCTTTAAGTGTAAGTCTTGAATACATTGTGCCAGGGTTTTATAATTTTAATACGAAATGGAAGTAATTACTTGAGGATTCAAGTTAAATTTTAATGTTATAAATGATGTTATACTTAACCTGTTGCAAAAAGTCAATTATTCATTTTGAAGCGTTTTTTCTTGTGACTTGACACAGCTTTGAAAAAAAAAAAAAAAAAACACAGTTCCATGTAGGCGCATCCATTAAAGTCATTATGATACAAGAGAACTACTTTTAATTATTACATTGAGTACACCGCTCGTATTGACTTTTGTTACTGGTGAAATTACTAAATATGTTTGTCGTCTAGTAGGTACGGGTTACCCATTTTTTCCGACACCTTACAAATTGAAGCTGACTGTACTTTTTTTCCAATAAACAATGCTTATTGTGTGTTACAATACGTATGCTAAACTATTAAATTAATTCACCATCTTAAACACCCTGGTTTGTCGGGTAAACGCACCGGTTAACAGACAAGTGCACTAATAATGATCAATAATGATAGCAAATAAAACAACAAAAACGTAAAGCTATTTCATCATTAACACTTCTCTTCGCGGGAGGCGTAAGACTAGTTCTGCTGTCCAAAAGAAAAAGGGAGTATGATTATGAATTCCATATGCGCATACTGTTTTTTTACTTTGTTCGGCAGAGTTGACATTGATCCTTGGGGGAGGCCTATATCTAGCAAGCGGGTTCTGATATAAATAAAACTAAATAATAGAGTAGATTGTAAAAGTGCGAACTTTTTTGAAAGTAGCATATCACGTAAGTACAGTTAGTGTACTTTTTACTCAACACTTTGGTCTAATATTCTGACGCAAAAGGTGCAATTAAAGACGAAAGGCGAGTTGGTCGACGAGCTCCATGACACACCAGCGTTATTTTAATTGTTGAATGAAAAACCAGTGTTTTTAATAAAATCCGCAGTTGACCCAGCAAAACTTACCAAGAGCCAGCTGCAAGGCGTTTCGTACGTAAGTTAGGGATCATGTCAGGCGAGTTGTGTTTTTTTTTACTTAGAGGTCTCAGTAAAAGAAACTTTCTTGTAGCAAACTCGTCTAATTTGACCCGTCAGTACGCACACGCAACTTTATTATCACAAAATAAATGAATAACCCTCATCTTCTGTAAAATAAGAATCAAGTGTCCATCATTGGTCATTGTCCATTACTGGTACCGTCACCCTAAATAAACCGTGCAAAATGTACCTAAATTCCGCTCAATTTCCTAATATTCTAAGTATATATGCATACCAATAATAAGATTGCACCGAGCAAACGCCGAGCGTCCAGTGGCGCCCTCATTACTATTATTGTGTTTTCTAATTAATTAAAGAATTTCCTTGCAATCAGACGATACGTTTTTGTAGCGCAAGTATAAACACAATTTTATGGGATACGTAACAAACTTTAATAAAAATTACCCTTTGAGTAGTCAGCTTAACGGGAAAAGGTGGCCACTTTTTTCCGTTAAGTTGATAACACTAAGGTGAATTGTTATTAAACTATGTGATATACCCTATAAGTTGTGTTTTCATTTGTAGCACAAAAACCTACCGACCAATTTCAAGAAAATATTTTACTATATTAGAAAACCCAATAATAGTAATGAGGGCGCCACTGTACATCCGGCGTACGCTCGGCACAGTCTTAAGCCGTATTCACTCGTATCGTATCGGTATCTAAACTAGTCGGACAAGTTAAGTTTGAGTGATTTACGAACAGACAAACGGACAGACGTGACAAAGTGAGATGAACGACCGCCGCAGGCTTTTGCATAAAATTTACATCTCATCTGGTTAAGTTCATACATGGCGATTTATTGGTAGAAATTTCTTGGCCTGTAAAACTTTCATACTTAAATAGAATACATTTTGAGCTAGATGTTTAAGTAAATCAAATTTATACTTACCTAGCGACCCGCCCTCGCTTCGCTTCGGTTTATGTGAGTTTTCTGTAACATACATACATAGATACATAAACTCACGCCTTTATTCCCAGAGTGGAGTAGGCACAGCTACAGAATTACCAACAACTCTAAAAACTTGTTCATAATTCTGTAACCACATTTTGCACACTTAGGCTAAGATGTTCACCAGTGTATTAGTGACAGGTTGCAAGCCCATCGCCTAACAGTACTATACGCCTTTATTCCCTTAGCCGTCTCTTACGACTTCCACGGGAAGACACGGAGTGGCACTATTCTAACCCGGCAACCACACATAACATTTTCTGTAACACCCATACATAAACCATGTTGTGTGTTTATTGCTGAAAGCATTAAAATTCGTTGAGCAGTTTAAAAGGTCCAAGCGAACAGACAGCGGAAGCGACTTAATTTACTTATACTATGTAAAGATAAAGAGGGAGAATATTCATGACTTTTTTCACAGTTTTAATATAAGCTGATTCATGTAACGAACAGTTAAGAAAAAACATTTTTGGAATAGCTGCAAAAATCAACATAAACCAACAACGTTTTGTTCCTATCTGTTTACTTATAGCAAAACAGAATTTAACATGCAGTTTAGGTATATGGCCGACCTGTTACATGACGTCACTGTGCATATCTAATCTCTCCGTCTAATTAAAAGTACCTGGAAGACCGAGCGTCACTAACCCCTATATTGCAAATTTTATCGAAATGGTAAAAGCCACCGCTTCGCTTCGCTTCGGTTTATGTGAGTTTTCTGTAACACCCGTACATAAAACTTGAAACACTTATTAAAAAAAAACGCACCCAAATCCAAATAGGGACAGACAGACAGCGGGACGTGACTTTGTTTTATATTATGTAGTGATTACTCGTTTAGTAGTGCAGGATGCAGAGGTAATAACTATTTTGTTGAACACCTCATATAATTACGGCAATAACAGAGAATACAAAATATATATTAGGTAGTAAAATGGTTATTAATGTTAATAATACTATATTGAGTAATAAAATTGTTAATATGTCTTAATAAGTTATAGCACGGCTGGTCTTAATAAAGATCTTCACAAGACAACCTTGCAAAGAACTAATTCCAGGAACCATAGAACGTGGGTTGTATTTAATCATCACTTCAAATTAATTTCAAATTAATCTCTCGGTAATGTTAATATTACGATATTACAGTACAGTCGGCAGCAGCAGTATCTACGCAACCGAAGAGGTCGAAATGATCTGGGGTGTTATTCTCTCAAAAACAACGGACGGGCGGACGAACGAGCGAAATCGTAGCGGCGAGTTTAGGTAGTCCGTCAGAGCGAACAAAACACATTTTAGCGCGTGCATTTTCGATCCATCGGCAGAAACTATGCTGCTAAATTGAAAATGCATGCCATAAAATAAGTTTTGTTCGCACTGACGGGACTACTTAAACTCGCCGCTACGATTTCGCTCGTTCGTCCGCCCGTCCGTTGTTTTTGAGAGAATAATACCCCAGATCATTTCGACCTCTTCGGTTGCGTAGATACTGCTGCTGCCGACTGTACTGTAATATCGTAATATTAACATTACCGAGAGATTAATTTGAAATTAATTTGAAGTGATGATTAAATACAACCCACGTTCTATGGTTCCTGGAATTGGTTCTTTGCAAGGTTGTCTTGTGAAGATCTTTATTAAGACCAGCCGCGCTATAACTTATAAAGACATATTAACAATTTTATTACTCAATATAGTATTATTAACATTCACTCGTCCGTCCGTCCGACCGTCGTTGTTGAGAGAATTACTACCCTTATCTACCAGTAGCACTACCACTGGTACCGTTGGTTGGTGGTGGTGGTGACTGATGGTAGTTTTGGTGGTGCTGGGATTGGTGGGACCTTTCAATTAAGCAGCATGGTTCGAACGTACAAGGCTACTTAATTGAAAGTGCACGCGCTAAAATGTGTTTTGTTCGCTCTGACGGGACTACTTAAACTCGCCGCTGCGATTTCGCTCGTTCAGCCGACCGTCCGTTGTTTTTGAGAGAATCACTCCCAAGGTGTTGTTGTTCTATTTGCAATAGAATTTTGATAAAGAGACAGTTTTTTGTTTTTACTATGTTTGTTGTATTGCTGTGTGTTTTTGTCAAATAAACGTAGGTTTGATTTTAAAGCTCTATTACTTTGCTTCCACCTCTTAGAGCTTAGTGGAATATCTATCGACTAAAAGTCCAATTACATGCTTATCTTATCTTATCGATAAGATATTGCATGCTTTGCTTGCATTCTCGAATACTTGTTTAACATCCTGTAAATAATTCCATTGGTATAAGTCGACATTTTTCTATCACGTAATGTACCTGTGGGGTGAGACCGCATTTTCTATCCTTGTGAGATCCATTCATTAACTTGGCAGGAGTGAACGAGAATACCGTTAAAGTAATCTATGCTGACGCGACGTTAACTGTATCCACTGGATATAGATATTTAGACGATAGGTACATTCGTTTTTTAACAAAAAGTCCTAGTGGAGAACAGCTTAAGAAGTTTTTTCACTTTGTGTTTTAGAATCATTCTTGATTTAAATTACGGTACCTACAACATTACTTTTCTTTAGAGCCCAAATTAAGAGAAAAACAGAACATACTAACCTCAATCTTATTTTATAGAAGCACTTAAATATTTTTTTAGGATTTTTGGAAGTTTTTTCACTTTGTGTTTTAGAATCATTCTTGATTTAAATTACGGTACCTATAACATTACTTTTCTTTAGAGCCCAAATTAAGAGAAAAACAGAACATACTAACCTCAATCTTATTTTATAGAAGCACTTAAATATTTTTTAGGATTTTTCATCATTTGCTGTTAGGCAACTATATTGTTATTAAATGTGAAAATGGCGGAATTAAAAATATATAATGAAATATAGAATTACAATTGCGAAATTTAATATAGAAGATGTGGTGACACTGGCGACTAAGATTGAAAAGGGCATGCTTCGATGGTTCGGTCATTTGGAAAGGATATAGATGAAAGAAGATTAACGAAAGTGATTTACAGATCGAAAGTGAGTGGACGGGTAGGAAGGTGCCGCCCTTTTCGAGTCAAATCGGAGAAATACTGGAAAAGGGCCGAATCTTAAGTACCCGAAACCGACGTGCGTGCATGACGCGATGTATGAATGTGGAAGAAGCGAAAGAAATTTGCCAAGATCGTAGCATGTGGAAAGATGTGGTATCTGCCTACCCCTCTGGGAAACAGGCGTGACTTAATGTATGTATGTATGTAAAAATATATACTAAAATTACATTGACGACATTATTCAAACAGCAGTTTGGTTTTATAGCTGGCTTTTTATTTATACAATGTTTAACGCAGTGTCCAAAACCTTCTGAAAAAGCAACGAGTTGATTTGCATGAGATATAAATATAATATCATACCTTATCCTCCTGAGTTTCTATATGTACTAAAAATAGTACATAATACGGCTACGGCCATTGAAGTAAAGATTTAATACAAAGGAAGTAAAGTGCAATTTCTTTTGTATTTTTCCCAACTGAACAATTTCATATTCCACTGACAAATTTGATTGTATGGTGGGCTACTTTTACTTTTTTTCGGTCTACTTTTACAAATTCGCCTATGTATATAAAATTATCAACGTGCAGGTCAGTTAACCTGGAAATAATTTAACGCTAGTGACCACCTTGATTTTAAAAAAAATACCGACACGCCGAACAGAAATGTCATCTACAACTATAATTATGTTCATATTTACATAATATTACACTATATGAGCAGTGAGAGTTAAGATCGCGTGAAAATGTGACCATTAATCAATATCGAGATCGATTTGTTAATCTGACATATTTATTAACACTTTTACTGTTCCTTATTTTATTTTTTGTTTAAAATTAATTCAACTGGCGTGTTAATAATTAATTTGTTTGTGTTTATTATAGTAGTAGCATGAGGAGGATTCTCGATAAAGTGGTATTTTATTGCCCTCTTTGTTGTCTTAAAATCACAATGACAAGGTTCTAAGTATGGTTGTGTTGTATACAAATTTTGCTTACTTTGGGACTAGGTCTGTTAGTGTACAGTTTCCTCTGACATGCCTTTTCACACATATCTTACGAGATGAAGAATCCTGCTATGAAATTAAACTTCATAGAAAACATGTTTTTTTCGTAGAAAAAGGGACCAAATCTTAATGCAATACGACCGCATACCGAACTAATTGTTAACCGGTAAGGCGTCACACATACATTATTCATTTGGCACCTATTACATTACTTACTGGACCACAACAGCCTATGAATAACCCTGGAAGTGTTGTTTTTAACACCAATCCATCAAGGCGGTGACATGTTATGCAACATAATTTACAAGTATCCTGACCGGTTTGAGCGAAGACTGTACCCTTACCATGAGTTACAATTACCGTACTCGCTAGCGAGTCGAATGCTCTGTCCCTTGCACTCTATAAGAACACTGAGAGGTCTGAAGACAATATTACATACATACATACATACATAAACTCACGCCTTTATTCCCAGAGTGGGGTAGGCAGAGCTACAGAATTTCCAACAACTATAAAAACTTTTTGATAATTCTGTAACCACATTTTGCTCACTTAGGCGAAGATGTTTACCAGTGTATTAGTGACAGGTTGCAAGCCCATCGCCTAACAGTATTTACTACACGCCTTTATTACCTTAGTCGGCTTTTACGACATTCATGGAAAGATACGGAGTGGCACTATTCTAATCCGGCTACCACACGGGGAATAATACGGGCAATATTCTTCAAACAAATTTACCCAATGCCCTTTGTCTTGTCCATATCGACACTACAAAATTGCAAAAAATACCTGTCTAGTTTTTTAAGATTACTATAAAAAAATCAAAAAGACCGGTTAGTTAACTACTTACGTAAAGTTACTACACATAGCTACTTGCTTCGGGTATAAATCAAACAAGTAGTAACTCAATATCATCACAAATAGAACATGATGCGCCTGCGCATGGCGGCGCATAGACAACCACGGACGGTACACTCTATACATTACATTTAACGAGAAAACTTTAAATGTTTGAAAAGTTAATTGTCATTTATTACATACTTATTTACAAACAATGCATAGTGTATATTTATTTCAAAGTATGAGGGGTAGGTTGAAAAAATGTAAAGCGAGAGTACCGCTTGCAAATTCGTTGATGTATATAAATCAGCATGCTTAATTAGTTACTTACATTAAAGCGTATTAAAACAGTTAGAACGTAGAATTGGTAGACGATTTCGATAACGAAGCAGTTCGGCCAAAGTTGGAAGTAGATATTAATACATTTGCCTTACTGTACCTACTGGCTTTTGTTCTTTCGAAGATGCTTCAATCCCAGTGTATTTTTAATTGGGGTAGGAGAACTGAAACAGCGTATATTGCTGTATTGATACACTGCACCAATCGCAGAATTTTGCTTCTTTTATGGTGTTTTTATACTAATTTTTTTCAATCAAATACGCTTTGCTCGAACAATAAACACGCCTAATCAAGACGAATGTATCGTCAAGTATCGTATGTCGTAGACATCGATGGTTATCCAACAATTTGTACGTACAGTCCGGCGGAGTGATTAGTTTGCGGCCGCGGCGCGGTCGCGGGTTCCCAGCGGGTCAGTTACAACAGATGACGATGTCCGCCATCGGGTGCGTTTACCCTAGTTACAGGAATACAAAATGTAATACCAATGTTCTCAATGCAGTTTGAACAAAGTTTGCGTGTTTTTTTTGTATTACTTATACTTATGTTAACGATAGAAATTACGAACATTAGAAAGCCGTTGAGATGATGTTTAACTATATCTTCGTAAGGCCCAGCGTCCTAAATTTAGGACATTTGTAAAAGTTACTTTTGACTTTAGTTGACCGACACAAGATAATTTTTCGAACTAACGAAATTTGACGTGGGCCTTACGAGGTTATACGTCCTCAGGGATGACAACGATTTAAAGTCTTGAAATTGAAAATGCCTTTGGTCTTAGAAGCTACATACCGCCACATGGCCCGTTTGCACTCGTCATAGCAAAACAAAAAACTTGGCATTCAAATAATCTAGTTACTCATATTTATGGTGACGAACTAGCATGGCCTTGAGCCAACTGTGTACGGTGTTTTTAAATGGTCAAGCAAGCAGGTGATATACTCGTAGAACCTATAATGGGAAAACCTGAAAGAGTTGCCTTCTACACACACAAGCTCACGCGTTTATTGCCTACCCCAGGCAGAGCTACAGAATTACCAATAACTCTAAAAACCTGTTGACAACTCTGTAACCACATTTTGCACACTCAGGTTAAGATGTTTACCAGTGTATTAGTGACAGGTTGCAAGCCCATCTCGTGCCTGTACTACACAGCCTTTATTCCCTTAGTCGTCTCTTACGACATCCACGGGAAGACATGGAGTGGCACTATTCTAACCCACCAACCACACCTTCTATTTCCCGACTCTTATATACCTTTATACTTACCCATTATGTGCGGAAACCGGAAACCTAGCTCACAATCGTGTTAGGTGATTTTATTACAGCAACAATGATTAATTACCCCTTTGGTAATCTTTAGAAAAACGCCCATTTAATTATGCGCTTGCAAACAATTAGTCACTGTCTTTTAATTTAGAAAATCATTGATGTTATCTTCGCATTATCATCACTAATTACTAACATCTTAATCACCTACTCCTGTCCCAACACTAGTCCATAACAATATAAACAAAAAAATCGTGTAAAATCAACACTATATTCAACACTCTACGGCTCAAAATGCATTCCTAGTGAAACCCATAAATACAGCGTGGGCATAGACCAAAGAGAGTTTTTTTTTCCATCCGTAATTAGTCGACAATGAGAAGAAAATATACACTGATGCATGTGAGCGCGGTGTAGGGGGCGTTTTTGCACCAGCTCTATGAAACGTTACTGGAACAGTTTTGCTTAATAACCGATATAATCGATCCAATGGCTCGTGAAGTGATTTATGGGTTAAGATTAATTATAGGTCATGTTGACAATCGTTGAATTATAGTTCAAGACTTGGCTGAAATTTTTGAGCCTAGCTGAGATTTGGCGGTGGATGTACACAATTGTATCGGAAAATATGGTAAGACCATGGATAATTTTAATAGAAAGCCAGCGATGAGAAGGAGATTTATGATCTAGAAAATTAAATAAAGTGACAGAGAGAATGCTAGAAGTAGTGTTATTAGTTTATAAAGGTGCTTGATTTTCAAATATATTTTATGTACAGTGGCGTTCAGAATTGCATGGACAATTTATGAATGAATTCATTCATAAACTGTCCATGCAATTCTGAACGCCACTGTACATCATCATCATCACAGTTTCCGCCAAAAATACGTCCGCAACACAAACGTCCTGGACATAAGCCTCTCCCAAGGTTTGTCACAAAGACCAGTCCAGGATGGCTACCACAAAACACTAAATTCGAAACTTCGGATGCAGAGTCCCTGTCACTCGTCACTAGACTAAATCGAGAGAAAAGGATGGATAACGTTTCAAACTTCGATTTTCAAAGTAGGCCTCTGTGCAACTTGCACCCATCGGTTTCCCACAACGTCGTCAGTCCACCTTATTGCAGGTCTACTCAAGCTGCGTCTTTTGGTGGATTTGAGCCTGTTACGCCAAAAACTACAAACCTATCTATTTCCCAAACGTTTACATAAACATGTTTTACTTAAGAACGTTTTAAAATAACATTTTAGCGTAATAGCACTGATAGCTAATCCATCAATTACAAATGCTATTACGAGCAGACTTTTTACGAGGAGACTTTAAACAAGGCAGCCACTTGGACTACTCAAATTACAGGCCGGTAGCCATCTTGTCAGTGGTAAATAAAATTGTTGAAAAAGTGATTGTTAATAGGATAAAAGTTTTTCTAGAAAAGTCAAATGCCATATCCAATGAACAACATGGTTTCAGAAAAGCAAGGAGTACATCGACTGCATTTTCGCAGTTTGTAGACGATATAAACGATAAACTAAATAACCGGCAGTTTGTTGTAGCCTTGTTCATTGATTTCAAAAAAGCCTTTGACACATTGGACCACGAATTGTTACTTAATGCTATGCATGAGAGTGGGATCCGGGGTCCAATGAGTCAGTGGTTCCGTAGCTATTTGGAAAACCGAACGCTGCGTACGAGCATCAAGGGGGAAACCGGGGAAGAGGCAGATATCAGGTATGGAGTGCCAACTGGATCAGTGTACGGACCTGTCGGCTACATCATGCACGTAAATAGCATATGCAGAGTTGTCAAGCACTGTAGTGTGTACATGTATGCGGATGACACGTGCCTGGTGTATGCTAATAGAGATCCGAGTGTCATACAGGAGAAAATACAAGACGATTTTATAAGTATACTTAAGTGGTCACATGATAACGGCATTTTGCTAAATGTAGCCAAGACTAAATGTATGTTGATTCATTCACCGTATATGAAAAAAACAAATGATAATATCAACATTTATGGTCATACGTACGATTGTCTCCATAGAAATTTGGCTGGGTGTAGTTGTGATATTGTTGAGTTTGTTACCGAGTATAAATACCTTGGGTTGACTATAGATTGTAACTTTAATTGGAAACCACATGTTGATATTGTCTGTAATAAACTTAGAGCTGTTTTATGTAAATTTAACAATCTTAAATTTAGAGTCAGTAAACCTGTATTGTATGCTCTGTACCATGCACTTGCCGATCCAATCTTAAGTTATGGCATAATAGCCTATGGACGTACTTTTCGAAGTCATCTCGAGAAAATTTTGAATTTACAGCTCAGGATAATTAAAATGTTAGTAGACAGGAAAACGAAAAAGAAGTGTAATAATAATTATAATATTTTATTTAAGACCTGTAAAATACTTCCTGTTAAAGAGAAACTTAGGTATATATTAGCGTTAGAACAGTTTAAGAACCCTGAGTTTAAAACACCTAAAACATATAGCCGTAAGCTTAGGCTAGGGGTAAGGAATAAATATTTAGAACCTAGAGCATGTAACTACTATGGGCAAAGAACTAGGAAGTACATGATACCGCGAATTTTCAATGCATTGTTTTCGGAGGAGGACTGTAGTAGTAAACATATTTTAAAAAAAAAGCTTAAACATCATGTGTTGGATTCATTTGTAAAAGGAAAGGTTTAGTAGCTGTTATGTTTGTAGTAATTAGGATAGGTACACAGTAATTAGTTAATAAGAGTGTAAAATTCGCCTTCAAACTGTTTAGCAGTTTGGCGAAGTTGTTAGTATTTATAAAACAGTGTACTTAAATTTGAATTAAAAAAAAAAAAAAAAAAAAAAAAAAGAGCTATGCAGCAATTGTTATGTGTGTTATTTACGGCTTGCCTGCATGTAATAGCATGCATTACGGCCTGGAAGCGATTTTCCGGGGGACGGTCTAAGCTAGAATTAACTTGATTCGTGTAGGAACTGAAATATTAAGTGGTTAAAACTAGGTTAAAATCCGGCTTCCTATTCCTATTATATGCAAACATTCTCTATGTCTACTTTTACTATTTTATACTAGAAAATTACTAAGTTGCGCAAAAATTTGATGAACGTGACACAAATGCTAGACACTTGTCAACGAAACTACCACGTTATTTAATTTTAAAAATTACTCATCCAACATTAAAAAGTCCTAGAAAAAAATCCTTGCCGAATATAATTTCTATTGACAAAGGACAATCGGGAAGTCCATTTTAGAATCACAATGATGAATGAAAATTACAAAATTACGTCACGCGGTGGGAGGATATCAATGGCATGAGAAATCAGTTATCGGTGACTTTCAGAAAAAGTTCTAGAAATTAGAAAATACGGCCTTTTCAGCTTTAGCCAACGATTATGACCAAAAAATCGGCCTCAAGAATAGTATACCTACCACAACAAGAACTCCCGCGTAGTGCACATGCAAATGAACTGTTTTAGAATATAAACCATGCAGGAATGTGTTTAGTAATCGCAGTCAACGCTTGACCCGTGGCGTGTATCTCATTGGCACGGATTGCTAATGCTAAGCTATCTTCAGGTTAACTCACAATGCCTTCTAAATGGCTCGATTAGAGGATTGCAAACGCATGGTCTTAAGTACGTCTCATGTTACCTTTTCGTATGATGTACAAATTATTCTCTCAAAAACAACGGACGGGCGGACGAACGAGAGAAATCGCAGTGGCGAATTTAGGTAGTCCCGTCAGAGCGATCAAAACACATTTTAGCGCGCGCACTTTCAATTAAGCAGCCTGATTTCGATTGTACTAAAAACCCCAGAAGTTTCCCAATGTGGATAGATCATCAGCCATGCATCAGAGGGTATTCCCCCCGAGGTATGCACCTAGAATCTGCCGGAAGACGTCTGTCCGTCTGCGTGTTCCGCCGACTGCGGTAATTGTTATCTACTATTCATAATTGGTACCGTCGCGGGCGCATGACAGTTGTGATCTATTGTTATTATTATATGAGTTGCATAATGTTATTAAATAGCATTATGTAAATGGTGAAAGTGTTGAAAGGCGGTAGGTTTTTTATTTTAATATTTAAAAAAAAATAGTTTTGTGTATTTGCCAGCATAACGGGTTTTGCGGGTGGTAGGACCTTGTGCAGGGCCCGTCCGGATCGCTACCACCATCTTATCCATTAACCTACCGCCAAACAGCAGTGTTCGCATTGTTTTGTTCCGGTTTGGGGATAAGACAGCCGGTGAAATAACTAGCATAGAGGCATTCCATCTTAGTCCTCAGGGTTGGCAACGCATTTGCAGTCTTAGGATTGCATCGCAGTCCTGTGAATGCGAATGTCTATTTGTCACAGTTTCCACTTACCATCAGGTGGCCTGTGTGCTCGTTTGACTTCTCTATGACATAAAAAAAAAACTATTTTATAATACATTGCAAAGTTAATATATATGTGACATTTTACGACGATGACAAATAGTGGCATTGTAAGTGGCATTTTGAATCCCTTAATAAAAGTACAAATGGCGGATTTGAAGCCCAATGACATTCTCTAACAGTCAATTAGTAAGAAACTTTTTTTCTTGATTTCTTAAAGGGGCGATAGACGGGCGAGTAAGTACGCATACTTAAAGCTCGACGATATTTTCGCCCGTGTTTATCTTTTGAAGTTCGGAGACTTAGGGCGACACACCCGCGAGCAAACTCGCCAAGCTATGTACGGCGTACTTACTCGCCCGTTTATCTCGGACTTAGATATTTAGGGTATCAATGCAAGTAGCCACACCAATCATTGGTCACTTAGACTCTAGACTCTAGACCCATCAGTAACAGGCGCCATTTCCGGATATCTGGAATAATTGAGTTTTAATGACCATGTCCCTCAGTCTAGTCGTTCGGGTGCTGAGTTTCATTCCCGGTAAGGGAAAATATTTATGTCATAAGTATTTGTTTTTGATTCTTGGATGTTTCCTACGTATAAAGGTATAAAGAGAAATGTGGAATAAAAGAAGATGTAGTGACTAAGATTGAAAAGGGCATGCTTCGATGGTTCGGTCATTTGGAAAGGATGGATGAAAGAAGATTGACGAAAGAGATATACAGATCGAAAGTGAGTGGACGCGTCGGAAGGGGCCGCCCTAGGCGTACTTTTTCGAGTCAAATCGGAGAAATACTGGAAAAGGGCCGAATCTTAAGTACCCGAAACCGACGTGCGTGCATGACTCGATGTATGAATGTGGAAGAAGCGAAAGAAATTTGTCAAGATCGTAGCAAGTGGAAAGAAGTGGTTTCTGCTTACCCCTCTGGGAAACAGGCGTGATTTAATGTATGTATGTATGTATGTACAAGCTTAAAAAAAATCCACAAAAGTATTTTTATTGTTGCCTGTTATTTGTTGTTTTGTCGTTATTGTATAAGCCTAGAGCTTATTTTGTGATTAACTCAATTTGTGTAAGACCGTCCCCTAACACTTTACTAATTTATCAAATGAAGACTTCTGTCGTTGCCAGTACCACTTGGTGATTAATATGCCGACGCTACGTCATGCGCAGGCGATCATTCGACGAGCGCAAATTATTCGCTTCTAATTATGAACGTTTATTCCTCTGTGAGTGTAATGGTTTATCGAGTGATTCAAATTTTATGTTACTTTAAAACGTGCTATTAAATAAATAAAAAAACGTTTTATTTCAGACCGACGTTGATCCATAGAATTTTAGTACAATGAGGCTTTAACCTATGTTAGTAACACAAAAAAAAAGATTAACAATTAGACTTTGGCTTCGAAGGAGCAAACAAAATAGATTTAAAAAGAACGGACGGGCGGATAAAATGATAGGATTTTTTTTAATTATTATTTTGTATGTTTTCTATGGTTATACGTTTTTTTTATTGATAATGGGTTCGCTCTTGAGTAACTCTTGCCCTTTTAATTGAAGCTAAGTTGTGTTCAACTATTCAGTAGCCTTTTAACTCCGTAATTCTCTTGAGAACTGTAAAAAAATGCGAGGGAAAAATCATCCTTTGACTGAATCCTGGGCTTGGACTTACTGTATTGTAGATTTCCCCTGGTAGATTTTTGACGTGTGAATAAACATCTTTTATCTTTTATCTTTAAATCTGATGGGATTGATTAGTTAAAACATAAAAAAACAACATCTAAACGATCCTACAAACTTACGTTTACAAGTAGGAAGTTTATAATTTTAGTATTTAGAATAGTAGGATTCGTGGAATTTAAAAAGGGCCACGTTGATTGGTTTGTCGACTATCTCTGCGTTATGTTGGTTCTTCAGTCGTAAAGAGTCGTATCAAATATGGACCAAGGGCTCTACCCTAAAAATCGAAGTTCGAAGTTACGTTAGCTCCGTCTGTCACTCGTCATTCGAGACTAAATCGAGAGAATTTAAGGGACGGGGTAACGTAACTTAGAACTTCGTTTTTAAAGTGGGGCCTTACACTTACCATGAGTTACAATTACCCGTACTCTCTAGCGATCGAATGCTCTGTCCTTCGCTCTTATAAGAAAACTGGGTACGGTTATTGTAACTCATTGTAAGGGGGTAGGTAAGTAAGAGCAGCGTCCAGTGAGGTCAGAAGCTGATCGGTAAACTTTTTTGTGCTATTATTACTACATTTTGATAATTGTACTTAAATTGTCAGTGAGCAAGAAAACATATCTATTTTCAGCTTGATCGATATTAATAAAAAAGTAGAAAAAGGCAGAAAATTGGCAGCACGATCCAATTTTTACTCAAATACTGCTCTGCCTCTTGAGAGTATGCTATGCTGCCGTCCTAAGCAAAAAAGCAGTAACTAATATAAACTTCCTGTAGTAATATCAACCTTATTATTAACTCCATAGAATTGATTCTGCTTTGGTGATTGAATTTAAGATATCTACTGCTTATTGGTTTAGGATGGCAGTATGGTAGATCTACTAAAAATTCAAGAAGTTTCGGTATATTGAAATTCCACTCAAGATCTATTTTTTTGTTTCAGTGAGGGGCTATTCACTTGCCCCGTCAATGCTTCACCGGTCGATTACGCAAAGGTAAGGTTCTTAACTTAATTAATATTTCTGTAAATAGAAAACGCTATGAATAAATTCAATTTTGATAGAGTAAGGAATGAAAAAGTCAGAGAGAAATGTGGAATAAAAGAAGATGTATTGACTAAGATTGAAAAGGGCATGCTTCGATGGTTCGGTCATTTGGAAAGGATGGATGAAAGAAGATTGACGAAAGAGATGTACACATCGATAGTGAGTGGACGGGTCGGAAGGGGCCGCCCTAGGCGTACTTTTTCGAGTCAAATCGGTGAAATACTGGAAAAGGGCCGAATCTTAAGTACCCGAAACCGACGTGCGTGCATGACTCGATGTATGAATGTGGAAGAAGCGAAAGAAATTTGTCAAGATCGTAGCAAGTGGAAAGAAGTGGTCTCTGCCTACCCCTCTGGGAAACAGGCGTGATTTAATGTATGTATGTATGTAAATTCAATTTGAGATAAATCAAGTTTAAATTCGTTTGAATAACGTTCTTAGAAAAACCTTTATACCACAGCCAATTCCCAATACAAAAAAATCGTAGAATATTTACAAAGTAATAAAATATCTCGAAATAATAAAAACGAGTTGACATAGTTTCAAGCTCTCATCGTTATAAGTTACGCCCGCGCGGGTGGTCCCCTTAACAACGCTGCGGTTCAGCCAGCTGCCGCTAGATGGCGCTGTTTACAACTAACAATAATACAAGTAAAAACCGCACTTTTCCAAGTACTTATTTATTTTAGTGCATCGTTAAAGCTACAGTTGTTTCTGTTTACATTTTGTAATGATGTTTGTGTCTGCTTGGTGATTGTAGCAGTTGGGCTGCCTTTGATATCGTTACGAGTAATTTGTCGGCTTTTTCCTTAGTGTAAGATTTAAAATGTTTTATGTACTTATAGTAACTATGTAAGTTTAAGCAGTATATACTAGTTCGAGCATCAGGTTGTTATGAGAATATGGCAACTGTATTAAATAAACTTTCGTATTTGACATTATTGTAGTATGACGATTAGTTTACCAATAACAAACAACGTCCTACCACAATTGTAGGTGGAAAGACCTTGTTTATGATCGCTACCACCATCTCATACTTTAGCTTATCACTGAGCAGTAGTGTCGCATTGTTATGTTCCGGTGTGCGGATTATACAACCGGTGCAATGACTGACATATTATTATAGGCATTCCATCTTACACCAGTTGGCAACGCATTTGCAGTCTTAGGATTAAATTCTTCAGATTGCAAATTTCTATTGTTCTCGGGTACAGTCGAGGTTAAAAAGACCTTATTGTCATAGTAATATTAAGGTCTGTGCAGATATTTTTGAGACTATGTGGTGTATAGATATTGGTGACCATGATTGTACTGTAGGTGTGTCTGTGATCATTTGCCTTCTCCATTGCTAAAAACTAACCTACTTTATATAGGTATAAAAAATACCTCTGGGTTGTGTAAGCATACTTCCCATTAGATAAAAACTTACTTCCTCAATAGTAAATGGTCATTGTTGTTAATATGTATAAATGCTACAAGATACAATGTAGGTACCTATACTTTGTAGTTTTTGCCCCATATGTCTATCGCGTGTCTACAAATCCAGCGGAATCTAAGTTTAATTGGTTTGAATTATTCATTTAATTCAGTTTCTTGCTGATTGCTTACACGGATCTTGACATAGTATATTTCTAAATCATAGTAACGTTGGCCAACAGTTTGGCATTAAATTGTAAATAGGCCAGGCCAATTAAAGATAGAGATCAAGCCGCATTTTATATTAACTATATATTCTCACAAAAAATAGGCACCTGTTTACGAACTTGAATCTCGCGAGATAGCATAATTTTTGTCAAAAATTATCTTGTTTGTATACTTATGTCTAAAAAAATAATCACTATTAAATGTTGAATTTAAAAATCGCACGAAACATTTTGATGTGAAATTCTCATCATTGAAAAAATTATACATTCCACAGCCGGGATAACCCCTTTTCTAACTTAACCTCGTTCTATTAATTTATCTCCGATTGTTAACCACGACTAGTGGCTCCATCTATATTTTACAAGCTCAAGCTAATGACTCGATTGAACGTTCATAAAATTTCTGGTAGATGGCGCTACTGTCCTAGAATCGGAGACTGCATACCGCATACTTTGAATGAGACGCTTTTTCCATAGCAAATTATCTGAAACATTAACAGTTATTTAAGAATATTTATTTATTAATCATCAGTTGCCGTCTTAGTGAAACAAATGATACAAACCTTATTGTACGTACCTTTACTGATATAAATGATAAAATTTTTCAAATCTAACCACTGGCTATTGACCTTTTTGAATAAGAGTTATTTAATTACATAGGCCTAAAATACCCACGATTTTTGCATAGCAACATAAATACCTCGTTTTATTTATGCATGTCACGATTTCTAATGCTTCAAACGTGTCGTTAATTTCACACACCATTAATACACTAAGCGCCAATAGCTCGATATTGTGTCCATTTTATATGACAATATAAGCAGTGAGGCCCAAAAGTATCAGGTGGTCCTTCGAGCCGGATCAAACAAAAACAGCAAAACAAATTCGTATTTTGCCGTAGTTTACCATTAAAAGTAATTTTATTGATCCGTCAATTAAAAATCAATATGGATTAGTTACCGCAACATGGGCGTTTGGCACGCATATAAGCGGGTTCACACCAACCGTATTGGTCTCGTGAACGGTGTAAATTAATGGGTGGGTCTAGTAATATGTCAGAATAATCAGCATTAAACTGGATCTGAAAATTTACTTTAAATGAAATCCTAGTGTTCGGGGTGATTAACAGTTCCAAGCCTTTTTGAGAAACTAAACACCGTTTTATACAAAACCAAGTCATCCGGTTTTTGAACAGTAAAATTTCGAAATATGAGACTTTATTTTTTATAATATCATCTAGCTCAGGAACAGGCAATAATATTGTGCTTAATAAAAAAATACCTATAGGTAGTCGGTGCGGTTGGCGCGACCCCGGCCATGCGCCTGCGCATTTCGTGTCACTCACCTTATACAACGACCTTGCAATGCTAACCGGTCACGCGACGCTGTATCTATGCTTCTCTACCTCGCTGTTACTACATTATTGCTATCTCCTTCGAACGCATTGGTGTCGCACACCGGACTACTGGGGTATCGTTCTTTTCAGTCGCACCTTTTATACTTACGAGCTAAAGGGACATGTGTTTAGTTCCTGGTTTAAGGCACAGATGGCGTTACAAAGGCAATTTATTTACACACTTAAATTTCCGCTTTATTTGTGTTTGTATTTATTGCAATTGTTGCTTACATTACTGCAGTATTAATCGGCTTTTGCGCATTAGCAGTGACTATACGTTTTTGTCGGGCCGTAAAAGGGGTAGCAAGGAATAAGTATACTTACTGGTTTCTAACATTTTCTAATTAGTTGTTATAGTATTCTATATTCCTTTGTCAGCACCGCAACGCCACCTGGATGGAACATAAAAGAAAGTATGTTTGAATACCAAGCGTCAACGTCGTGGGTTTTCTTGACAAACCAAGGGTAGGAGATGTCATCAATGTAGAAAACCATAATAGACCATCCTGATTAAGCTATCTAAAATATAGGCTCAGTATATACCCTTACCACGAGCTACAAATTACCTTACTCGCTAGCGAGTCGAATGCTCTGTCCCTTGCACTCTATAAGAATACTCGCGAGGCGAGGTCTGCGAGGGTCAGAGCTTCGATTCGCTAGCGAGTACGTTAATTGTAACTCATGGTAAGGGTACTGATAGTACTTACTACTGTTAATTTCAGGATTCTGGTTCTACTCGAGGTGAGTTTCATGCAAGATTATATCAAAACTATATGCAGGTGACATTGCTATCGAGACGCACGAGAATTATGAACCTGATTGTGGGCCACCAACTTTCAAATTAAATGGGTTTACATCTGTTTCATCGACACTTATTTAATGAAATGTACCAATTAATAAATTACTTTATCAATAACTTTTTCAATGTAAGTTAGTATACTAAATATTCACAATGACAGATAAGGACACAGCATGGTTTAGCTACCCCACGGCTATTCCACGTTTATAAGTAAGGCGATTGGTATGTTACCAATGGAAGTCACCATCACAAGTAGGTACCACAAAAAAACACAGTCTACACAATTTATTGCATTCATTTTAGTTTAATCAACCGGATTATTAACGCTTTTTTCTAAGAAGAGCACCTTCTTTAATTGTATTTTATACTCCGTGACAGTATGTTCATGCGCTGAACATTTTCTTTGAAAATCTCAAAGTTCAAGTTGCGTTAGCCTCATCTCTTTTTCTTCATAGTCTCGAATGACGAGTGACTGGGATGGAGTTAACGTAACTTCGAACTTCGATTTTCAAACTAGGGCCTCTGTTCGCATGCTATGTTCTTGCGCTGTTCGCGTCCGCTTTGCTCGTGTGCGCTGCGCGGGCGCAGGTCGTGAGAACCGGCAAGTGTGCGCCCGAGCTGATTGTGATAGATCGGATCACTTCGGATTAAGTAGCTCGAAACATACTAAACGGTCGGAGCAAGGTGTTCAGGCTTGTACATGTTTTGTTGACGCTTGTAAATTTGCGCTTGAAAATATGGAAAAAAAACAAAAACGCATCTTAATTGTGTGAGGTCTGTAAGCACTTATTGGAGACTGGACAAATTTGCACACAAGATAAGGGGTGTGTTGTGTAGGAACACAAACAAAAATAAAGAATATGTCACTGATTATAAGACTGAAATTATTTCCAATAGACGTAACGTTATTGTCCATTTAATACTTGTTCTTATTTAAAACAAGTTAAGACTTATTTTAGGTTGTGTCCCTATTCACCCCTTAATCCCTACTCACTCTGTTTTACTGTACCTATAAATAATTACATAAATTACTTGTTTAAGTACCGTATACGATTCAAAAGATATCAACTGATCTTAAATAAAATTCTGGTCCTAAGATGCCTCAAAAATTACTTTTCTATAGCTATGAGCTTACGCATGAGTACACTACACACTACACACTCACACACATACTGCCCTCTTATGGAGAAAAGGCACAAGTGTAATTCATTCATAGAAGCATATTAAACGGTCACAGGTTATATTTATTAAGGTTGGAAGTGCAATACAACTCATATAGTCGATGTGACTCTTTTCCATATGAGGGTAACATACACTATACACCTGTCTACTTGTACACTCGACGCACAACTTTTCTCGTTTCTCAATATCTCAAAAGGTCAGCTGAAAGAGATCCCAATTTTGTTTTTTTTATCCTTCATTGTTTTCTTTCATACAAAAACGCCTAGTTTCATACATGTATACCTCTACATACCTACATACCTACTTTACCAAGACTTGAAATCTCTACTGAAGACCAGTTTAGTAATACGGCTCTTAAGAGTTCTTAGGTATATCTATATAGGTCTCAATTAAAAGTCTGTTGTCCTTGAGTCCGTCATTTGTTATTAAGGTTCCGCGAACGCAATTTTTTCATGAAGCTTTTTCCGAGTATTTTTTTCCGCGGTCGATAAATTTTCACTGTCCATTAAATTAAGCTGTATTAAGCTATAATGACTCATCGTATTTATATCAGGCCAGGATGCCTAATTGAGAATGCATGCGCTAAAATGAGTTTTGTTTGCTCTGACGGGACTACTTAAACTCGCCGCTGCGACATTCACTCGTTCGTCCGACCGACCGCCGTTTTTATACGAATCTACCGACAGACTAGCTACCTACTGGCCAAGTCTCATGCACTCGCTGACCTAAGTAGGATGTGGACGTCCAGCATTTGGGAGTTTTGCGATGGGTTAACGCCCCATACCAGAAAGCGTCAATTTGTTTACGTACTACACTGCTGAAGAAATACGATCCTTAATAAATACAAACAAAACAAATAAATCATGCAAAATGCTTGAAATAAATACTGTGCAGCCATTTTGGAAATTACCCGTTTATATTGGCATTGGCATTCAGCCACTTCCGGAATAACAGAGATGCGTATTTTTTTTACTAATATTAGGACAAAGACGTTAGCGTAATGTTCTTAACTCTTAACTTTACACGTTTATTCATAGTCATGTTAATATTTAACCTGATCTTGACCGAAATACTCGTCTCACGACACCTCTAAAGCTTTTTTTTCCATGTTTTGACATCTACTTTGACTTGGCATCGGTAGAGATAGTAATGCAGACAACCTGAACCCAATGTCACCTTTAGCATACGCAGCTTCTGTCATTGAGTCTACCTTATTAAAGTGGTTTCTTCGTACTCGATTTTGCACCCTAAATAATAATAATAAATAATAATAAATATCAGGGGAGATGTCACACCAATTGACCTAGTCCCAAACTAAGCTCAAGGCTTGTATTATGGGTACTAGACAACGATATAAATACTTATATAGAGAAATATATACTTAAATATATAGAAAACATCCATGACTCAGGAACAAATATCCGCGCTCTTCACACTAATATCTGTCCATACCGGGATTTGAACCCAGGACCGCTAGCTTCGGAAGCAGGGTCACTACCAACTAGGCCAGCGTGTCGTCAAATGATCACAATTCATAGAGATCACAGTACCACTACCTTAAGCTGTTATCGAAAACTCATATAAAGTTCTACAGTCGATAGCGAGTTTACGATCTTTGAATAATTTTCGATTCATCTCGTACCATGACTCAAGTACCTACACGTATACTATGCTTGCTAACGTTAACTCGATAGTTCATAATATAGTTATCGTTACGTCACGGTCACTAAACGAAGCTGTCTCTTACAAAATAAAACAACTTAAAGTAGATATTGGACGCTACAAAATTACAGGTTCTCGCCAATGATAATGTACAACTTACAAAGTACTTGTTCTACTATTTTGGTCGTGGTAGATCATAGAGAAATAACTTCAGAATTTTGCTTAACGGCATTAAATATCATTCAACTTCCAATACACGAACTGTTTGTTTGTTTAATATCGTTTGAGGCTATTTAATTACTACTGATTAAATAATTAGGGAATACATATATGTTTATCAAGTTGTGAAACGCATGATATCTGAGACGAGATATCGATATGTTAGCCCTTAGGTCCGTTAATCGCATATATACATACATACACATACATACATAAACTCACGCCTTTATTCCCAGAGTGGGGTAGGCAGAGCTCAGAATTACGAACAACTTCAATTTGTTGATAATTCTGCAACCACATTTTGCACAGTTAGGCTAAGATGTTTACCAGTGTATTAGTGACAGGTTGCAAGCCCATCGCCTAAAAGTACCTAATCGCAAATATATTTCGGTTTTTTAACGATTGTAAGAATATGATTAAGTGTAGAGTTCGTACGTGTTTTCTACTTGCTAAAATACGTACGACTTGAAACTTTTTAAATTGCGCAATGCAAAAGGACTTATTTGTAACTTCTACCAATATTATAATTTTTTGTTCGAGAATAAAACATTACTAATGCATTTCACTTAAAAAAAAAAAACATGGAGAAGGCTCGCGAGCACTCATAGACATGAAATCTTAAGAGTACAATCTCAAAACTGCAATCCTAAAACTTCAAATGTGTTGCCAACCCTGAGGGCTAAGATGGAATGCCACTATGCTAGTAGTTTCATCGGTTGTCTTCTCCCCATACCAGAACACAACAATGTGAACACTACGGCGGTGCGATGGGTTATAGGCTAAAACCTTGTGCAGGGTCCGTCCGGATAGCTACCACCAGCTATCCGGACGGACCCTGCACAAGGTTCTACTACAAAAAAATATATTTAATTCCAAGAGAAGCACGTCCCCTGCGTTACGGGGTAGCAAAATATCAGTTAAGAAATGCAGTAAGTGGTTGCCGGCTTAGAATAGTGCCACTCAATGACTTCCCGTGGATGTCGTAAGAGACGGCTAAGGGAATAAAGGTTTGTAGTACTGTTAGGCGATTGGCTTGCAACCTGTCACTAATACACTGGTAAACATCTTAGCCTAAGTGTGCAAAATGTGGTTACAGAATTATCATGAAATTTTTAGAGTGGTTGGTAATTCTGTAGCTCTGCCTACCCCACTCTGGGAATAAAGGCGTGAGTTTATGTATGTATGTATGACTGTATGTATGTATGTACCTATGTAAATGCAGAAACAAAACATTTGAATTCTTGTCCGTAAAACTAACATCATGGGAATGAATACATTTTTTCAAATGTTTTTCAACGACAACGCATTTAAAAAAGAAACAATGTAGTCCAATATTTTTTTTACTCCAGTTACTTCATGTTTTTTTCCATATGACTGCTAATGTAAAATAAACATGCATATTATTATGTTCACAGGAGCATTACACGCATGGACAGACAAACCGACGTCCTTATAATCGGGATGAATAAACAACGTCCTAAGCAAAAACGCAGTAACTAACATAAACCTCCAGTAGTAATATTGACCTTATTGTTAAGGTTATAGAATTGAATTTGCTTTGGAGATTAAATTTAAGATATTTCTTACTGGCTTAGGAGGGATGAATAGACAACTCCGATCAATATGGTCTAGTTTTATTGTAAGAGGTCAAGTTTCCTTTGTTTGATTTATTTAAATTAAATTTTTAATATCCCTGTGAGATTTCACCGTGGATAAGGGTTGTTTAAAAAAACCCGTTGTGTTGTTATATTAAAGAGTAACGTTCAGCTTCTCGTTTGAGATTTCAATCCATTACATTTAGATCGGTACCGTATCAAATTTGTAAAAAAGGAACCCTTATGTTCAGACTTCGTTGTCTGTCTATCTGTATATCACAGCATACTTGAAATTTGGCATAATTGTACAACTGGCTTCTGTTTTTAGTAAAAAAATTATTAAAAGTCGCTTAGAATGGGGGTTGAAAAAGAAAAGTGGTTTGATTAATCTGGGATTCATATATCTGCACATTTCAAAACCATTGTTTTCTTAATTTTAAAAAAATTAAAAATCTAAATTAAAAAGTGTTCATTATTTACAGTTTTTGAGAAATAAAGAATCTTTAAAATTTTGTATTAAAATAAAGGCTAGTCAAAATGGACCCTTTTGCATAGAACATATAAATTACCATAAATACCGAACCCTCGGTACGCGAGTTCGAGTCGTACTTGACAGGTTTTTTTTTTTAAAAAGGAGGTAGACGATCTAGCGAGCGAGCCACCTGATGGTAAGTGACCATCGCGACCTATAAACACCCGCAACACCCGTACCCATACCATGAGTTACAATTACCGTACTCGCTAGCGAGTCGAATGCTCTATCCCTTGCACTCTATAAGAATATTGCGAGGTCTGCGAGGGACAGAGCTTCGACTCGCTAGCGAGTACGGTAATTGTAACTCATGGTAGGGGTATAGAGGAATCGCAGGTGCGCTGCCGGCCTCTGAGATAATACTATTAGTATAAACTAATTGAAAACCAAGATCACATCTTGTTGGTTTCCAACGTATCGGTACTTTTTTAAATAATTTATAAATTGACCTAATTTGATTTCATACATTAGATTTAAATGGGTAACTTAAAGTCATATTTCAATTAAAGCCATTTAAATTGTAAAAATAAATATGTTAACTGATGTTATTGTGGTAAAAGACGTGAAGCAAGCTTAATAAGTCAAAATTTTGATTATACAACGTGTTACAAAATACCCCGTAAAAAATCTAATAAATTATCAAAGCCTAAAATATTGTCAACCCTAGTAAGCTGTCATGTCAGGGAACCGGAGTTAACATAGATTATTTTAACAGAGAGGCCTACCTACCAATTTAATAATTTTTCAACTTAAATGGGTTTAAAACTATTGATAATAAATACAACATAGTGTAAATTGGAACGTTAACTAAGAACTGTCAGCCTGTCACTTTGACATCTACACACTTCCCTTTCCGGCTCACTTGTTGCACCATTGCTTGTCTGTCGCTATTATAGTTTTTATATTGGAAAAGCTTTTCTTTCATTTTAATCCTAACATTAAACTAATTTCATTAGGTTATGGGCCCAGACGCCCGGTAGGCATAGGGAAATCGATAGGTCGAAATTTAAGTTTAATTCCGCGGATTAATTTGGATTAGTGAGGTCATAACCTCAAAGCGACATAGCCGGCAACCGTTCTATTCCAGCGTTTTTTCAGCTTCTATTTCGATCGTAGTCAGGATGGCATCAATAACAAATGTGGGCATCGCAAAATTGACGGGCCGAGACAACTACAATACATGGAAGTTTGCGGTCAAAACTTACCTGGAACATGAGGAACTTTGGGAGTGTGTTGAAGCAAGTAGTACTACTGTTGATGATACTGTAGATGCAAAAAAGGACCTAAAAGCCAAGTCGAAGATTATCCTGCTGGTAGATCCTCTTAACTATGTCCATATACAGGAAGCGAAAACCGCTAAAGAGGTTTGGAATAATCTTGAAAAAGCGTATGATGACTCCGGGCTGACAAGAAAGGTAGGTTTACTCCGAGACCTTATTACTACAAACCTGGATAGCTGTAGTAACATAGAGGAATATGTAAACAAAGTAATGACTACTGCACACAAACTCAGGAATATAGGTTTCGCTGTTGATGACGAGTGGCTCGGGACATTGTTACTCGCAGGTCTGCCTGAAACCTACAAGCCTATGATAATGGCTATTGAGAGTTCTGGTGTGCAGATTAGTGCAGATTCAGTCAAAACTAAGATACTGCAAGATGTAAAAGCTAATGATTCTACAGCATTTTATACAAATCATAATAAGTATAGGAAACCACAAAAAAGTTTTAACATTAAACCACAGGGAAAAGGTCCCCGTTGCTATTCATGTAACAAATATGGCCATTATAGCTCTAACTGTCAGTCTAAGAAAAAAACATTTAATAAGAATGATACTAATGATAATGCTTGTGTTTCTGGTTTTGTAGCGGCATTCTCAGCATGTTCATCATCCGTTGCTGATGACATCTGGTACATCGACTCTGGTGCTAGCATGCATATGACTAGAAACAAAGGATGGATGTACAACTGTAAACCTGCATCAATAACAAATATTAAAACTGCAGACAACAAGCAACTGGAGGTAAAAGGATGTGGCAATGTCGACTTGAAAGTACCGGGCACAAATAATCAGACTGACTTTATTCAGGTAAAAGATGTTTTATATGTTCCTAACTTGGCAACTAATTTGTTATCAGTGAGTCAGATGACCCAGAATGGGTGTCAGTTACAGTTCACAAAAAATGGGTGCAATATATTTAAAAATAACAAATTAATTCTAACAGCCAAATGTTTAAACAATATGTATGTGGTAAATGATATAACCTATGCATTGCATGCATCAACTTATCTGTGGCACCAGAGATTAGGCCACTTGAATTTTACTGATATGGCAAAAATAGAGAATTCTACTATAGGAGCTCAATTACCACATGCACTGAAAACAAATAGTATGATTTGTATCACTTGTCTTAAAGGCAAACAGACAAGACAGCCATTCAAACATGAAGGCTCAAGAGCTACTGATCCATTAGGTTTGATCCACTCAGATATATGTGGACCTATGGAAAATAAGTCTCTCGGTGGAGCACGATATTTCATAACATTTATTGATGATTTTACCCGAAAAGTACATGTATATTTTTTGAAATCAAAAGCAGAGGCTTTAGATAAATTTAAAGAGTTTAAGAGCTATGTTGAAAATCAATTAGATAAGAAAATTAAGATATTAAGAACCGATAATGGTAAAGAGTATATAAATGAGGCATTTGGTAATTTCATTAAACAGTCGGGAATTTTACACCAAAAAACAAACCCATACACCCCTGAACAAAACGGGTTGGCAGAAAGAATGAACCGCACATTAATTGAACGAGCTAAATGTATGCTTATAAATTCCAGTATGCCGAAGATTTTTTGGGCAGAGAGTGTCTCGACTGGTGCCTACATTATTAATAGAACTCCTACCAAGTCATTGAATGATAAAACTCCAGAAGAAATGTGGAGTGAGAAGAAACCTGACATCAGTAATTTAAAGATTTTTGGCTGTAAAGCCATGGTACACATTCCAAAGGAAAAAAGACTGAAATGGGACAGTAAGTCACAAAAACTTATATTTGTTGGTTATTGCCATGAAACAAAAGGCTACAGACTGTATGATGAGTCAAAGAAACAAATAATAAGAAGCAGGAATGTTGTATTTTTAGAAGGAACTGTATCAAAGGATTATGTGCCAATGCCATTATCAGAATCCAAGATGGAGGACGCTCATAATGAAACAGAATCCACTATCCTGAATGATTCCAGTGAAAGCCACTCTAGCACAGTTTCATCAGAAATGAGTACGCACACAGCTGTAGAAAATCTGAGCTGCTCTGAGATTGAAGACAATTTAAAGGATGTTGACTATGTACCCGATGAAGACATTTCAAGTCTACCAGAAAAGAAAGTGACCTTAAGGCCTAGGGTTCACAAAGTGAGTAAGGAAAATTACACTTATAACACAGTACACGGAGTCACATCGCCTGAGGAACAAGATCCTTATAATTTAGAGATAGCTTTGTCAAGCAATAATTCACATAAATGGAAACAAGCAATGGATTCCGAATATAAGTCACTTATAGAAAATAATACTTGGACACTTACTGATCTACCAGCAGGAAAGAAAGCAATCCCTTGCAAATGGGTTTACAAAACTAAATTGGACGCTGATGGCAATATAACTAAATATAAAGCTCGACTTGTAATAAAGGGTTATGAACAACGGAAAGGCATCGACTATGAAGAGGTATTTGCCCCAGTTGTTCGCCATACGTCTATGAGGTACTTGTTTGGTTTAGCAGCAAAGCACAGAATGAAAATTGATCAGATGGATGCTGTGACAGCATTCCTACAAGGAGATATAGATGTTGAACTATATATGACACAACCACCATCTTACGAAAATGGTAATAAAATGTGTAAATTAAATAAGTCAATTTATGGCTTAAAACAAGCAAGTAGAAGATGGAATTTAAAATTAAATAATGTATTACAAAACATGGGTTTGATGAGATCAAAAATGGACCCTTGTGTATACTACAAAATTGAAGAAAATATATTTATACTTACAGTATATGTCGATGACCTACTTCTATTTTATACAAATGAAAATGAAGTAACAGCAATCAAACAACAGTTAAAAGAGCACTTCAAGATGCAAGATCTTGGCAAAGCAAATTATTGTATTGGCTTGCGAATTACATATATTCAAAAAAGTATTTGTATTGACCAAACAAGGTATATAGAAGAGGTATTAAGACGGTTTCATATGTATGATTCTAAGCCAGTGAGTACACCTATGGAGGCTGGTGTTGTACTATCAAGCACCGGTGAGAATATACTTCAGAATGTTCCATATCAAGAAGCTATAGGTTGTTTACTATATTTATGTCAAGGAACGAGGCCTGATATTGCCTATACAGTAAACACACTGAGCAAGTTTAGTAATAAACCTGAACTACAACATTGGCAAGCTGTCAAGAGGTTATTTCGATATTTAAGAGGAACAAAAAACATGAAGATTGTTTACACACCAGATGAAAACCCTATCACAGGGTATTGTGATTCAGACTGGGCATCGAATTCTGATGATCGTCGCTCTTGCACTGGATATGTTTTTATATTCCAAGGTGCTGCCATATCTTGGAATTCACGGAGACAGCAGACAATAGCTCTGTCAACGACAGAGGCAGAGTACATGGCACTGTCTGCAGCAACTCAAGAAGCCTTATGGTTGAGGCAGCTGCACCTTGAACTGTGGCCTGCTGATATAGCCACACCCATGAAGCTATATTGTGATAATCAAAGTGCAATTAAACTTTCAGGTTCTGAATGCTTCCAGCCCCGCAGTAAGCATATCGACGTGCGTCATCACTTTGTACGAGATCGTGTGGCCCGAGGAGAGATACAAGTCCAGTATGTCAGCACTAATGAGATGACCGCAGACTCCCTGACTAAGGCTACACCGAGGCAGAAGCATGAACATTGTGTAGGGAAGATGGGGTTGTATTTAGGGGAGGATATTGATAATAAATACAACATAGTGTAAATTGGAACGTTAACTAAGAACTGTCAGCCTGTCACTTTGACATCTACACACTTCCCTTTCCGGCTCACTTGTTGCACCATTGCTTGTCTGTCGCTATTATAGTTTTTATATTGGAAAAGCTTTTCTTTCATTTTAATCCTAACATTAAACTAATTTCATTAAAAACCATATCCCGACGAGCGAGGTTGTGCATTGAACAAGGCAGAGCTCACTTTGAGCCGATCCTGTAATTTTGACGTTCTTTACGAAAAAGTAAGTGCTAGTTTAGGTTTCTTCGTAAGTAGTTTAGGTCTTTTAAAATCTTCCAAAACTTGACTTGTAATATCTAGCTAATCAAATTCTGTACATTTTGTTAGTATGTCTCTTAATCGTTTCACGAATTAGGTAAAAATGTACATAAACAATCTGCGTAGTTTACTCTTTAATTTTACTGAAATAGGGTTTTCACATCAATGAAAGCAATAATGGTTTTATTTTTTTTGCCGGTAAGTCATGCGGTGATAGTACGGTTCTCAAATATTGTAAATGGACTTATTATAAGGTACCATTTAACCCCCTTTCGGCTTTACGGGTATTTTTGTAACACCTTGTATTTTCTGTTTTACCGAAAGAATGTCTCGAGAACTGTTAGTTCACTTTATCTAATAAAACTATGAATATAAAAGAAAGAAAGAATAATAGTAATGGAAACAAGTGGTCTCTGCTTACCCCTCTGGGAAACAGGTGTGATTTAATGTATGTATGTATGTAACTATGAATATATAAACATTAATAATTATAATCTGAAAGTACAAGAAATAAGTGATGATGACCCTTTTAGTTTTTAATTACCTTTTATCTCCATTGTTTATTTCTAGTTCTTATTTCTTTATTTTACTTGATACAAACCTAAACCGGAATTGATTTTTGCAGGTATAATTACCAAAAATTATACCGATTCTTTGATTACGAAAGATGGGTGGAATTTCTAAACTGCTTTTTAAATGTATGGGATTGACATAAGCATTCACTTTCGACCTGTCAACATGTGCCTTTGATCCCACAGGACAAGCCTCGCCTAATGTGAATCATATTATTATGCAATTTGTAAAGTTAAACAATATTTTTACGAATAAATTTTCATTTACTTTTTTTTACTTACTCTAGTCCACTTTCCTGCAGATTACGTCAATTCTATATTATAACAAAAAATCGAGTAAGTACCCTTAAATAATTCACACATCACTGATTTCTTATAATTAACCCTTACTCCCATTTGTTATCTCGTAGCTATCAGGTTTCCCATCTAGGAGCGGACAAACAAACAGACGCATCGTTCATATCGGGTTCTATTCACCGAGCATCATTCCGTGTCCTTTGTCAGCCAAATTATAGATTAATCTGTGCCGTAGGGATGCGCTTGCGCATTTTAATGTTTTGTTTTTTATTTTACATATTTTTTTTTTTTTCTTTTTTGGTAGCGTTAAGAGATGACATGGGTACGTAACTTTACATACATACATACATAAACTCACGCCTTTATTCCCAGAGTGGGGCAGGCAGAGCTACAGAATTACCAACAACTCTAAAAACTTGTTAATAATTCTGTAACCACATTTTGCACTTTTAGGCGACAGGTTGCAAGCCCATCGCCTAACAGTACTATACGCCTTTATTCCCTTAGCCGTCTCTTACGACATCCACGGGAAGATATGGAGTGGCACTATTCTAACCCGGCAACCACACGGGTCAAACTTAATCTAAATTTTATGATCATAAACACAAAAAAAAAACATTATTTGGCGATGTTCATCAGTTCATCACCGTGACCATCTCATCACTTTATTATTTTTTATTCAGTTTAAAATCGAAAGAATATCGAACTTGAAATATTAATTGAATGTCATAATTGTCGTATCGAAAATAAATTCATTCGAAACCTTTTAAATTCAAATGAAAATTTTAATTTTAATTTATTTACAAATGTCTGCTAGATACTTACATTAAAATTAGTGGTTTAATTTTTCAACAGTCCTAGCGTTCACACTCACAACCCTTTCGTCACTTATTCCAAGAACGTATATTTTTTCCCACCACCCGTTTCTCCCATCCCTACAGATCGGTGACCTCTTAAACCCCCAATTTAACTATATTCATACATTTCTATAGCCATTGAACTAAGCGATAAGAAACGGGCCCTTTTTCATGTAAACGAGCTGTAAACAAAGCAATGCGTGAAGGCACGTCGTTTCATAGACGAATAGTTGTGTGACACAGGCTTATAATTATAATGGGGATGAATTCTTTTCAATATGGATGGGCTATGGGTGGACGATCGTTTTCTTGTAGGTAGTTGACCTTTTTGTTGTTGCTTTCTTACTCACGGTGTTATGAATAATTTGTTTTTACCCGACTGCCGAAGGAGAGTAATGTGTTTATGTTATGTATGTATGTTTGTTCTTTTGTGGCGTCCTAGAAACTAAACGCGTGTACCTTATGTCGTTAGATTTGTCGTTTTGTGAATGTCACTAAAGGGGGTACGTATCATATACGCGGTGATTTTTTTTTGGTGATCAGGAACCAATTTTTCTAATTCAGTTATTAATGACGATCACGTTTAAGTTGCATGAAACAAAACTATTTTTTTTTATGTAAAAAATATATTTTGAAACTAGTTTTTAATTGAAATTGATTGTCACCCTACTAATTGTTTAGTCTATGAGTTAACAACACTTAACTGATAAGTTTATTGACGTAATATCTGTCAAATTTCCCGCCAAAGCGATGGCACTTGACGTATCTACTTCACTTCAATAATTAATGTAGGATGTCCATGTATCCAGTGGTGATTGGTTTTAACAATATCATTAACTTAAATAAATTAAACAGTGAGTTAATTGTTTGAGACATCAACCATTAAATTCCATTTTTTTTGTTTATTAATAATTTTCGACTCCTGATCACCGATAAAAATTAACTCTGTGTAGTGGTTTTATTTCTGAATTCGTAAATATTTCAGGATTTTTTAAAAGCCCTTAGGTTAGGTTAGGTTTGTTTTATAACAATCCTCAAAAGTTTACGGTTTCAGAAATATTATGACCCATTATGTATTTTGAACTTTATTATTATGATACGTACCCGACTAAAGGTATGACACTGACAGTAATCAAAATTGAATATGGCGGAACCCAGACGCATATTGTAAAAAAAATAGGCCTACGCTCTATGCGAAGTGGGGTATCATTGAATAGGTATTATAAAATAATCTATAGGTTTCTTACATCATTTTTAATTTTGAATGATCATTTTGGATTTATACTGATTTGAAGGTGTAAATTGCTAGTTTTCAATGCAATTAATGTACTTTTTCAAATTGTTGTGGCACTCATTAACAACTGGTAGGTCTTAACCAACTCGTTTCACAACTCGACGGACGAGTTCGGAAACATCGAAACATCTGTCACTGTTTGACATGAGAGTGACGGATCCTTTATCCACATGTTGTCACGCGGTAAACGCCTACCATGGTAGACAGAGCATTTTTAAAAACATATTCGCGCATTGGCATTTGCGCTCATTCTCGACTATATAAACTCACTCGTATGTCTTCACAAGAAACCGCTTTGAAGAGAGTAACAACTCTTGACCTCACTTGAAAAATATAAAAAATAAAGGGATACAATAAAATATAGTTAAATACTTCTAAAATAAAGTTTCCCATCAACTATTTCATTTTACTTTAGTTAAAACACCAATTATTTCAAGTGAACAATCATATTTTATCATCTAAGTTAACTTACTTCAAGATTAAAGATAACTTGGATGATCAAGTTCACAGAACTTAAGTTAACGGTCATTTGAGCTTTATCTCGAGCTTTCTCACGTGTGTACTATTTGTATGCGCAAGCGTATAGGTTGAAAGTCCCTATTGTTGACTGTCAAAGATTAGGAATTTAATAATGTAAGGTACTTTACATCGTAATGTACCTACTTTACGCGTTTATGAATTAAGTAGTTGTAATGTATTTAAGGGGAGGTAGTTTTGATGTTAAAAAAAGGGTATAAATGTTTTTACGGTTTGGGCAGGGGAGTCAGAACTTCCGTTATAAGTAAAGTCACGGAATTTTATTCCTAGTCCACTTTGGAGTACGTCAAAGTGACGTAATCAATCAAAACGAAAGGGACATCTTATGATTTTATTTACAGTGTGTGTGGGTGGCACGACCTTGTGCAGGTCCGTCCGGATCACTACCACCATCTTATCTATTAACATACCGCCAAACAGCAGTGTTCGCATTGTTGTGTTCCGGTTTGGAGATAAGACAGCCGGTGAAATGACTAGCATAGAGGCATTCCATCTTAGTCCACAGGGTTGGCAACGCGTTTGCAGTCTTAGGGTTGCATTGCAGTCTTGTGAATGCGAATGTCTATGGGTCACAGTTTCCACTTACCATCAGGTGGCCTGTGTGCTCGTTTGTCTTCTCTATGCTATAAAAAAAATATGGACATAGTCCAAAGTAGACTAGGAATTAAATTCCGTGACTGTACGATGTAGGTTACATATTACTACCTTCAAAGGGAAAAAAACAGTTTTTTTTTCAATTAAATGGTCTATAGAAACAGTTTTCATTTCTTGGTTTTATCCTTTAAACCAACTAATATTATAATAATAAAGTGATGATAACGATATAAATACCGCTATCGTAAAATAGCACTATTTGAAGGCCTACACACAGGCCATCCGATAGTACGATTCAGCAGACTGGAGTCCATGGATATTTACATTGCAAGACTACAACGATGGTAAAGTCTGTCTGGTCTGTCTGAAGTCGTTGTTCTTTGTCGATACATAACATTCCTGTCGACTTAGCGTGTAATCTACGTATCGACCGGGAACCTGGGTGACGTCACGGGTCATGTCACTGTGAGTGAGGTATGTCGGGCTGAACTTAGTATTATTATTATAATGATCTCAATACGTTTGTTTTTGATGAGTATATATTATAAATAAATCCCTGTTTCTCTTGGTCCCGCCATAACTTGAGAACGGCTCGCTAACTTTAGAATTTACGCAGTTAAAATTGAAATAATGTCGGACTAGCGTCTCCGAGAGAGAATCACTACCCTGGGGTGTTATTCTCTCAAAAACAACGGACGGTCGGACGAACGAGCGAAATCGTAGCGGCGAGTTTAAGTAGTCCCGTCAGAGCGAACAAAACACATTTTAGCGCGTGCATTTTCGATTTGGCAGCATGGTTTCTGTCGATAAGATCGAACGTATAAGGTGATTTCGCTCGTTCGTCCGACCGTCAGTTGTTTTTGAGAGAATAACACCCCTGTGCTGAACAAGTCTAGGAAAATGAAGTACTTATTCCTATTGGCGGTTTTTTCCTCGCGAACCGCTCTGCTACTTCGCACAGTAAGTAAGTAAGTAATATCTTTATTGCGTGGAATTGGGTGGGGTTGCACAGTGTTAATGCTTAAAACTAGATTCGCCAAAACCTGTCTTTTCAGACGTACACAATTTTACATAAAAATACACGCTAGCTAAATTATTAAGTCAAAGAAAAAAAGATACTATAGATACATATCAATCATTTGAATTTAAAATTCACACACTGTTCACAGTTCACAGTTCAGTTCAGTTCTGGTGGATACTCACCCTAATCTACTGTTGTCATGATGTTCAGAAATAATACTATGTATAGTCACCCAATAAAAATCTCGAGCATATTTAGAACCTTGTCATTCTGACTGCCATTGTTATTATCATACTTGTCATTAGATGTTCAGTTTGAAGTTTATTATGACAGTGCACTAAAGTGCTTAATATTTTCGTTGGGGTACTGTACCCTATTACAGGATTAAAAGTGGTTCAACGGACGTATAAGAGAATCGCCGCGGACCTCTGACACTAGTCATATTTTTAACAGTCCGATAAGGCACATCAGTAAGCAGCCCTGTGATGGATTATGATTACCGATCGAGCTAGGGTTGTCACTGATTTAAAATAATCGTTATAATTTTGGAAACTTACATAAAATGTTCCTTTCAATTTAATTTTTTTCATTATGAAGAGGTCTACTAAATAAATATGATGATGGACATTAACGCAGTTTAAAGTTTTTTTTTTAATAGGTGCACAAATTTTAATATTTGCTTTGCTATTGTTAATCAATAACACATGTTATGTTATTTTAACTCTAGCTTAAAAAATATTAGAGATATTGCCGATTCAATGATGATTCTAAGTTAACGATATTCATGGACCCTCTAACACGGGTGCGAGGAGAGGGGTGTTGTCAGGTAAGTTAATAAACGAAATTTCAAATTTCGAATATAAATAAAAATAAAAATGATTTTACTGTCGTAATATATTATATTAACGATACAAAATCATATGTTGAAATTTGTGCACTGGTAAAAAAATTACCCTGTATTATAGTCAAAACTACACTCCACACGATTATTCATAAAATTTGGTAGGTACTTATCTATATTACCCAAATAGCATTGTAATATACATATAATTCGAGTAGTAAGTAGTACTTAGCAATTAGCATTTTGTTTTTGGCAGTCTATAAGAGATCGCTATCTAGCGAAATGTTCGCTTATTATCTTGTCTTTCTTCTTTTGTATGTTGTTTAATTACCACGTCTTTGAGTGTAAAAGAACCGTCTTATTATCGTTATACCATTGTTTGATAAACGCCATGACAACTATATTTTTTTGTATACGCAACGAAACAACACTTTTATACTTTCCGTGGATGTCGTAAAAGCCGACTAGGGTAATAAAGGCGTGTAGTACTGTTAGGCGATGGGCTTGCAACCTGTCACTAATACACTGGTAAACATCTTCGCCTAAGTGTACAAAATGTGGTTAAGTACAGAATTATCAAAAAGTTTTTATAGTTGTTGGAAATTCTGTAGCTCTGCCTACCCCACTCTGGGAATAAAGGCGTGAGTTTATGTATGTGCATGTATGTACAACAGTTTTATTCATCACTAGTGTCGTGACAGCCCTAATAGCGACGCAAGCGCATGAAGCATTATGTGACAATTTGATGTATTCTCCTTAATATATTAAGGCCATTGTTACACTTGATATAATATACAATTTATCGCTCATGCTCTTTGAAAAATGTACGTGATTACCACAATGAACTGTTTTAATACTTTTAATACCATAGAGAATATCATTTGCTATTGAAATGATTATCCTAACAGATATGTCTGTTTGTCCGTTGAGTCACTCAAAATCAAAAGGCTCTTGGATTAAAGTAGTCCATATTTCAATCCTTTGAAATAGGAGAGTGATTATTACAAAAAAATAATTTTTATTTTAATGCACTGTAGAATATAGTCCCCCCTTGATTTACCACACAAATTTTATAGAATTTCACGTCCATCGAAAGTTACTTTGTAAAGCCTTGTTAGGTTAGATACCTTAAATATTAAATACGTAGGTTAGGTTCGGTTAGACTTTTGACTGTCACAAAATCTAGACTCCTGAGTGTATAAAAGTGATACGTTCTATGAAATTAGTGTCGACAAAAAGTGGATAAACCGTTAAATATACATGATAAAGGAGTCCAAAAACTGACATAAATTAATATTTGACATAAATATCTTTTAGAACTACTTTTTCACATACATAATACTTTTTCCCTTTGTTAGGCGGACTTCCGCGGACCAGAGTTAGCCCTTAACCCAGAGTTAAGCGTCTACTTTTGTATGTGGTTTGCCGCCTAACCTCGGGTTAAGACGCTAAGGGCCACTTGCACGAAAAGTTTAACCCTGGGTTAAGCAACTAACTCGAGTTAGTAAACGTCAGATTCATACGACTACTGTCATTTTAACTCGAGTTAGTGCCTTAACCCAGGGTTAAATTCAGCGTGCAAGTGGCCCTAACTCTGGTCCACGCAAGTGGGCCTTAGGCCCACTTGCGTGGACCAGAGTTAGCGTCTTAACCCGAGGTTAGGCGGCAAACCACGTACAAAAGTAGACGCTTAACTCTGGGTTAAGGGCTAACTCTGGTCCGCGCAAGTCCGCGTTAGAGTATTAAGTAAAAACACTGTATTATAAATATTATAATTAATTAAAGTACATTTATTTCTATGGTGGTGCGTGGTATTAGGGTGATGGAACCAGTAATGGACAAGGACCAATGATGGACACTTGATTCTTATTTTACAGAAGATAAGTGTCATTCATTTGTTTTGCAACAATCAATTTATAACCGCATGATCTTCGAATTAAGAGTTAAGTGTCCATGAGTGGTGGCTGTCAGCTTAAAGTGTCCAACACTGGGGCATTCACCATACAATGATTTTTTCTATTATAACAAAACAATAAAAATAAGGATTTTTGAAACAAAGAGCCTAAAGTTAATTTGTTTAAGAGTCTTTCCTTATCTTATATTATCATAAACTAAAAACAATTTTATTGTATTCTAATTACAAAATAATCAAGACTGGACACCTGGTTTAAAATGTATGTATGAAATATGTATGTGAAAATACAAAAGTACATTTAAATCACAAAACTGCTTATCAAGCGATCTCAGTTCGGTTCCCGTCTGTCTATAATGAATTATTCAATTGAATTTTGAGTTTGTCCGTCTGTGCATCCTGACCTTTGTTACTGTGCTGGCTACTTACTATTTACTTATTTAATAATGGACCCGTGTGGTTGCCGGGTTAGAATAGTGCCACTCCATATCTTCCCGTGGATGTCGTAAGAGACGGCTAAGGGAATAAAGGCGTATAGTACTGTTAGGCGATGGGCTTGCAACCTGTCACTAATACACTGGTAAACATCTTAGCCTAAAAGTGCAAAATGTGGTTACAGAATTATTAACAAGTTTTTAGAGTTGTTGGTAATTCTGTAGCTCTGCCTACCCCACTCTGGGAATAAAGGCGTGAGTTTATGTATGTATGTATGTAGGGGATGAATTTCGGGAAAAAAACTATCCTATGTCCTTTCCCAGGATTCAGACTATCTTTGCATCAAATTTCACCCAAATCGGTTCAGCGGTTTAAGCGTGAAGAGGTAACAGACAGACAGACACACTCTAATATAATACTAGCTTCTACCCGCGACTTCGTCCGCGTAGATTTCGATTATCGTTATTCCCTCGGGAACTGTTAAATTTTCCGGGATAAAGTAGCCTATGTGTTAATCCTGTGTATAAGCTACCTCCATTCTTTTCGCCTTTATAATATTAGTGTGATTAGTATGGATATCAGTACCCTTACCATGAATTATAATTACCGTAGTCGCTACCGAGTCCAATGCTCTGTCCCTTGCACTCTATAAGAATACTGCAAAGTCTGTGAGCGACAGAGCATTCGACTCGCTAGCGAGTACATTAATTGTACCCTTAGTACAGAACTCATGGTGGGTAATGTCTGTTATGTGTTGGTTCGTCGGTTTATATTGTAGACTATACCTATGATATTATAAGTTGCATTACTTATATAAATTAGTAATAGGTACAGTAAAGGGAAATGGTTCCTAGACCACTTCGAACTTTAACTCTATTAACATGTTATCTAACCTCATACATAACTCCCTGGTTCACTGTAGATTAACCTGACAGTTTTTCTATCTGGGGGGGTTATTCTGCCGTCCTAAGCAAAAACGCAGTAACTAATTCAAATTCAAATTCAAAATCATTTATTTCGGACAAAGTCCATAACGTGTTAGTAACAGTATTACTTAAATCTAGGTTTAATATTATATTAGGTTTTAATTTAAATAAGATTTGTGCATAAGGGGGCATGTAGCTGCACCCAGTGCTTTAGCCACGGTGACTAAGACAAACCTACAACCTACTGTAGTAATATCAACCTTATAATTAACTACATAATAATATAATTGAATCTGCTTCGGTGATTCAATTTGAGATACCACTTATTGGCTTAGGAGGGCAGTATTATGACGCGGCTATGCAGTTCATTCACAAGTACTATTTGATATTGTGATAAAAATAAAACAGCGGCTTTCCTTTCAAGCCACACCCCTTATAGCGCAAGTCTAGTCAGCGAGTATTTTTTGTTAAATCAAGACTAATGAAAAGGGGATTAATAAACTGAAACAGATGAATGAAGTTGCGAAATATCGTAGTTTTTGCAAGTTGCGATGATTACCTTAAAAAAGTTTAACTAACTAGACCTATGTTTAAGTGAATTAGATAGAAAAAACTTCTTTATAGAGGTAGATTTTGGACCTCTAAATATACAGGATACTTTGGTTTTGGTTTATTGTCTATGGACGATAAGGGCAGTATGGTCAGTGACATTAACTGTCTCTTCCGTTGTTAACCCTCTGAATTATACCCATCCATACTTAGAGGTAAGGACGAATTCAAAAATATTAATCAAGTGGTTTATCTGTGTGAATTGCATAAAATAAAGCATCAACCTATGTACATTTTAGGGGAACACAACGATTGCGCGATCTAACTTACGCCCAACGCCATCTATCGAAACGTTGGGTAACAGCTGCGTGTCAACTCCGGGATAACTCGCAATGGGCCAATAAAGTCAAACTGCTGATTCATGAGTATCCTGTGTTAACCTAACACAAAACAAAAAAATTGATGTTGTTAATCTAACATGATTTTTTATTAATTTAAATCAGATGTATTTGCGCCTGTTTTTTGAAGGTGCCAGTCAACTTCATTTTTTTTTTTTTTTATGGCATCGAGTAGACAAACGAGTTCACAGGCCACCTGATGGTAAGTGGAAACTGTGACCCATAGACATTCGCAATCACAAGACTGCAATGCAATCCTAAGACTGCAAATGCGTTGCCAACCCTGAGGCTAAGATGGAATGCCTCTATGCTAGTAATTTCACCGGCTGTCTTATCCCCAAACCGAAACACAACAATGCGAACACTGCTGTTTGGCGGTAGGTTAATGGATAAGATGGTGGTAGCATCTTTCATATGTATCTTTTGACTTTTGTAACAATACTAGTTTGATTAACATATTTATACCATTCTTTTTTGTAAGAAAAATGTCAGTCGACAAGTGATGTAGAGTTTGGCCACTCTACGCGCAGAAATTAAAAAACCATTAGTTTAATAAAAGTATTAAATAGCAACACCACGAAGGGTGAATAAGTATTGAAAGTTATTATTATTATCCTCCTGAGGCCCGTTATATTATGTTATACATATATGAGACATCTCTCACTAAATCTACAATCATATTAAAAAGAGGAAAGATTTTTTATTTTGGTAGGTATGTTTGATCTCTATATAAGTATTTATATCGTTGTATTTTACGCATAGTACAAGCCTAGAGCTTAGTTTGGGACTAGATCAATTGGTTTGAGATTGCCCCTTGAAAATAAATATGTCAAAAGCAAAATGGCCGATAAAAGAAGTTATTTTATTCCACATTCTCCTTACGCCTATTGCTATCATATTGTCAACTTTGTGATAGCTCTTATTAACACGATAGTAGCGGCCACGTCAGCGTGCCAAAATTACACATACTAAATTTAAGGCTTAACAACCGTTTTAACTAAATTAACAAACAATTACCAATGAGTATCTCGGTTAAAATTCAATAAGTAAATTACAAAACGCAAGCAAGTGCCGCCATCTGCCAGAAGAAAGCTCTTAAATAACACAAAAATAAAACAATTCAAGGCAAAAGTGGTCCACCAACCACTACAAAAAAACCAACTTAACTTTACATCCAGAGTTCTACTAAGCTGGTACAAATTAGCTGTAAATTTAAGTTGGTAAAGCAAAGGCTCTCCACACGTGCGCCCGCACCTTGCGCAGATGCGTACGCGCAGCTGTTGTATGTGAAATGAGTTAAAATCTCACCCTGACTTTGTGCACCTTTACTATAATGATTCTTTAAAGATAGTTGGCCTTATTTGCATGTAGAGATGGAGGTTGATGACCCTGGCATTACTTGCAATTGCAAAGAAACTTAAGTCTTGTCTTCATACTAAGATATTATAGGCTTAATTGATATTTCTTTTTCGTTGTAAACACCCTGATGTCCTTGCTTGCCAAGATGTATCACGATAACTAGAGTTTCTATTCGTTTCAAACGAAACAAATTGAATAGAGACGCTAGTTAGCGTAGTGCATCTTCGCAAGGGCCTCTAATGGTATTAATACTCTACATTGCTTCTGTTTTAACTGTGATCTGCTTTTATGGTTATGGTTTCGTTTCCATCCAAAACACTATAACAAGGAAACCTAATAAGTTGATTTTTGTCCATCCATTTTGGTCTGTCAAGACCATTTTTTCTATTAAATGGCTGAAGCAATCGAGCTGAACGTTAGACTAGAATAGGTACTTACTTACGTATAGTATTTTTTTAAGTAACATACATAAACATACATAAGCTCACGCCTTTATTCCCAGAGTGGGGTAGGCAGAGCTACAGAATTACTAACAACTCTAAAAACTTGTTGATAGTTCTGTAACCACATTTTGCACAATTAGGCTAAGATGTTTACCAGTGTATTAGTGACAGGTTGCAAGCCCATCGCCTAACAGTACTACACAGCCTTTATTCCCTTTAGTCGTCTCTTACGACATCCACGGGAGGACATGGAGTGGCACTATTCTTACCCGGCAACCACGCGGGGAAAATATTTTTTTTTTCAGTAAATATTATTTAAATAACCTATCCTTTTAAACAATCATAATCTGTACATTCATAAATTATAGGTGTGATGTTCTGATGTTATACAACGTTCAATTATTTCAAGCGCTTCTGCAATGCCATGCCCGATGCGATGGTTGAGTTGTACCTTCAGTAAAGAAAGAATCTTCAAGACATTAACAACACCAATTTGAGTTATTTATTCGTGCAATAAATAAATAAACAGATGAGATGACTCAGTTACTTTGGACCCCATAACAGTTCAAATTGCCACCCACAACTATTTTACAATACCTGCATTGAAACCAAAAGTCGACCATAACGATCGGCAGTCGAATTAGTTTCACTGTTTCGGCGAATTGTTGTCAAAACTAAACTAAATATCCTTGACAACTTTTCTTACACTTCGTCAAACAATACCTCTTCTTTATTCCACAGTTTTAAAGATCAAAATGATAAATTTAGGACTTAAACAATGGCAAAATACTTTCACGCAATTTTAAGGTTCGCTGCAAATTACTTTACTAAGGTAAACTTTTTGTTACACGTTGTGCAGAGATCTTAGTACCTTGTCGTTTTGACACGTTTATATAAAAGCCATATGAACCTTTTTGTTTCTTTGCATAGACAAGGTTCTTGGCCTCCGGGCGCTGTATTGTTTTTCTAACGGGGCAATTCGTTCACCTGTGTTTAAGGATTTTGTACAAACTTATTGGTGCTACTATTGGCGTTGGAAGATCTCATCTCTCTCTCAGTTATATTTTTTTGTCACTGGCAAAAGTTATCTACTTTGTAGTTTTAAGGATACTAGGTTTTTGACACAAAACGCCTTTGTTTTGCGATAGTTTACTTATATTATGCGTGATAACTGATAACGGATTGCATTTGTTTTGGTGTATTCTCTGAATTGTCTTCAATGACTGTTACTTTTTAAAGTCCGTTTATGGCCGCTACTTGAGAAGTCAGTTTGAAATTTTAAATTGACACTGAACGTTACCAATCATTTTGTGCAGGGTTTGATTAGGAGCTTAAAAGAAAACACATTTTTAAAGTTTTAAGACAGGTTTTTCCCTGTTCAATGTAAGGTAATTCCAACTAACAATAGAAAAGAACCAATGTTAGATTCTTATTTTAGAAAAAGAACCTAAGGGTTACTTTTGCAAGACTTTTATAAATAACTAACTGTCACTCACAGATGCAAAATAACAATTTGATAGATTTCCCCGCGGCACGGAATAACTTAAGAGAGGTTTAAGACTGCGCCGAGCGTACGCCGGATGTACAGTGGCGCCCTCATTACTATTATTGTGTTTTCTAATAAACTAAAGTATTTTCTTGAAATTCATCTGTAGGTTTTTGTATTATAAATGAAAACATAACTTATAGGGTATATCACATAGTTTAATAACAATTCACCTTCGAGCTATCAACTTAACGGAAAAAGTGGCCGCCTTTTCCCGTTAAGCTGACTACTCAAAGGGTAATTGTTATTAATGTTTGTTACGTATTCCATAAATTGTGTTTTTGCTTGCGCTACAAAAATGTTTCGTCTCATTGCAAGGAAATTCTTTAGTTAATTAGAAAACACAATAATAGTAATGAGGGCGCCACTGGAGCTGGACGCTCGACGTTTGCTCGGTGCAGTCCTAACTATAAGTATGATGGTAGAATAGAAAATATTAATTTCACGCACACAGAAGAAAAACAACCGAATAAAAATAAAGTAAAAGGAAGACACTAAGTACGTTAAATAGGACCCCTCTCAGCAAATTACTGATTTTCAAAGAGCCCTCTGTCTTAAAATCTAACCTAAATTAAACATAAAACGGGTAACTGGATAGTGATTCTCTCAACAACGACGGTCGGACGGACGAACGAGTGAATGTCCAAGCGGTGAGTTTAAGTAGTCCCGTCAGTGCGAACAAAACATATTTTAGCGCGTGCATTTTCAATTTTGCAGCATGGTTTCTGCCGATGGATCGAACGTATAATAAGGCTGCTTAATTGAAAATGCACGCGCTAAAATGTGTTTTGTTCGCTCTGGGGCGGAACTACTTGAACTCGCAGCTGCGATTTCGCTCGTCCGTCCGACCGTCCGTTGTTTTTGAGAGAATAATGTCACCCCTGAAGCCATCAAGTTATCATCTTTATCTAGTTTGCTTATTACAAAAGGTAAAAAAAAACTTAGCCGCATTTAACACTAGATAACATTTCATTTAAATCTTTAATCTGTTTGTCTCGATATTATCACGAGACAAGGTCGTCCATTCGCCTTTACTCCAACACCAATTTATCAAGACCCCTAACTACAACTGAACATTTCCATAAAACAGTAAAAATCACTTAAAATACTTCACTATCTTTATTTAAAGCTACGCGCAAGAAAAGGATAGAGCGTTATGAGTTAATTTTAATTACTACGATTATGCAAATTTTAATGATATCATTGTTTTTGTGGTCGTGATGGATAAATGTGTTTTGTACGGGGGGGGTCAAGTTGGAGTGGTTTTTGATCGCAGAGCAAAAAGTCTTTAGCATGGGCATTGACATTAAGTTGTGCTAAAACTTGTTTTGTTAGGTATAATATAATATGATATGCCTTTTGTAGGTTTTGAGTTTTTAACGGTGAAAAATTAACGAAGGTATTATTTTCATTTGTTTCTTAAGGTACAGATTAAATAGGATTTCGGTAACAGGAAGAATTAACGAACAAAAATGGTTCTATTTTGATTCAAGTTTAGACAACGTTATGATTATTTTCATTCCACAACACATTTATAAAGAGCCTAAGGGCCTGTTGTTTGATCAGTAGTTAAACTAACTAATTGTTAAAATTTGAAAAAGGAATCGAAAATTTGAAGGAATCTCAAGGAAATGTGTCAAATTTTCAGTTCCTTTTTCGAATTTTAACAATTAGTTAGTTTAACTACTGATCAAACAACAGGCCCTAAGGTACAATCTGTGTCAATTAACACCAATAATGTCCTACTAAGTAGAACTATGTATGAATGATAGAAATAGACAACATGCCTCCAGATTTAAAATGACTTTGTCATTATTACTAATTTTGAATCAAACATTTTTAAAAACGATTTTCTTAAGACTGCACCGAGCAAACGCCGAGCGTCCAGTGGCGCCCTCATTACTATTTTTGTGTTTTCTAATTAACTAAAGAATTTCCTTGAAACCAGACGATACGTTTGTGTGGTGCAAGTAAAACACAATTTATGGGATACGTAACAAACTTTAGTAACAATTACCCTTTGAGTAGTCAGCTTAACGGGAAAAGGTGGCCACTTTTTCCCGTTAAGTTGATAACTCGAAGGTGAATTGTTATTAAACTATATGATATACCCTATAAGTTGTGTTTTCATTTGTAGTACAAAAACGTTTCGTCCAATTTCAAGAAAATACTTTAGTTTATTAGAAAACACAATAATAGTAATGAGGGCGCCACTGTACATCCGGCGTACGCTCGGCGCAGTCTTAAGTGATTATTGTCTGTCAAAAAAGTATCCAAGTTCTTAATGATAGAAATAGTTTTAGATTGAAGACATAGAATTGTGAGGTTATGTCCCCTCACAATACAACTATGTATTTCAATATAAACAAAACAGTCTTAAAAACCCTAAGGTTTTAAAAGAAAGATTGACCACAAACTAAAACTAAACTGCGGCATTTAAATTGAAATGGTAATAAACCAGACGCCAAGGGAGCATAAGAAAACAAAATAGCAAATTACATGTTAGACCTTCTACTGTACTATAGCAATTCACTTCGTGTCAATCACAGTATCTCTCTCTATCTCATCAGATTGGAAAGGGAAACAATGTGTTTACCTGAGGGAACTGAAAAAAAAAATTAGAGTCATAACACTAAAAGATACGGAATGCGCTACCGTCGGAACGGTGACCGCAGAAGAAAGGGCACCACAATAATAGAATTTACTTTAAGTCCTGGCTTTGACAGTAAAAATGATTGTTACATCTTAGGCGGCAGTGACATAAAAACAGCGTTATTTTGTTAAGGGTTGTGAATGTGAATGTCTATGGGTCACAGTTTCCACTTACCATCAGGCGGCCTGTGTGCTCGTTTGTCTTCTCTATGCCAGAAAAAAAAAAAGGGAATAACTAACTAGTTTTATTGTGTTCTGAAGCACTTCTAGACTGAGGTAATCAAGTGTTGCAGCTGAGAAGCGATGCATGCGTATGACTGGCTTTTTTACTAACTTAAATAAGGTATCTAGGTATTACTCTTTATTATTTATCTATATATATATTTACTTATCTATATATCTATTTCTTTCCTTCTTTCGCAATCATTCATCTAATACGACTCGGTTAGCACACTTAACGGTAATTTAGGTACCCAAAATGTTGAAGACACTTATCTACTACATAATTGTTGTAAAAAAAAACAAATGAAATGCAAGGATTCTAAAACAAATGATGCAATATGGAAAAAATGGTATTTAAGAATAGTTATCTTAAAAGTTAAATATCTTGAAAACGGTTAAGTTTGGAATAGGGTGTTTCAAGTAAAAGTGGTCAGAAATTATGGAAACTATAACCCCTTAAAGGATCTAGGTCGACTTAACCAGTAACCCTGTATATATATATGTATTACTTACTTGAAAAAGTCGCTGATGTCTAAAGCTTACTATAGGGTCGAGGACTATCTATCAGATAAAAGTGCTTTACCTAAACTAAACACCCAAATAACTTAATAATAACTTAATCGTAAGAAATATGTAAACATTGTATATTGTCTAGGGGACACGGTTTCTGTAGGAGAATGTATCGAAACTTTTTATGTAGTTGTATTACACCATCATAATTAAGTATAATTTTCATAATTAGTTTTCTATTAGGTACTTACAACTAATTAGTTCTGGAGAAAATTCAGAGCTTTGATACATTTTCCTGCTCAACTACGCGTGAATACATTTATTTCTTATCGTATTTTAGATTCATTGTTTTATATAATGCTAGGTTAAGTTTTATAATTGTATATTTAAAAAACGACTAACTGTTGAGTTTCTTGCGGCGTTTCTTCTCAGCAGAAGCGCTGGTAGATTTTTGACGTGTAAAGTGCCCGTACGGCCTACTTACTGAATAAACATCTTTTATCTTTTATCTTTTTTTTTATCTTTTATAAAAGGCAAACCTGACTCATTGACTTAAGTATAATATCAACGCTCTGCCGAAACTACAGTACCTAGAAACTTGATATTTGGTACAGGGGTTCCTTTCATGATGTAACTGAGCACTGTCAAAGTCGAGGTCGTCCTTTAATAATATACCTATTTGATTTCTTATTCCTTACCTTACGGGGATTTTCAGTAACTAAAAAAATTCAGTTAACATGCAATATAGTTCTCCTAGATTTTTTTCAATTCACACCATAAGATGACGATGGACCACCATAGGATGTCGTAAGAGACGACTAAGGGAATAAAGGCTGTGTAGTACTGTTAGGCGATGGGCTTGCAACCTGTCACTAATACACTGGTAAACATCTTAGCCTAATTGTGCAAAACGTGGTTACAGAATTATTTACAAGTTTTTAGAGTTGTTCGTTATTCTGTAGCCTGCCTATGTAGGTATGTATGTGTCACACCATGTAGAGTTTTGTCGGCAATCATTGAAACTGATGGCAATCCGCTGTTACTAGTAAGACTACTGTAAGTATAGGTAAGCATTTCAATTCCAACCACAATTAAAATCGCCACATCTCCAAGCCAGCTCGATAAGATTCCTGAACTCGATCAATAACTCAAGCCTATAAAAAAAGGCTGCTTCCAATTAGGGTAGCGTAGCGTCCGTTACCTTACCGTCCGAGACAAGTCGCGACACGTTTGAGCTCGCGCGACCTTGTCCGACCTCGTCCGACGAGATCACACGTTATTGTTTCTGTCTGTCCGTTATAACAGAGATTATGAAGAATAAAGAGGTGTAATAGCTAGGAAGGTTGGATTAGGGGTTTGAATTTGGGCAAAACTGTGACAGTGAAGGAAGGATTTTACGAGTAGAATCGATCGTGTAGGTACTTGAGTCAATAGAAGTGACGAAGAAAGACGTTAGAATTAGAACAGTAATTTGAGAGTACTTAATACACACACATATACATTTATGATGAGATGCATTTTTGAGACAAATAGACTAGGTACTAAAATTGCCTTTGATCGTTTTTCAACTGTTTGTCTTTGTTCATTTATTGTGACTTCCGAAAGCTACGTGCAATAGGTATAAAGACTCCGTTTCATCATCCAACAGTGGACCAATGTTTGAAAATAAGTACCTAAATAGGTAGGTACCTTCTTAATCTTCTTTTACAGATTAATTTTATTCACAGTTATTAAAGGGTTCGTCACTTTTCGACTTTACGCTAGTGGCAACTTTGTTGGTTGATGTTTATTCAAAGTGCTTTATTTGTAAGTCTATAAATGTATTGTACCGTTTGTACTTACCCAAATAAAGTAAAATCCTTGCAAATATCTAGTCAGATTCAGTGAGTCATAAAAACAGGTTAAGTCAACATTTTGAATGTCTAAATCGTCTAAATATGTAACCTACTTACTAAAAATGCTTATCTGTCTCTTAATTTTACTAGCTTTGCTAGTCCGTGGAGTAATTTCCAATCTTTCCTCTCTGCCAGCTCCTTGACCTCTTTATACGACATGACATGACATCACAAAGGTGTGAATGCTATGTTTTTATCTGGTAAAGACATAACAACATTGAAAAAGTCGTTAATGTCTAAAGTGTATTATAGGGTCGAGGACTATCTAACAGACAAAAATGCATGGTCTAAACCCGAAACATAGTCAATAATAATTTGATCAATTGCAAAAGCTTTATCTTGTCTAGGGGACACCGTTGATGTAGGAAAACATATCGAAACTTTTATGTGGTCATCTTGCACCGTGTTATAAGTTAAAACACACATATGAGTAGGTGGGTTTTAGTTTTTTTTTTTTTTTTTTCCTTTTTCTTCCTTTATCTCTCACGTAAGATTTTTGGCATGTTTTCCTGCTGATCTACGCATGTTATTGGATATTATATTGAATTTAATATGTTTTGCTTTATATAATGCTAGATTAAGTAGTACCATTGTAATATGTTTAAAAAATGACTGACTGCTGAGTTTCTTGCGGCGTTTCTTCTCAGCAGTGTCTCCTCTTGGGAAGCGCTGGTAGATTCTTGACGTGTAAAAGTGCCCGTACGGCCTACTTACTGGATAAACATCTATTATCTTTTTTATCTTTTTTTTTATCATTCACTCTAGGTTCTAGGCACCTAAACTGGCCATTGCGCAACTATATACTTAGATAGGTAGGTAGATATACTAATTGATTCCAGACTTCCAGTACCCATATCTCTAAACCGATATCCGTACATTCATTAATATGAATACCTACTTGTCTTGCTTTTTTATTTTTTATTCTCCAATTAGACCTCTACCACCTACTTTGACCATTTTATCACTAAGCCACGATTTATACTCATACAAATCTTTTTGTATTGTATCTACTTAAGTATTTATTCTGTTTTCTTTAACTACACGCCGCCTAGCAACTATAAAGTGACCGACAAAGTAAAAAAATATCACTGAAGATGACAGTTTCATTACTGAGAACAAACTACGACCTCCCGCCGGGATCGACACAACACAAACTCACGCGCAGTTCTTCTGTAAGTACCTTTTCGCTTTAACGTCAACTTAGAAAAGCCATATTGAACTGTTGGGCGAGTGAATCCGAAAAGGTTCTAAAAGTGATCATCTACAATCGAATATTTAAGTTGAATTCAGTGGAAATAAGTCAATAGTACCGCCTATCTGTTTAAAGACAACAAACAAAACCGAAAAATAATGTAATTTAGACTTTAAATTCGGTCAACATAAGGTTTAGTTTTCTATTTCTTTTAAGGATTTGGAACTTTCGAATTTAGACAAAATTAAACTTAATGCTAAAGTATTATGGTTTAAAGTGGATTGTTATTATTAAGGTGGTAACAAGGTGTCATACTGTGATATACAGGTGAGTAGAGCCACCGGCGTTGCATACCTACCAACTTTTTTTTGCAGTTCATTGGTTCTAAATGCATTGGAATACAGTTCAATTTCAAATGACAGTTTGATATAATATTGGTAGTTTCTTTACAAAATCTACTGTGTTGTTGGATAGTCCTTATTAGATTGTATTAAGGTTTAAATTAAATGTGCAAGTTTATAGGGTAAATTGATCGTTTGTTGACAGTTTGAAATACGGCCGGATTTTTTTTCACGGACCGACAAACAATTCGCTCTAAGGATTTTATAGTTTCTTTAAGGTGGCCGAAATGTTTGAAGACATATTTTTTTTTAGATAATTTGCGAGCATTTTGTTATACCTTTTTAACCTTACATGTCATTCGGGGAATTGTAATACCACCATGATAATTATATTTTTCGGTTATCTTCATTTAGGGTGAAATTATGCCATCATGTAGGTAATGTTGGAATTAAGTTTTAGGTTACTCTTGCTATACTTATTTTCCTGTAAATATTTGACAACGCACATTAAAAAAAATGCATCGTTATCATAGTTTCAAAAATATAAAACCACCTAACTCTAAACAAAAGTTATTTGTCGATCTATTAAAAAATTAAACTCAATAAAACATTTTATTACAGTCATGTTTGCACTTTTATAAAATGCTTACACTTTCTAATAGATCTAAATCTAAATGACTTCAAATTAATTCAAAAACAAATCTTACACCATTCCCAACTAGGTTTAATTTACAGACTCAAGTTTAGATTACTTAAGACAAACTAATAAATGCGTAGGTATGTATTCATCTGTCGTAATGACTCATAAAGGCACCGACATTTTGAAATTTAGTGTCCATTTATTGTCATGTTTACCCTACAGATTCCATTCCGAGAGATAGTACTTACTAAACTATTTTCACTTTGCGTTCCATCAACAGATCTGTTTGGTCTCATGTTAAGTTACTAGTGTTAAACAAGCAATGTATTGTGACTCCATCCTACAGATCAAACGACGTTGGACGGGCGAGTTACAATCGCGTCCATTTCGGGTTTTGGTAGCGGTGTTACTAAAATGTCATAGCAAATCTTTCAATGAACTGTGTCTTTAGTTATTTTTGTATTTTTATCGTGGGTAAACGATTGGTATGCACTCAATCCTTACTGATTGTGTGGTCTCCGGTTAAATCTGTGTTGACAAGGAATTTTATTGTCCAATTTCGGTATTCGTGGAAGCGATAATTGTGGAATTGAAGTCATTTCAATATTTATTTTAGGATTTTGAGATTTGGTGATTTATTATGTTTCGTTTTTTTGCTTGGTAAGATAAAAGTAATTTAAGTTTATATAACGAAAGGAACCCTAGAAAAGATGCTTAACGTTAACGAAAAACATTTTCGAAATCAGCTTACGTCTCTATACATTTTCGAATCAAATTATTAACATCTCTATCATAAAATCAGTTAGGAGCTTACAGAAACCATAATATTGCATTGTCATTATTATTATTATAATGATATGTTCAGTTAATTCTAGTAATAGAAATGGATACTAAACTTTATGTCATAATCATAAACCATATTATGGTTTTTACCGTCTAAAATAGAGGCCCGGTTGCGGCGTTAGAGTAAGGATTAATAATCAATGTACATAATATACATAATGCGTATCTAGTAATTCAGCTAGGTATAGGTACCATTCAGATTCATAGTATTATCATCAATCCACGACTCTAAGACCCGTATTAATAAACTAATCTCAACTCTAATGCTCGTCTCGAGATGCGACAAAAATGACAGTGTTCTATGGTTTAACGTTTACTTTGACGTATCTTGTGACGCGCATCTCAGCCAAGATGAGTTTATTAATACGGTCCTAAGACAAGTGGCGGTGTCTTAGACAAAAATCCTGGGGTGTTATTCTGTCTAAAACAACGGACGGGCGGACGAATGAGCGAAATCGCAGCGGCGAGTTAGTCCCGTCAGAGTGAACAAAACACATTAGCGCAGCCGTATACTAACAGACAAACACCAAAAACAGAAATCCAGACACATGCACACAGATAAACAGGTTAAACTTACAACCCCCTTTCTTTTTGCATCGGGGGTTAAATAATTGGATAGAAAATACAAATGCCAATGTAAAATTGAAGTTTGATTATGCTGAGGCCAAAATGTATGCATACATACGGCTAACATTCGATTAACATTGATTAACATTTAACATTTAATCTTAAGTAGGGACCCGAAACCGACATACGTGCAGCATGACTCCGATGCATGAATGTGGAAGAAGCGAAATAAATTTGTCAGGATCGTAGCAGGTGGAAAGAAGTGGTCTCTGCCTACCCCTCTGGGAAACAGGCGTGATTTAATGTATGTGTACGTTGCCATTATAATTATATTTCTAAAGCAATACTCTTAAAAAAAACGTTTCTTTAATGCGTACCCGGGTGAATATTTGGCGTTTCAACCGCCGTCATTATTGTTTTCGCATATTATTCAATATAAACTCAATAACTTTCTTGTTTTTTTAAATGGAATGGATACTACCCCCGGGTCCGCTGATTTTGACATCAAAAATTGTTGATATTTATCATTATTTTCGTCAATGTATTAAAGAGAATAATGACGGCGGTTGGAACGCCCGAATATTCACCCACCCCTCACGTCTTAGAACCTTCCAAACGCCATATGTGTCACGGAGCCCACGGACCGCTATAAAAAACGTTTGCCAAAGTGACCCGCCCCACATGGTAGCAAATAAATCAGGACACGTGGACAAATAGACGGATTCTTTTAACAGCGGCTGTTTGAGGGAAGTTTAGGAGACACATATAAAAAAAAAAGGGAATTGTCAGAAAGTAAAAAGACGTAAGTATTTGAAGTATGCATGCTTATACTGCCTCTTTGTTTTGAAGTGTAGTGTTCGTTTTTAATTAGGGACGTAAAATTAAAAGCGACGATTTTTAACGTGGCAACTTAGTTTTAGGGGGCTTTTTCGTAAAATTGTAAGCAATACAATTTACTGCCCTGTTTCATAAAACCTACTAGTCAATATGGCCTATTTGTAGTATTACATAGTCGCTCGACGAATTCATAGAAAAAATTACTCGTTGACCACTCGTTGACCCATGGATGTTATATTAAAAATTAACATGTATTTTATAAACACAATTATAATTACTAAGTAGTAAGTAGTAGTAGAATGACATTGTTATTTAATTTATCAAATTATTCAAATTCGTTTTAACTAACTATTATACTTACTTAAGTATTATTTAGTAACTTATTGACTTGTAATGTAACACTCTTTTTATAAATAATTTCAATTTCTAGGTTAATTCCACTAGTTACCTAAACATATCGCATTTTTAACTCTTATATTTTGAGTAAGATAAGTACCTCACTGTGTCAAAAACCCGCACTTTGAAAGCTGTTTAGCAGACTGATTCGAAAAAAAAAACATGTTTTCAAAAGGGTTTTGTTTATTTATCCACTCGGTTAACGTACGTTAATTTTATTTTACTTTTAATGTGAATTAGCATAATATTTTCAAATTTTGTTTTTGTACAAAATCGGATGCAGAGGATCGGGCAAAAAAACTTTCAAATTCCAAGCAAGTAATAAAGAGTGCAACGACTGCATTACTGTTAAACAATTGTCAATTACATAATCGAAAAAATCGTGAACACGCGCCACGAGTCCACGGAATTGTATAATTTTAATTCAATTAAGTGACCTCATAGGCGCCATTTTAATTTTTCAATTGTCTCGTCGAACGTGGCCACGCGTCTCTGGTCTACGTGACAGCTTTGTAAAGAACTCGGGCTAAATTTTAAATTAAGAATATACGCATTTTTAAATAAAATCGAATTTCATATTTGGAACGACTGAAAGTGTTGGTGAATTAAATAGTGAAGGGAGTTTCATTGACTGGAGATTATTCGATTATTCGATTGAAAACCGCGCCCTAACGCAAAAAGGGTTGTTTTAAATTCCGTGTAGGTATCTGTGTATTTATGAGTTTGTTATCTGTATGTTTGTCGGTCTGTGGCATTGTAGCTCCTAAAAGGATAGACCGATATGGACGAGGTTGTTTTAAAAGGTAGCTGGTTTATATAGGGTACCTAACTAAACCCACGTTACTTGTAGTACGGGTATCTAAGTTACTAACCCCTGATACTTAGAACTATAATGATAAAATAACACGTAGAACTAAAACAGTTTCTTGTTTTAAAAGTGCATAACATAGTGTTAAAGGCGGATTAAGTTATACTGTTTCCAATTCATTTGGTATTCAATTGCAAGTCGCGACACTCCCACACGACAGACGGACGCACCTTTAATGGAAACTACCTAATGATAGGTATTCAAAATGTTACCATCATTGGCTGGTTTTATTAGATAAAACCTTTTTAGTTTGTTGTTCTAGACGTATAACATGCGTCAGTTTAGTTTTTGACGTGATGTTTTACACTTCGAACATTACCCGTAGTCATAATGGGAGTTGTCAAGTGTCATACATTAACTATTTTTTATTGACAAGAAATACCATTGTCTCGTACGTTTTTGGTTTATGTAGTACATAAGTGAAGTTTTCCCAAAAGGACATTTTACCACGTTTTTTGCTTGCTATAATGAACGTAGAGTGGATTTTTAGGTTGAGTCTTACAAAATACGGACAAAAAGTACAAATAATTAATTACATTGAAGAAATAAGCTTCATCGTAGCTCAATACATTTAAAGGTTATCAAAGTGAAAGCGATAATCCAGTAGCACATCCATCTATACAACTTAAAACACTCGTTCAGCTTATCACAAATTAAAGTTCGAAACTTATGAGCTGTCACGCTAAGCACCAACTGACAGTTCTAATAAATGCGTCATTGGCTTTATTTTTTTTTCACGCACCATCAATGTCACTTCACTATTCCATGATTTAAAAGTTCTCTGCCCTTTCTTTGTTTCGAATTTTCAAATTGAGATTCTGACGCAACGGTTTTCGGATTTGAAAATAGAATGTTTACGCGGCAGACAAAGGGGAGTATTACAAATCGTCATAACGGCCGATAATGCGTTTCGAGAGTGACAGTTAATTTATGGAATGCCGCCATTTTGATTGTTTTCATTGGATGAAGGTAGGAATTCTGTTTGTTATTTATTGATGGCTGTATTAAAATAGCTCGTTTAAAACGAGGGTAAACTTCAAATAAATATTATGTTAGTGAAATGCTGAGGAAAGATTATTTAAAAATAACCATGCTTTTCTTTCAAAACTAAAAAGATTTAAGTATTTAGAAGGTTATCTGCGGATAGATCTACTAGATACTCAACAGGGCTTATGTTTGACATACTTGTAGTTGCGTTTTTAATAAAGCGACTTTATTAAAAGGTGACGAACCGTGAGAGAATACATTAACTAAAACATGATTTATTTATTTTTAATTTAGGTTCTTAATTCAAATAATCGACCACAGTCGACATTCTGATTATAGTCACTTAACATTTATTTTTTAAACTCTACCACACTAATTACGCTGACAGTGTGGTTTGAGGCTTAGTCGACTAATTCGTTTGACATAGTCGACTCATAAATCTCCGTAATCATAATCGAGCAACGCGCGTCCCCAGTATGGCGCCGGAACTTTTTAATTTTCATTTCTGATGACACAGGCTGACAATCTTAATGCCGGCTATTAAACTTTTTTAAAAAGGCTTTGACAAAAAGGTGTCGGTAATTGGAAATATTGGGGTGTTCTCAAATTGGGTTGTTTGTTTGACTTGTCAAATGGTAGATGTAATTTTACTGTCAAGGAGTGATAAGTAAGTTAAAAGGAATAAGGATAAAACTAAATTCAATGCTGGCCAGAGACAAATATTCAAACGTATTCGTCGAGTTCTTTTTTAATTAAGAACTTCACTTACTGTCTCAACTTAGACACAATTTCAAGTTTGATTTATTCGTTTTTGTATAACGGTTTTTTATTTATATTTAAAGAATGAACAAAGAACTGTTAACAGCCTACTTAACATAACTATTTCTTAGACCTTATAGAACATAATAAACTTAACATAAGCTTATCTAATTGATATTTTAAACTAGTTTAATAACGATAAGATCAGTAAAGTGTCCGTATTACATTAAGGGCCGGTGACACTCCTGTTTAGTTATAATTATATACAATAGCCAGATATTGGCGGCAAATGAATCATCACTTTCAATGCCCAGGTCTCTTATTTACATAAAGTATAAACTCCACATGGAGTCATTGGTTATCAATAATTTAAACGAGTAATTGAAGTTATCAATTAAACAGAGAACGGAAGGAAACGTCGTAATGTCCAATATCCGGTAATAATTGTTATTAACGGTCATAAAAAAATATCAAATGTAAACCAAGGTATTCATAGTTTTTATTGGTTAGATACTGGCTCAAGTATGCTTTTGAAATGTATCAGATTCTGGACAATAGATGGCGCTTCATGTGTGACTTACTTCCTTTGGACATAATGCCTTATCTTCTTTATTTTTATTATTACATTACATAGTATAAAACAAAGTCGCTTCCGCCGTTTATTCGCTTGGATCTTCTAAACTACGCAACCGATTTTAATGCGGTTTTCATCAATAGGTAGAGTGATTCAAGAGGAAGGTTTTTATGTGTAACTAGCTGTTGCTCGCGACTCCGTCCGAGTAGAAAACATAGCCTATGTTCATCAGGGACAATGTAGGATTCTAATGGTGAAATATTTTTTCAAATAGGTCCTGTAGTTTCGGAATTTATTCAATTCAAACAAACAAACAAATAATCAAATTATTCCTCTTTATAATAATAATATAATAATATAAAGGGACAACCTCACACCAATTGAACTAGTCCCAAACTAAGCTCTAGGCTTGTACTATGGGTACTAGACAACGATATAAATACTTACATAGAGAAATATATACTTAAATACATAGAAAACATCCATGACTCAGGAACAAATATTCGCGCTCATCACACAAATATCTGCCCTTACCGGGATTCGAACCCAGGACCACTAGCTTCGTAGGCAGGGTCACTACCCACTAGGCCAGCGCGTCGTCAAAAGTTATAATATTAAGGTGTTACAGAAAACTCACATAAACTGAAGCAAAGCGAGGGCGGGTCGCTAGTATAAAATAAAGTAACAATTATTACACTTGTCACTGTCACATAATACACAGCTGAATAATGTCATGCAACTTTTTGCAACTGGCAACACTTCCTTGATAATACAAACATGCAAATAGATCGGATCTAAAGCAGAGTTCATTGGCGTATGCTTATGCGCGGTAAACGGTAGAAAACGCACAGAGTAGCACGCGATGGCACTAAAGAGTTGCTGTATACTTGCGTGTTTAGGCGATACTTTATACTTTATGGTGGAGATGAACACTTTTTACTTTCACTCTGACTTCTTTCTGCCTTGAGGGTTACGCCATTATTTTAGATACTTTGCTAAAGCATAGTTTCTTGCTAGATGGTTACTCCAGAGCACCATTTTCAAAATTTCTAATGACCGTTTCCACTTTGTATTAATGACTAGCCAAAAAATAAAACATAGCCTATGTCACTCAGGGTGAATGTAGCTTTCCAATGGTGAAAGAATTTTTGAAATCGGCGCAGTAGTTTTTGAGTTTATTCATTACAACACAGACACAAACAAAAATACAGATGTAGTGCAAAATGATTTTCCTTCGGGAAAACTCGGATCTCAATCGGAATACGATGGCACCCGAACTGTCAATCAATGATTGTATTAAATGAGTGACGTTTTCATGTCCATTAAAATGGAACTTTATTGTTTAGTGTCAAATGACAAATGCTGTCATTTGTCACTTTGTCATTTGACACTCCACACACAATCATTGATTGACAGTTCGGGTGCCATCGTATTCCGATTGAGATCCGAGTTTTCCCGAAGGAAAATCATTTTGCACTACATCTGTACAAATCTTTCTTCTTTATAATATTAGTGTATTCTAGCGACTGCTCGCGACTCCATCCGTGCCAAAAAAATAAAACATAGCCTATGTTGATCAAGGATAGGTAATGAAGGGTTTTAATGATTTTTTTTTCAAGTCGGGCCAGTAGTTTCGGAGCCTATTCAGTGCTAACAAACAAACAATCAAATCTTTCCTCTTCATAATATAAATGTAGACTAGTAGAAGTAGTTTATCGTAATTCCCTCGGATATTGTCAATTTTTCCGGGTACCTACCCTATGTGCTTCCCTGGGACTCAAGCTATCTTCATACCAAATTACATAGAAATTGCTCTAGCGGTTTAGCCGTGAAACCGTAACAGACATGCAGACAGACCGACAGCTGTGCGTGTATATGTCGAGTTTTTTTTTTAAACAATTCGTATTTTTGCTGAACGTGATGCCACTTGCATAAAAATAAAATCTGGCGGATTACGAAGTAAACATGATATAGCGGAAATAAAAACATTTTAACCAACAAAAAAAAACCTCGAAATTACTTCCAAACCGTACACTTAATTTAATAATACCTAGTTCTTGGTTTACTTTCAACAAATAACTCAAAAAATACAATTAATCATTGGCAGTCACGCCTCAAAAATGACAGGATCATCTGACCACATGTGGTTTTAATTTTGGCAATTTTATTCGCTTGCCAGCTGTAGCGTGTCAGGACCATGTCGGTGGCCTTCCCCAATAAAAACATTTACTTAGTCGAGTTGCACTTACCCTGAATCCATCGGCATATTACTTTTGTATCAATTTGAAAAGGCAAGGCATAATAACAGTGCTAGATCAAAACAGTAATAACTCAAAATGCCTACAAAAGGGTAGCGATTCTCTGAAAAACGACGGTCGGACGGACGGACGCGTGAATGTCCAAGCGGCGACTTTAAGTAGACGCGTCAGAGCGAACAAAACACATTTTATCGCGTGCATTTTCGATTTTCAATTAAGCAGCCTTATAAGTTCGATCCATCAGCATAAACCATGCTGCTAAATTGAAAATGCACAAGCTAAAATATGTTTTGTTCGCACTGACGGGACTACTTAAACTCGCCGTTTGGACATTCACTCGTTCATCCGTCCGACCGTCGTCGTCTCTAAAAACAGATTTAATACAACTTCTATGAGCTCAAAACAAAACTAACTAGGATTTTGAGTTGATACGTCAATGCGATATGTCAAACAATTCGACATTCTAATTAAAGGTAGGTATAACAGTTGTTCAAATACATAAATAAATAAATACACAGTTTAGGGTTAGTATTGTGGTTATTCTGTTTAGAGAGCAGAGTAGTGCTAATTTACAGTAAAAAAAGTTACGTAATGCCATGTTATCTAATGTTAAGTATATGGATGACAATATACAAAACTAAACAGTCGGGTTTTAAAAGATTGCTTTTTTAAGACTTATACACTTCTGCCCAAAGAGTAGGGCTATTAAAAACCATTTCCATAGACAATGCAGATGACGATGCAGCGTGTAACATTTCTCGTATTATGATCAAGACCATGACAATGACGTAATGCACTTGACCTCGCTGCTCTAGTTGCGGTTGAACTTGATCAACAACTTAGTGATCACATGATCATACTTTATGATCATTAAGGCATGTCCAAACTTCTACTATGACCTTGCAAACAATATAAAAAAACAAGATTTGTACTTAATTTCTATGACGATGCAATGCAATGCAATTTTGGTGGAAGGACCTTCTGCAGAATAGCTACTTGGTTACTACCATCTTATCCGTAAATCTATCGCGAAGCACAAGTGATCGCATTGTTGTGTTCTGGGGTAGGGATTAAACCACCGGTGAAATTACTAGTATAGAGGCATTCCACCTTAGTCCTCTGGATAAGCAACCCATTTGCATTGTTAGGATTGCAAGCTTCAGATTGCCGTCTGAAGACTATAAGGCTAGTATTAGTAGGGTTTGGCTAGTATTTTATGTATGACATGGAAATGAGCCTTGCTGACCCTTAAAGACAAAAAAGGGAATGCCTCTATTCAAAACATGTCACCACAACTTACCTCTACACAACGGTTTAAACACTGCTGCTTGGTGACAATAGCGGGCAAGATGGTAGCCACCGAGTGGACCCTACCCTGCACAAGGTCCTATTGACCTTTGTTACCATCACATATGCTGAACCTTGAAATTGGACGACTCCGTAGCAAAGTTGTAACTGTCAAAGCTGAATTATAGTTTAAAACTGCTCGAAGGGACAAATGTCATTCTGCTTCAGCTGATTCTTTTGTGCGCATCTGTCATGCTGCGTGGGCGCAGCTGAGGGGCGTTCCTTTTGTCCAGTCTAATAGTGGAGGTTTCAGTGGCTAGTAAAAAAAAACTCGTAAAATCAGTATTATTAATTAATTGATCTGTTTTAATGGAAATCGCTAAACGTGTAGGTATAATTTATGTAGTTTTATGCAGTTTATGTCTTAATTTAACAATGTAATTACTTTGTATGTACCTATGTAAACACTTTATTGTACAAAAAATAGAAAATCAAATACAATATTTACAGAAATGCAATGTACAAAGGCGAACTTATCCCTTTAAGAGATCTCTTCCAGCTGACGTTTGGGCGATTGAGGAAAACAAAACAAAAAAATAGAATGTGGTAGACGTTAGTACAAGACGTAGTTTACAGAAATTGTATTTTGCTAAGTAAGTTGGTACCTACCTATGAAAACCAATTGTAATCTTTAACATAGCGCACCTTCGGTAGGAAAAGGGCACAATGTACTATATGATTATATGGGCAGTTGTGCCCTTGTCCTACCGACGGTGCGATAGTATAAAACTAATTGCTTCGCGTTGGCGTCGTCTGTCCATCTGCATGTACGCTTAGATCTTTCAAACTACGCAACGGATTTTAATGCGGATTTTAAATTTAAGTATAATAAATTCTGGTTTATGTACGGGTGTTACAGAAAACTCACTCAAACTGAATCGAAGCGAGGGCGGGTCGCTAGTATAAGTATAAAGGAAACTCTTACCCTTCAACAATTACATTGGCCAAGAGTTTCAATAATTTCATAACACATGTCATGTACAGTACCTCTCATAATAAACATCAAACTGAACATCAAATGAAAGTATGACAGTGACAATGGCACAATGACAAGGTTCTAAGTATGCTCAACATTTTTATTGGGTGTACCTAATTTATTGCCTTTTTGTGTCATTTATTTACATAGTGGACACCTTGTTGAAATATCAAATAAGTTTCTGTCAAAAAAATCATTTTTGGGACAAGCTTTTATTGCGGACTAAACTTTTTTTTGCACGGTTGTCATTTACTCGTCAACTCAATTCAGACAAGCCCTAACACGATGAATTTTAGGAGTTTCTATGGCCACCCTGAGTCTCCATCATCAGACCAGCTCGATGGCATTATATTATTGTATTGTCATCAGAACTAAAGGCGTATGCAAATTTTCAGCTTCATCGAAAACTGGGAAGTGGGTCAAATTCAACTTGCAATATTTGACCCTTACATACATAGGTACATGCTTAGGTACATAAAAACATACATACATACATACACTGCAAGTTAAATAAAAGCTTTTAAAAAACCTATGCTTGAGACAGCCTCTGTTATTATTTTTATGTTCCTGGAATTATTCTATTTACTTGTTATTTGAAACATTAAAATATCTACTGTTATTTTGTTTTGTTACTGTATTTATTTATTTATTTAAGGAGAACCAATAGCTTTTACAATTCCGATAGTAGCTTCAATAGAGGTACAGAGCCAACTACAGGAACTCACAAATAGATATAAATTAAAAAATATACACCTTAGTGCCACGCACAGCAGTGCCACAGCCAAACATTAAACAATAACAATGCACAATGTAAGACCTAAAAGAACTTAAACGAACTGCGAACATTCATAGAATGCTCGACCCACTATGCTCGCTTATATATATAACAGATCGCAACTTGATATTTCGTGTGTCCTCAATATAAAAGGAATTTATTCGTCTTCCCTGGACATAATTTCCGAATGCGTATTCTAACCATGATTAACTATTCATACAAATATTTATTAATCCATATTCAAAGGACCTAAATTCCTTTGTCAACGCAAGAATTTTATCTCCTCCTAATCTCTGGTTCAATTATAGGCTATTATGCCGCGGTGGTCCAGAAGGCAGCAACTGAGTTCTTTTGTAAACGTTTTGTAACCTCTGTCAATTAGAAATGTCAGTTGCTGTGTTATGTCGCTAGAGCGTCTTGTTGAGGGTTGTGAGAATTGATGATACATTTTTAAATGCTTATGATTTTGGTTTAATTTGTGTATTAATGTTTATTAAAGACCAAATCAACTACATACTTAATTTGTTTTTTTTTCCCGCAGGTAAGATTGGTGGAGAGCGTGATGACTTTGTAGTGAGTAAGTATATTAAAAATAAAAAAAATAGAACTACCTAAAATTTTGTAAAAAATAAAGCTTATTTAGGGGTCTACTCTATTTGGCCAAAATATTTTTTGATCAAATGTATCATTTCCCAAAATGTTGTTTCCCGTCGCAGTTGATTTATTTTTTATGTAGTCACAAGTATAATCTAACCTAATAATATGTAGCATGCGGTTTCAATATACCGAATATACAACCAAAAATGCTTTGGCCAAACGGCAGGATCCCCTTATTTAGGTACATGTAAAAACGTTTTTTTAACAAAAAAACCACGTAAAATCTGCCTGAATAACTGCATGGAATTATATTGTATCAATAAATGACACTAAAGAGGATTAACTGGACAAATGAAATATATAAACTCAACGTAAAGTACCGGCTAAAACAAAAATAGATATGACCAATATAACGTCCAAAAGGTCAGTAATCCGGCCAACATATACATAATAACCGACATATAACAGGTTGATCAGCTGTTCACCACTCCCATAGACTAAGAAACCGGAAACCGACCTGTTTGGACCTGCTGAGTATGAGGCCCACTTGTTAAGAAAGCGCTTTCATTTTTATTTTTTTGGACTTTACCTACTGGTGTTTTGTACAAAATTTAAAAAAAAAGTTAGTCTCCTTAAGCGTACAGCGTACACTCAAACTAATAGACAAGTTTAATTTTGTGTGTTACTGACCGTGTTTATGGCATTTGTAGGTAATGAAATTTTTTGCATAGGGTTTTTTTTATATTAGATATCGATTTTTTATCGATTATCCTCTGGAAAACTAATATTATTTTTAAAAAAATACAAAAATGACAAAGAAGTTTTAGATGATATATCAAGTATTCAAGATATATTTTTTATTACTTAAACAAGTATTTCTGTGACTTTTTTAGTTAGTTTTTTTCTGTTTGTACAATAAAGAGTTTACATACCTACTTTTTAATTATTTAAAAAAAACCTCGCATGACTATCTTGAAAGAAAAAGTCATTCAAACTACCTACGCTATATTAACGTCAATCAGTCAAGCATTTTCCAAAACTCGCTATCTCCCCTAGCCATATTTGCTTTTCCCACATAAGCATTACTTTTATTGTTTCGAAAAAATATTGGCTGTCACATTAACGACGTTCCATAGTCCAAGGGATATTAAAAAAAAACACGTGCGCACTTACAGACAAGGCACCCCTATGGTCTATCAAAATTTAAAACGCGCTAAACACCAATATGATTTAAGACAAAATCAACCAAGAACAATATCAAGTAGGGTTTGTTTTTAAGTATCAATTAGTTTCACTTTTGACATAGAAATTAAAACTCTTCAATTATTACATTGTTTGTTACTAATTGCTTTTAAGATAGGTTATTTGGTTGTTATTGTTCTGAAAGGGAACCGGAAATCATTTTTAACCCTCTTTTAGTCTCATTAAGTGTTTTTGTGTGTTGATGTGACCACTGTGCACCGAACATCAGGCGACTAATGACTATTGAGTTAATAAATACTCGTAATGAGTTTACCCTTCATTACTTAATTACATTTTCCCAATTTTTTCCTCAATATTTAATCCTAGTATAATAAAAACCCTTGGTCACCCTAACCATCTTATTTCATTCTGTAAAGTAGTTTTTGGCTTTGTATCTTCACCCTTCTTATCTTGCTTATCGCAATTCCCTAAAGTACGTTTGTCTTTCCACGTCATAAATAGCAGTAACTGGTAAATGTGATTATTACTGTAGTTAGTAATAATGAAAGATGCGAAGATAAACAACATTTTTATCTCTGAAATTTTAACGATTCCTTGGGGATAAAATAGACAAACAAATCATTAAAATAATAATATGTTTATATAGATATAACTTCAACTACTTTGTCCTTAGACTGATATTATTAGTTTACTTGTTTTTCTTAATTGGTGACAAGTTCTCATGGCGTTATCGTAAGTTTTACCTGGCATTGTCATTCGTAATTGTATAAAATATATTAATTAAGACATAATAGTTGCGGTTAGAATAAACAATAAATTTATTATAATTCTCATAATCATAAAATGGAACGCCAAGTAATAAAAAAAAATCTTACTGTCAATGTCAAACAAAGTAAAAATGTTTTACTGGGGTGACCATGATTTTGAAATTTTACAGGATATTCCTCCCTAAAAGGAAAGTTTTTTTTAACAATTTCAATACTCGTAGCAATTCTTTTACGTTAAATAGTATTTCTATTAAACAAGAGACATGAAAAAAATGTTTTCATGAAAGGAGTTAAAAATATATTGTAGTATGCATTTAAGTAAAACACACATTTTTAGCCCCTAGCTGATTCAAAATTATAATTATCCTATATGAAAACAGACAGGGCGGTATTTTACGCTTTGACATTATAATTTATGAGGCCAAAAATAGTTCAGTTTGAGACTTTGAGCACAATGTGTTTGACGTGAGACTAATTTCGTACAAGTATTTAGTGCCGTTTTGAGCTCCCTCGAGTTGTTAAAATTGGGAATGAGTTTTAGAGATAATTTGGGGATGTTTATGCTTACATTAGGGTAGTTTAATAGTACTTTATGTTAGATCGTTTATGTTAAAACAGACATGAGTTAGCTCTTGTCATTCCATTTTATTTAAAATAATTTTGTACTTACTATCAGAATTCATGGTTTTCATTTATAAACTTTTGCTTGAAATTAATAATAAAAAGTAGTACATACATACATACATAAACTCACGCCTTTATTCCCAGAGTGGGGTAGGCAGAGCTACAGAATTTCCAACAACTCTAAAAACTTGTTGATAATTCTTTAACCACATTTTGCACACTTAGGCGAAGATGTTTAACAGTGTATTAGTGACAGGTTGCAAGCCCATCGCCTAACAGTACTACGCCTTTATTACCTTAGTCGGCTTTTACAAAAAAAAGAGTCTTAGTTAAAAAAAAAATAGAGAGACAAATTTTTGTTTAGTTAGTATCATTATATCGCACGTTTACTAGTAAAACTATACGTAAGTAACCAAAGATTTAAAAAAATGCGTATGGTACGGTTAATAATTTAGATTTTGAGCCACTATACCAATAAACAGTAAATTATTAATCATTGGCTTTTGGCGACAGAGTTATTTCATTAATTCATTACTTATAGTTAAAATAATATTTTAAAAAAACTTTTTCGTGCCATGTCCATAGTTACATGCAATAATTCATAATGAAGTAGAAGAAAAAAATATTAAGATTGATGTACAGTCGAGGAAATTGATTCCTAGACCATTTTGGACTATGTCAAAGTGACGCAATCAATCAAAACGTATGTGACTTCTAATGATTTTATTTACAGTGTCACTTTGACATAGTCCGAAATGGTCTACGAATCAATTTCCTTGACTGTACACACATCAACCAACTCTCGGTTTTATATCTTAACTAGGTTTTTCCCGCGACTTCGTCTACTTCGATTTCGATTGTTATTATATTGCTTGCGATAGCTTTTTAATTTTGCAGGACGAGAAGTATGTTTTTTTTTTTTTTTTTTTTTTTATTTATTTGTTAATCTAGGATATAAAATATCTCCATTCCAAATTTGATATAAATCCATCCAGCCGTTGCAGCGTGAAGGAGTAACAAACAAACAAACAAACGCATTGATAATATTAGTAGGATGTTGAGATCGTATAACAAAAGTTTACTACCCTATTTCAAAATACCAAAAAGAGTTTATACAAACTAGTTGTAGGTATAAACATGCATCTTCCCTAAGCAAAAAAGGGTCGTCTTACCCTTTGTGTCCTAGACAACCCCTGCTTTTGTGAGACCACTCCAAACCTCTCACGGTTGCTTTGTTCTATGAGGGTGGTTGAATGCAATGGGGTAGCATTGGGGAAGAGCGTAATCAAGATTTGGCTGTTGCTTGAGTTTTGATCTTAGATTTTAATTAAAATATTCTCATTGCAATAAATAAGTTTTTTTTTTATGGCATAGAGAAGACAAACAAGCACACAGGCCACCTGATGGTAAGTGGAAACTGTGACCCATAGACATTCGCATTCACAAGACTGCAATGCAATCCTAAGACTGCAAATGCGTTGCCAACCCTGAGGACTAAGATGGAATGCCTCTATGCTAGTCATTTCACCGGCTGTCTTATCCCCAAACCGGAACACAACAATGCGAACACTGCTGTTTGGCGGTAGGTTAATGGATAAGATGGTGGTAGCGATCCGGACGGACCCTGCACAAGGTCCTACCACCCGCAACTAGTAACTAATAACAGTGAATCTCAAGGGTGTTTATGCGTTTTTGTCTCAACTCTTTTGTTTCGTAGGTGCGCAATTTTAAGTTTTTTACTTTAATTGTTATAAAACAACCTAACCTAATAAGTACTACACAATGCCCTTTTGAAAAATCCTGAAAAGTGAACGATTTCAGAAATAAAATCATTAAATAATTATGATCATCATGTGAATCAACATTTGTTAATGATACATTTGACCAAAAATAATTTTGGCCAAACGGCATGCTATTTTGAACTTTATGATATTTTAATACCATCCCAGTTTCAACTTATAGCAGACATTATTTTTATTATAAAATTATCGGTTCTGCAGAAGTAAATTACTATTAAATATGATTCAAAAACAAAGAACCGACTCCAAATTCCTAAGTAAAATTTCAAGTTAAAAATGTACAGGTCTAAAACTGGCAACACTGCTCAAATAGCTGGTCGTCATTGGTCGATGTTTTGTCAAATGGAAACTTTTAACTTGTAAATTGTAATTTGTAGCTTTATAAAACAGGCCCCAGTTGTCTTTCTATGGATTCTTCGACGCTCGACGTAAAATGAACTGCATTGCTATGTCATAATAACCGCCCAGATTTTAATAAAATTAAAATGTTACCCCTACTCCAGAAAAAAATATCAAAATAATTTAGCCAAATTGATAATTTTCTCCATTTTTGAAGTCCGTTAAAAAACAGCAATTAGGAAATTAAGTTACACATCCGTTGATCCCACTTTAAAATTTTGAGATTCAACACGCTCCCACTCAAGCCTGAAGAGCGAAATCGTAACTTTTTTACCCATTTCCTTTGAAACAAAGCTATTCGGCGCGGGCGCACGCTGCGGGCGGCAGCTGCGCGCGCACGTGGCACCAGAAGCAGCATGCTGCCGATGGTCTTGGTCCATAGGACATCCTTTTCTAGCCTGTATGTTACCTGCTTGTGTGAAAGGGATGTAGGGTTACGTCAGTCATAAACGTTGGGCAGGAAGTTATGAGCGTCCACGAAGTCAGATTGTTGGAGATTCGCATCTCTTGCGCAGTAAGGGGTGCTGTGTCGTAATTTTAGTATAATACATTTAAATTAAGGAACACGTGTTATTAATAGGGGACTACCGCATTGCTGAAAAACTTAGAAATCTTCGTAATCCTATAAGAATTAACAGTTATTTATGTACGTATGTCAAGACCTCATTGCACAATTAAAAAAAAAAGAATAATAACACGAAAAATTATGTTTAAAAGCGAAGTTATACCTCTAGCTGACTTTTGAGCGATTTTGAAATGATGGATTTAATTAACTATTAAGACTCACGATTAATACCTACTTTTTTCCTCCATTAAACTCGTGTGTAATTTTTTTGCTAATTATATTTGTGTTACATAACTACTCGGAAAATGAAAACCTCAAATTCCCACCACCCATAATTATGTATCACCTCAACTGTATAATTAAAAGCTCCTCATTAATATTCTTTAATCCTAACCTAAATATGTAATGAGTACATTTCATTGTATGCAGTCGCGTAAGTCGAGTTACTATTAATACAATGACCGTTCGAACATCCGACTTTTAAACTTAACGGACCCAAGGGTGCCACCCTAACCATAAAATACCATAACTCTTTATTTCAGGCGTTTATGACTCGTTGCTAATTCTAAGGATATAGGTCGAAGGACAATAAAAAGGCGCAAATAATTCGTTGGCAAATTGCGCATTCCCAGTAGCTAGGAACAGGTGATTTTAAACGAAGTGAAAGAAAAACTATCGCTTGCTCCGTTTAGTAGTTGAACCATTAGGAATCTATGCTGGCTATTATTGGCTATTGTTTTTTTCTTAGCAGCTGCACGAAGGAGGTTTATTCCGCCACATGTCGCTCGTAAAATTGTTACATTCGCTTTTGTTATAGGTAAGTAGGTACATAGGTTGACTGTAGAGTGTAGATCTTACTGTGTAGTTGATTGGTTGGGTTAGGTTAGGTTAGGTTATAGATGACAATTTGTGATGAACGTTTATTATTTGGTTTAGGCTTCAAAAATATATACTCAACTTTATCTTTCAAAAAATAGGTAATTTAGTAAGTGTAAGTAATATTGAAAATTTTAAGGTTAGACTAGGTCAATCAGATGGCCAAGAAAGTTTAGAAAACATGGACAAGTCCCAATTTAAAATGCTTAGAATAAAAAACCGTTATTTATTACCTAATTCAAAATCATGAATAGTGTAACTTAACTAATCAAGCCGAATTAAAAATATCATAATTCTTACTTAAAAGCATTTTTATACCTAATGCAATTAGGCACTCGCAAACACCATGCAAGATATCCATACACAACAAAACATTACCGGACCAATCAAACTTTATACTGAATCCAACTTCCATATCAATAAACAAAAGAGTGCACGGCTTGCATCCACGCACACATCGACGCCCCCCCCCCCCATGAGGTCGGGTCGTAACATGCAGGCTGTTGTCAAGTATCCGGCTGGCTCGCATACGGCCGCCGACCCCCGTACAGTGCGATCGTGCCGCGTCGCCCCGTGTCAGTGAACCAGTGTTGTGAATGGACAGTCAAGATGGTGCGTTCCTTATCTCAGTGGACGAAGACCCTCAGCTTCCCTGCGAGGTTGTCTCCCAACCGCACGTCGAAGGAAAGCGTGGTGAATGTCCAGCCCGGGTCTCCTGGGGTGTCCCCGACTCCAAGCGCCTCCTCTCTCCCGCAAGGATCGGAGAAGACCATATCGCCTATTCCTATAACGGAGATCAGCCAAATTGTAAGTTTAGACTTAACATTTTAAAAATTGTTTTTTTAACGAAGAGAGGAATTTTCATTCATATGTTGCAGCACACCGGTGCAACGCGCTTTGCATGTAAAGCGCCTCATTAGTCATTATTGGTTGAGTAAAGTTGGCTCTAAGTTTTTTGCGGTAAATTTTTACAAAATTTAATTTTTATTTTAACGTATCTTCCAAATTTTCTACACTCCTCCATATGGATATTACTGTTCTCATAACTGACTACATTACTTATTAGAACACAGTTCAGAAATTCATAAAACCAAAACATTTCAGCTTGTTTTAAATTAGCTTGTCTAAAATTGCGGTGCCCACATTTTTGCCTTACCAAGGAATCCTTAACCTTAATTCCTCATGTTGTGGCCGGCTGATGATGACGCTCATTACCAAATGGCGACACCAGGGCATTGTGTTCATCACTATTGACTTGAGGTGTTGCCTCAGCGCAATTGTTTATGTTCAAGGTGTTTACCTTTTCAAAATGAAAATGGCCATTTTATATAAATTGCGCAAATTGCAACTTATTGGCAGAAACTTTGTGTTGTGTGTTACTTTGAAATTATGAAACTACTTGATCTCATTAAGTTCTTTTAGGTAGTCATTTACAGTTTCAAATTACCTACTCGCTATACCTAAATAAAACGTCACAAACAATATTTATTTACACTCCTCGGTACTTTATGTGTCACATAAGCTACAGTTAGAATGCAACCCTAAAAAGGTTTGCTACGTGTTTCAAATTCGAATACCAACTCCATATTGGCGAACCATTAAGTTCCATGTTATTGCTTGGAGGAAATGAATCGGGAACAAGCATTTCCGATCGACCCTTATGCATCGCTGCTTTTGTTTGGGTGTGGGCCATACTTTTACCTGCCAGACACGCAGTGGATAGCTTGTTAGTGTTAAGTAACGATGGTATGTCGTTTTAGTGTGGGAAGCCGGTGTAACCGTTATGTCCCCCTTGCGCTCACCTTGGCAAGGCCGCGTTGAGATGCGAGTTTTTGCAAGGCACATGACTTTCACCGCTTGAGACACCTTTCTAAATGTTTCAGACTCTTAGGCCTTTTGGATATGAAATTCTAGACATTGTTGAGGTGATACGATATTGATAGCACTTTCTATTTGATCCAAAGGAATAAACTTTACATGTAACAAAGTTTAATTTCAACTTCTGAACAAGAAACCTTTGCGATTTACTTGTCATACCTACTTTGTTATTCCACAATTTATTACATGTCATATTCACATAGGTAATTTTAATTTTTATATTACTTGGGAACAGTCCTGTTGACAAACCTTGAGTGTTGTCACCCTATGTTTATGGCTGTCACTAAAAAGCACATCATCACGCCTGAAAATACCAATATTTTTTTTACTAATTGTTACAATATGTTTTAACTACGGTCTTGCGTATAATAACATTATACTTAACTAAAATCTATAAATTAAAACAATGCATGTTTAACTTTCATTGTAACATGTAGATAACGCCTTTGTCCTATTGAATCACTAATTATTTACGCAGATTTAAGATAAACTAGTGTAACAATAATTCACTTTCCCTTGTCCGACCGCGCCTTTATGTTTTGGTTTCCAGTTTCCACAATAAAACACCCATAGTATAAAAAAAGTGTTGCCATCAATTAAAACTTCGAATAATATTGCAAATTAATTCTTTGGTCAATTGTTTAACAATCTGTGCCGTGAAATGCTTAAACATCTTTTTATGGTTTATTTTTGGTTATACTTACTCATTTAAAAAATAATAAAAGTCATTCAAATAACTCTATAACATGAAAAAAAAAAGTTTATAGAGAGGTTTATCGACAAACCAGTGCGTTAACTGACTAGGTTATTACGCCACACAGCACATTACTAGTGGAATCATAAACAACGTCTAGTAAACTATAACGAAAGGTATTAAAACACGAGTAAAACCTCACTAAACCTATTTATGTTTTATAATTAAGTTTTTACAAAAATTGCCACTACATTTTACTACATTGACGCATATTTCCATCTTCCACGTCAGTCACATGCAAGATTACTAATAAAAACTCCCCTTAAGTCGCTACAATAACTTGTCAAGTCCCACGAAACAATAAATTAGTGGAGTAATAAAATCAGCAGTAAAAGAAAGCCATCAATACCGCCATTTTGGATTTATAGCACGCGCCTTCGGTGCTTTTAAGAATTTAAAAAGAAGATTAAAAAAGTTGTTTGACGTTTCAGTTATTGGCGGTAAAACTTTTAAGGTTAGTGTTTAATGACCGTCAAAACTTTCGGTTATTATAATCACTATACTGGTAAACATCGTAGCCTAATTATGCAAAATGTGGTGTGGTTGAGAATTCTTATCAACAAATTTTTAGAGTTGTTAGTAATTCTGTAGCTCTGCCTACCCCACTCTGGGAATGAAGGCATGAGTTTATGTATCTATGTATGTCTGTTGTGTTACTTTAATAACATAAAAAACTACAAGAAACGTTACGTCGAACTAAAACACAGACTGTCTAGGTCATCCAAAGGTCAATAAACTTACCCGTCTTAATATTGAAATGTCTTATTAAGAACCTACACTTTATAATCTACTTCGAAATGACTTATATTTTCCTCAGTCAATTCTGTTAAGTCGCAATCTTTCGTCACTTTTATTATAAAGCAGTAAGTAAAGGACAAATGCAATAAAATTCGCGATAAACCTCACATACTCTAAAGGCATTAGTGCAAATTCCTCAACAGGAATGCGTTTGATTGCTATGGCACACAATGTTGGTCCGTTAAACCACACGGGTAAGAAAGTTACTTACATTCTTGATAAATTCTATGGTAAATCCACTATTGGGATTGTATTCTAGTATTATAAATAGAAAGCACAGCATTTATCATGAACTATGTCACGTACGAGTGCATATTATTATATGTATACACTGCATATCTCCACATTTCAAAGTTATTTGTGCGTTGTCACCGTACACAATCACATCCATCACATTGGCACAAACGTAGATGCGAGAATATTTTGAACCGACTTGCATTTTTTAAGTACCTAACTAAAGAGACTAAAGAGTTTTAAAACCTTTAAAAGCTGTAATGGAACAACTGAACTGAACTGGCAACATTCCTGAGTTCGAAATGACAATTAAACTTGATGATGTTTCAATGCGTTATGTGTAAATCACGCATGTGCTAATGGACGTCGCAGGCGCAGCTTTCTTCCCGCTTCTTAATCGGTCAAATGGCTATGCCGTGATTCACATTATGCCAACTAGATTGCCTTTCACGAAATGATAAAATGTTTTTAAAATTTAATGGACGTTGTCCGGTTAAAAGCTGGATGATGTATGTTTTTGGTAGATACTTAAAACCTACCTACTTAATTCTTTGATTACTTTGTAGAGCAAAATAAGCAGTAATTGAGTTTTTACGGCTTATATATCTTTATTAGTTCTCATTTGTATATCGCAGAAAGTGTCGGGATTACGTCTATAACATAATACTTAATCAATTAATAAATATTTTATTATTTATACAACGCCATAAAACTTCACACATTTTCTATTTCCGACATAGCAACACTTACAACACAAACTGGAAGTGCAGGGCAGCCATATTTATTAGGTATTTTATTGTGTCTGTGGCGGAACGAACATCTGCGTGTCAAATTCCATACTGCCATGTGCAAGCTACTGGCTGGTGGGAAGCGAGGCGTGCACACATGACTTGAAAAATAAAGTTATGTAGATTTGAAAATGGAACGGTCGTGCTTTGTTGGTTTTGGGTTAGGTTGGCACATGCTTTGTCTATGCGTGTTTTTGACTATCTTTTGTTAAGATTGTAGCTTTTAGTGGCAGTTAATTATTTAAAAAACAATGGTTCTACCTAACTGCAGTTACTTATAGATAACTTATTGCTTAGGTACTTGATATGATTCATTGCTGGTTTATTTATTATTACTATTGCAACTAAAGTATTAATTAAAGCTTTATTATAACCTATCATGTAATTACCGCTGTAAGTGGGTACAATATTGAATAGGCAGTGAACCATAGATAAAGGAAGAGGGTGGGTTTTTTTAGTGTCAGCTGTTCGTCGGCGTTGCGGAACATGACACCCAGCCTTTTCAAAAGCATAAATAATAGAGATTTCTCAACGGAACCCGCTTTTTTGCTTTAAGCTACTTTTATACTTCATTATTGCAACTTTGGAGATACATTCTTTGGATATTATAATAGAGACTAAAGTTAGAAAAGTTAAACGCTTACTTTGGAAACTGGAACTTTAAATTGTATTTTAAGTATAGACTCTGGCAAAAGGGCTGGAAGTGTCTGGAAATGGAAATATTTTTTTTAGATTATAAGTAATCATTTCCTTTCTTGACCTAGAATAAGAACGTCCTGACGTTACAACATAATGTTATCATTCAACCATTGCAAAAAAATCCGTACTACGTGTTATAAAATATATCACGGTGATATCAAATATCACCATTGGCAAGAAACGGATACGATACGCGATATTCCTTGTCAAGATATCAGATTATAACCCTCGAACATCCAGGGAACGGATATAAGAAAAAAAACATGATAAGGAGACGTTTCCGGAATTTATCAGACGAGTTAAGATGTTGGAAATAGTGATAAGATTTAAAAAGCAAAACTATACTTCTGAAACTATTATTTTTTTATGACCCGTGGGTTACTCAGATACTATAAATGAAAGCATAAAGAACAAAGTAACAATAGGCATAAAACGCAAATTAAAACGGTCTCCTTGAACTTACGGTATTTCAAAATTAATAACTGGCCATTATCGGTGGCAGCACTAAGTTTAAAATTTTAATCGTTCGAAATTCGAAATTCCTGAATGGCACCTGCCGTAGGCAGAGCAGATGTCTGAACCATAATGAAAGGAAGGCCATGTTTAATGTATAAAATTTGGGAGCGCACGCACCACAGAGAACAGCTGACGAAGAAAAAAAAGAATTTAGTACCTGGTTTGAGAGGATTTAAGGACACAATGCTTGATGTCGATCAGCTGAGCAGATGGCTTCGAAATTTAAAAGGCTTTCAGATTTCGTTGGTATGCGATACAAAAAGTTGAAGGTAGGAAGAATTATTTTGCCAAAAAACGCGACCTTACAAAATGACTGACGCCATTTTGGGACGTTTGGGTATTCATGTCTAACGCAAAAAATCATAATGTTTCAATTTTAATGAGTAGGTATTGCTTAATCCACCTTCGGTTTTACTTATTCTTAACTCGTAAGCTGCACTAAACAAAGTTCAGTCAGCCTTCTTTTGTCTGTTCAAGAAAGGTGTGACGCTTTTACGATGTTATTAAAAAATGATCGACTCAAGACCTGGTCAAACTTCCGTGTTTAGATTATAATTTTTATGGAGCCATATTAAGCGACTCAAAGGTACTTGAGATTATTTATAAAGGGCACAAACAAAAGCCCTTTCTAGCCGAGGAAGTCTGCTTTGTATCTCAGCTGTTTATGAATCCATGTCTAGAGGAAGCTCTCCCTTCGCATCCCCTTTTGTAACCTTTTAAATTGTAAACACATCTCAATGTCAAAGTTCCTCAATCTTGAGACTTCACTGACGCTTGAGTGGTTGCTGTTTTAGGCATGGTTTTATTCATGTAAATTATGTCTTATTTATTATTTATTTATTTATTTAAGAACACATACAGTCGTACATTAAAATATGTATACAGGTAATTAAGGAACAATATAAAGACCTAGAGGTTCATAAAAAGTACAGTAATAGGTACTAATGGTTATTTAAAACTAATGTTACTGAAGGAAATTAAAAATTAACAATACTAGTATTTGGTACAATAATTGCACAAAATCTGCCATAGTATGTCGTTGCACAAATTATACAGGAAGAAGATAAAAGAGGGTTCAGAGGAATTATTCTTTAAGTTGTCGCTTGACAATTTTCTTTAGGGTACTAAGTGAACTAACAAATGGGTCAATATCATATAAATGCTCATTAATTAAACGAGGAACTCGTCTGAAGAAAGTGTGTTCGGTGTAGTTAGTACGAGCAAAACTGACATGAAATAATTTACGAGGACGCAAGGAGGGACGTGGAATATTAAAAGTTATGTTTTGTAAGAGATCTGGACACCTAATTTTATTTTTTAAGATTTTGAAAAAGAAAATTGTATCGATATAATTGTATTTATATCTTACAAGATCTAGACAGCATCTTCAGATGCATGTTTATCATCGTGGTGTAATATGTTACAAAATGTCTTTATGTTTAAAGTGTTTTTAATAATCATAATAACATGTTCCACTTTGTTATTGAAGATACTAAAATTAACTACACTGATTCTAAATCATATGGTCGAGCAGCTTTGAATGTATTCCAACGTTTTTGATAGATTTTATGTTAAAAATCTTCAACATAATAACGGGTTTCGGAAACGAAAACCACGAATCAAGCAAAAAGTCTGAATTCAAATTGCCTTTAAGTGGTCGTATCGTAACAGAATACAGCCCTTTTTTCCTAATGGTAGTCCCAATAAGAATAGTTTTGAAACGTATACATTTTAATCAATCAAAAAGGATTCCAATAATTACAGTGCAGTAACACTTTCTGACAGGGCATCGTTTGGTCACTTTGAATCGGTAATCAATGAGAATGATGTAATTGATTTAATTGTTGTATCGTTAGACGTAATTGCTAGGCGTGATAATGATTCGAGCAATAATGATCTTCATAAGCCTTCATTGGAGCATATTTTAATAGAAGATTTAAATGCTAATGCTCTATCCTCAAAAGGCGTATAAGAACCTCACACTGACTTGATAATGCATTTATTTAAATTATATAATAATAATATCCATTTTCTTAATGACCTGTCAATAACTGATGGTCGGACACTTCACGGTATACAATTAGTCAGTGACTACTTAGACTTAGCAGTCTAATTGGACATGACAATGCCTAAGCCGTACTTAATCTTTTGTGTGTTGATGGATCCCATGGGAACGTAACTCTGAGGACGTATCATTAATTTAGCGTCCATTTTAGTCCATTGTATAGTTATTATTACATCATTAGTAATGTAGACACCTATATTTTTAATCATAAAGTTGCCAGTTACTTTACGGTATTTGATTAAGTCCATCTTGATATATTTTTACCACATGCAAACTGGCGTAATATAGAGGAATGTTGTTAGGTGTTGCTAATGTTGCCGTACAACAAAATATATCTTTTTGATGATATTATATTTGTAATTTCCAACGGAACTTCTAGGTTGGAATGCGAGATGCAACTTGATGATTCTTTAACTTACAACAAAGATGTTACATTTTAGACGTTATCAAGCTAAGTGCTAATCCAATTTAAAACTATTAAATACTATCGTTTCATTACATCTCCATTGTGACGACCCAGCAACACGGAAGCTACTAATTCTAATACAGTTAAGTTATCTGATGGTCGGACCCACATTTTGGTTGCATGACCAGGATACTTAAATATTTTATGATCGTATCTTTTAGGGATGAAGGGCCATTGGTCTAATTAAAACTTTGATAGCGGGTAATTGTACAAGTTTTGTATCTAAATTGTGGATGACATTAAACTAATGGTAGTTGATGAAACTAAATTTCAAGAAATGAGCTTAGTTGTTGGAGCGTTAGAAAAACAATTTCTAATTAGATATTTCTTCAGTCGATGACAAAAACATATTAGAAAAAGAATGCTGAATAAATTCTATGAAAAACCGGGCAAGAGCATGTCGGACCATGCTCAGTGTAGGGTTCCGAAGCCGTAACGACAAACACAAAAAACTATCTCAAAAATCAACATGTATGAAACAATTTTCTATTTAAAGTTATTTGGCGCTGTCTTAGATGATTTTTAGTAGGTATAAACCCGTTAATCGCCTGTATCTCAGGAACTAATCATGTCTACTTAGCCGTGATAGTTTTCCTTTAAAATTCGTTATATGCGCTTTCGTTGAAGATTTTTTTCAGATTTTTAGTACTTGTAGTTTTGGCTGTAGGGGGGGGGGGGGACACTTGACTCTAACAAAAAATAGCGTTTTAAAGCTTAATATTTCATAAACGGATCCCTTAATCGAAAAATTGTTTTCATAAACCCGCAATATTTTTGAAAGACCTATCCAACGACACCCCACACTATGGGGTAGGCAAGAAAAAAAAAAGACATCCCCACGTTACGTGTATATAGGGAAGGTGCATTAAAAAAAAATATTTTTCAAAATTTTATTTTACCACTTTGTTGGCGTGACTAATATGTACATTCATGCCAAATTACAGCTTTCTAGTACTATGAGTCTCTGAGCTAGACTGGGGACGGACGGACGGACGGACGGACGGACATGGCGAAACTATAAGGGTTCCTAGTTTGACTACGGAACCCTAAAAATTACATGGACGATGTGCTAAGAGCAAGCCTTGAAGCACACGAAAGGAATTGAATATTTTGAAATTTCGACAATATCAGCATCGTTACCAGTCACCAGGCAAATTTAAAGTTTAATTTTGGCTGTCAGATGAGATAAACAAATTTAATATGGTCAAAAATTCATTAATACTTACGAAAATGGTGACACTAAAATTCTCGAGATGTAATCGCAAGTGATCCGAATAAATATTAAAAGATATTTGGATCGTTTGATCCCTTAGCTGGGTTTTCTAATTGACCATATGGCCGAGACATTCAATTGACCGGATGTCAGATAATTTTTAAAAGTCGAACCGCATTACGCACTTGATTTCCGCCGTCCTTCGTCGCTCCTTCGGGGGCTTTACGATTCAAACTGAGCTTTTTACGGATGCCACTAAGAAACAGATTAGCATGTTTACTTTAATGTTGTCAGTACCTAGCCATTAGTAGATTCTTTAGTTTTTATTTAAATCCGTGGGAAAATGCCTGGTGCGTAACAAGCGTTTCAAATTGTCGAATTCTATCCGATAATTCGAAGCCATGTCGTATTATTATGCGATAGTTTAACTATGTTGAAACGTTTGAAATATGTCTCATTGTCAAGGTAATTTGGCTACAATTTAACGGTCAAGTAATCAAGCAATAAATATCTTCATTGTTAAGTTGGTGAGATCTCAGTGTCATTCCTAACGATACGCTTGGCTACCATCCTTGTTTATCTGTTGTCTTGGTGATTCTTCATTGAGTTCTCTGTGGCAGCTGTTAAAAAAGACAAAGCTCGATTTAAATTTCTTTAAAGCAATAACTTTAATTCGCTGAAATGTTTATTTCTTAAGAACTCTCTTACAAATGTTGCAAGTTGTGTCATCATTTGCTATTATTCTTAAAACCACTGTTAACTCGACCGGACAGACAAAATCTACCGTACCTATTAGTCATTACAAGCATGTTGCGTTTAGTCATCATTTTGTTATGCGCGCACGCACCTCGATCCTTAATTTATTGACCCTGTATGGAAGATCGAACTTTATATTCGGAACGACTTTTGGCATTTCCATGTGACAACAGATTTAGCAATGCTCGTGTTTTTTATGCAATTATCTTTAGTTCGGAAGTTGAAATATAATGCTTGTAACTGGTTTGGGAATTATAATACGAAAAAGCGCAAGGCAAAAAATATGAAAAAAACGATATTGACTCAAGTCTTTAAATTGACATGGTTCAGTATTTTTTTCCATTGAGTAGGTAATTTCAGAACAAGCCAAACTTATCATTCATCACAAAAACGGAGAAACGAACAGGTTTGATCAAAACAAATCCACTTCTCGCATTTACCTGATTACATCCGCCATTTTTTGCACCAAAAAGCTGTCGCATTCGCATCGCCATTGTGTTCACCGACCGTAGACAACGCCCTTGGCTTTTAACGCTGGTAACACAGACACAAAATAAAATTGCAGATCCAATCCGCGAACTTGGCAACCCGAATCTTTGACTTAATTCATTATTCTTTTCCCACGCGTGTATCGTTATACACGCGACGCTTTGCTTTTGTTTTAAAAACATATCCGTGCCTTGGGCAGTTCGAAAAAGTAAAACGTCATGCTTTCGTTTGATAGTCGCCTGATTGCTGGTTAGCCCGTGGTACTCTATCATTAGGGTTATTAACTGCCTTCTGCTGATGCGTAAGCACTTTTTGACGTGTGTAAGTAGCGTGATTTATCATCACATTCAGAACAAATTGGTCAGCATCCATATGGCGTACTCCTGTACAAATTAGATCTTTTTATTCGTTCGTTTGGATGCGGTCATATTTTCTTTCTGTTGCATCGTTTTGATGTAATCTATTTTAAACGTGGCGTTGAGTTAGCAAGAAAGGAAAGGGTATATGTGCTTAATGATCTTTTTGCGGTGGGACCAGTGCAGTGCGCTTGTTTACCAACATAGCAGGAGGCTGATTTTGCAAGCCTACTTTTAAAAACCGGTTTGCAGACGCTTCTCTTTCCGCAATGATTCCATTATAAACCTTATGTTTACCAAGCTAAGATACTCAGGCTTTTAGGTATTCTAGAATCTTCGTTGCGAAACTTACGGTTCTAGGCGGCATATCAACGCTCTCAACCAAGCCTTACCAAACGTTTGTTTTCATAAATTATTAACAGGTATTGAGTATTGAGCAACGTTCCGACAAGTTAAGACAGTTTCCGTCCACGTCGCAGCAGGTAGACGGCGTCTTTTATTCTTAAAGAGTATTAAAGGGCGATGGACTCGTTAACGATCGAATAGATACTTTGTAAGTAGGTACTCACTATAAGTTACGTTTTTAAACGAGTCCTTAAGAATACTGGCGATGTCAATGATGCAATTATGGACTTTAACTTTGGATCAAGGTTTTAGAGCACAGAAAAGTAATGTAATGACCCCTGATAGAACTACATACTTACCCATTTTTTTATTTTCAAAGTTTCTATATGGTATCTAGACTAAAAAGACTGTTTAATATACTTTGAACACAACCAATATTTTCCCAAAAATTTACAATATCTGTTCATCCTGTTGAAACATATTTGCTTTTTGTCATCATAACGTGTTGAAAACTACTAGGTAACTGTTGATTAGTGACCTTATAAGGCGGCCCAGGTGCCTGCGTAGGCGCATGGGCACGGCATAACCTCCCATAAAGCAATGTGGGTAAGCTCCACTCTTTCATCGGACAGTGTCAAGTTACTACGTGTTGTGATCCTAGTGAGAATATACAAATGTGCAAAATGAGCTATGTTGAGTTTCTTTACGAGCTTTTGGAGGTAAGCGTAATTTCGTCATCTATGGTTATTGGTATTTTTTTTTTGGCTGTGATTACAAATCTATTGTGCGTATGACATCTTCGAACTAATTTATCTTTGTGTCAAAACGATGGTGACAAAAATTACACCAACTTTACTCTGACGCCAGTAACATAGAATACGGAGCTGGACTTAATCAAGTTTGTGAGAATTGTTTCTGAATTGCTGTATTTATCTTATCTCATGTGCGTGAAATACTACAAAGCACTTACTTAAGCGTTAAATTACCAGGACAGAAGCAAATGAAAAAAAAAGATGGCAACACCATTTCATTTTTGTACTCGCATTACCATAACCATTATGCTATACCTACGTATTAGCATGCAGATGATAAGGCATTAGAAGCAAATTGCCAGGTGTAACATAGCCAACGATCATCCCGTTTGAAAATAACTTATACCCCACTTTAATTCTAATCGTTTTAAATCTTATAAGCGTGTCGATAAGGTTGATAATCCAATGCTTAGTTTAGTGACATAGTGGATTAAAGAACTTGATGATCTAATTAGTTAAAAAGACACTTAGTTGAATCTTAAGAAGAAGTCGTTAAGCGTGTGAATGTTGCCAGGATAATGAGTGAGCTACCAAATAGGTAGTTTATTAATGCGAATCAGATTACATTTTACCCTTTTTAGATTCGTAATAAGCGTAATGACCTTTTAACATTATTTACTAAGTTTTTTTTTTTTTTTTTAAAAAGGCTGTTTATTGCTTTTCATCTCGTTTGTTTTTTTATTTATTTATGTCTCGATTGTTAGTAAGTACATCAATGCAATATTATCGTAGTTTTCCTATGATATTTACACCATAACGCTCTTACTTTAATGCATATAAATTTCTTTGCGTAAACGTTTCGTTTTATCTGGAACGGAAGAGGCATTGGCTAATCACCATTGGTCGCGATTGGAATTCTCTAATGGTGTGTAAAGGGACCTCAGGTATCGGGCTGGCTGATTGACTGGATTCCAGAACATTATTCGGTTAAAAAAGTACAAAGTGGGATTTGATTTTGGAATGCGACGTTCTTCTGTTTGTTTTTTAATTAAGCTTATGCACATGACTTACGTTCAATGATTTGAAATCTGTGCACAGAGTACATTCTGCAGTATTACCAACTTACCAAACGTGGATCTTGTCGACGCTTGCGCAATCAAAGCTATGATCTAAGATGTCTAAGATTACAAAACTTGCTAAAGGGTTCGAATTCATTTCGTAATTTCTAGATAAATTAAGAAATATTAGCAGGTTATGTTTTACCTGTGGATATAGGTATAGGAAAAATCTTTCCTTTTACTCGTTTGTCTGTTTGTGTGTTCGTCTGTATATCCGCATACGCTTCCTATAGGTACCACACCACTGATTTTGATGCGGTTTTCACAATTAGATTTTTTACGGGCGGTTTTCAAGTAACTTACTTAAATATAAAAAAAAACTGGTTTATGAACGGGTAAAGCTATAACATAAAACTTAAATAACCCAAGGCCAAGCGAGGCCAGGTCGCTAGTAAGCTATAAGTACATTTAGGTATTCTGAAATACTGAACAAATCCAAATCAACGTAAGAGCAAACAGTTCTTTCCTTCTAAAAAAGAAAAGTAAAATGAACCACCTACATTACAGCTTATTACAGATTCTGGTCACAGAATATTATCAACACCGTGGACAGGTTAAGACACGTTTATCACAAGTATGTGACCAACTTATTTCTAGTCTAACGTAAGCAGGTATTCAAGTTTCAACCTTTTATGGCTTTTAATTATCCATAAGTCATTTCAAAATGTATGGCAATCTTACTCAATATGAGGATTCCAAAAACAGCGCTGCTGGGATTGCGTTCGAAATTGCTATTGAAGAAAAAATGTTATGCGTTGAAATATCAATTAAAACCAGTCGTTAGGTAAGTATATAGCAAAATGCATTAATATATGTCTCAGTCGCTTTTTTAAAAAAAGAGGACGACAATTTTAATGTATTACATTTAAACATTTTAAACGTTAAAGCGCAGGTGACAATTCAATATTACAGTGTTGCAAGCGTCAATTGCCATTTAAAAAAAAACATCCGCGTCTCGGTCTAGCAAGCTCTGTGCTAATTTCAACCTTGACACCTGTCAATTCCAACTGTCACATTCGACACCATTTTTTCATCGATTACTATAGTTGATTCAATTTAAGATAATCCCGGTGGCAGTTCAAATTAAACACGATTTACACTTGTTTCTTTGAGTTTTTTAAAATGATACATGCCTACGAGAATGGACTACTCATTTTAAACGTCTTGCTTGCGAGTTTAGTAGCTACAGTCAGCCTTATACCTAAGTAGCTTCACACTCTTGTACCTCGTCGTTTTAACGCCTTTTATTAGATTAGTGCAGCAGTTCAAACATGACTTTAAAGCGATAAAGCACTAAAGTGTGCAGCTTGTTATAAGTCCGACCGTAATGGCTAATACATTGCGCCGTTACATAGCTCCCGCCACAAACGTGAATCCAACTCGTCAATGTACTTCTACTCATATACTTTTGCTGGTCCAATGTGAATTAGCCATAAGAGTACTAAGTTGTGGAATTACGAAATACGTCTATTAACGGCTGTCATAGGAATCCTCCTTACATTGTCCGGATTAGGTACAGTCAAGGCCTTTAATAGTTAAGCCACTATGGAACCCCGTCATAATGACAGCGTCAAACCATTATGAAAGAAATTACGCTAAAATTAATGATCAACGTTATGCGACAGGGTTCCATATTGGCTTAACAATTAAAGTCCTTGACTGTACAATGACGCTAAATCGGGTCCTTTTTACCTGTAAACCAAAATCTTTGGCACTTAAGTGTTTAAATATAGTGCTTCTGTTTCTGATCCAGCTATTAAGTAACATACAATTAACTGAAGGTTAACAAAACGGTTACAAGTCGCATCTAGTTCTCACGTTATCTGACAGTTAATCGTGGTTACACTGGTTACATAACGTTTATTGTTGTGTGGGTAGTGCCGTTAGATGCTATCCGAAGGAAAGAAAGGGGTCTAAACAGTGTCTTTAAATGGTGGAGATTAAAAACGTGGCATCATTAAGGAGATAGATTTTTGTATGACAAGAATATTAAGAAGTAAGTAAGAATTTAATAGGCTTTTCAATGGGCACGACTTTGTTGTTGTTAAATAAGTAGTAATTGCCTAACTATGAAGAGCCGTATCACACTTGCGATTTGAGGGCGAGTTGAAAGCGAGACGAGCGCGCAGCGAGTTCGCCGCGAGCACGTAACGATTTTGCCGCGAGCGCGAAACGAATTCACTGCGTACGCGCGGAAAAATCTCAACTCTAGACGCGTCGAACTCGCTGCGCGCTCGCGGCGAAATCGTTACGCACTCACGGCAAACTAGCTGCGCGCTAGCCTCGCTTTCAACTCGCCCGAAAATCGCAAGTGTGATAAGGCCCTAAGCCCCGCTTACGTCAATGTACGTTTCGTCGATTCGAAAATCGCAAATGTACGTGTGATGAGCGCTAGGCGTAGCATTAGTTCAAAACCTACCGTCAAACAGCAGTGTTCGCATTGTTGTGTTCCGGTTTGGGGATAAGACAGCCGGTGAAATGACTAGCATAGAGGCATTCCTTCTTAGTCCTCAGGGTTGGCAACGCATTTGCAGTCTTAGGATTGCATGGCAGTCTTGTGAATGCAAATGTCTATGGGTCACAGTTTCCACTTACCATCAGGTGGCCTGTGTGCCCGTTTGACTTCTCTATGCCATAAAAAAAAAAAAAAAACCTAAATTCTGATAGTTAACCTAAAAACTACACTGTCCTGTTTACATAGTGGGCAAGATAATCATTTGTTAAACGCAAAGTTGCGCTTACGCATCCACTGATAAGATGGCGCCGCTTCCGGTGAGGCTGCGATATCCGGTCAGTCACATTTCTACGAACTCCAATAATATTTGCATTCGCATTATCACTATAAAATAATTGTTTTTATAGTAAGATATTTCAATTATATTGACTGATAACAGTACTTAATGATTGCCAATACGGTACCTGTTTAAAATATACATGGAGACTATTTTTTCAATTGGTTTTTGTAAACCGACATCTATATATTATGTATCTACATCTTCACTAATAATATGAAGAGGAAAGATTTGATTGTTCGTTTGTTTGAATGGAATAGGCCGCGAAACTACTGGACCGATTTGAAAAGTTCTTTCACCATTAGAATTCTAAGTACATTATCCCTGATGTACATAGGCAATGTTTTATATTTCTGCGCAGACGGAGTCGCGGGCAACAGCTATTAGCCTATTCATAATAAAAAGTGTATTCAATCTTATATATCGTTCATTGAATACAAAACGGACACATTCCAAAATGAGTCAGTGTTGCATTTAAAAGTTAGAATCTATTCGTATAAGATTTTGAATGCAAGAGCAAATTATTTTGGAATGTGTCCGTTTTGCATTCAATGAGCGATATATATATATATATATATATATATATATATATATATATATATATATATATTCGGCGCACAGCTGAAACTGCTGGACCTACAGGACTTGAAATTTGAAAGGAATATTCCTTGGATATCCTAGGGGTGCACTAAGAAGGGATTTTTGGAAATTCATCCCTTAAGGGGTTAAAATAGGGGGAGTAGCGGGAAACTGACGCATACGAAGTCACGGGCGTTCTTTAATTAGAATGTAGATGTTTATGTCACGAATTAAATGTAATTATCGGGTTTTATAACGTACATACATTCATGAAATCACGCCTCTTTCCCGCAAGGGTAGTCAGAGACCACTTTCTTCCACTTGCTACGATCCAGACCAACTTCCCCACTTCCTCCACATTCATAACTCTCTTCATACACGTGCGTTGGTTTAGAGTCTCCTGACCTGGCCCTTTCTTAATAATTCCCCGATGGTATGTTTTATAAGCAAATAAGTAATCAACCTTTGTACTCCTTACTCTATAGTAACACACCTGGTCTTTAATAGTGCAACGTTTTACAAAAAGTGCAACGTTACCCGTTATGTATACCTAGGAATCCTTAGGTACCATATTAGTTACATGTTTTCGAATAAATAGTTTTCTGATGACGCTATTTAGGACAACAACATACCTATCTACATGACAATATTGTAGCGGATCTGTTTGTAGTACAAGATCTCTGATCTATGATCTAGATCAGAGATCTATTGTAGAAAAGTATAGCCCCCCCCTGCATACAAGGTACCTACTGACTGTACATTGATGAGTAGGTACATATTATACCTATGTTTATAAATGCAATGCACTACAATATTATTAAAGCTTCGATTTATTATATGGACTTCTTCTCAACGGTATTTTGCCAGGCGTAATTTGACTACTCACTAAAGGACGGAACATAGTAAGTTCCTAATAAAACACTAGGTAAATGATTCATGTCAATGAATCACGCTAAGTTAATTCTGCCCTTCTCAATAAAAAGGACGTATGCGCAATTTGATAGTCAAAGCAAATTGAACCCTATGATTTCAGAAATAAGGTCACTAATACATTCGCGATTGTATGAGACATACGCCCATCTTTCTAATGATGGCAGCATTGATAAACGACGGTAAGTAAGTAAATTTGCAAATTGAATTGTTTTACGTTCACAGGAAAAAAATTGAGTAAGTCGGGTTTTTTCACTGGCCTTTTTTTTATACCTAAGTATCTCTTTTATTTACTGTAAAAGTATCGGTAACCACACAATAGGCACGTACCTAGGTATCTTGTGTACCTACAAATGTTAATAATCGATTGGTGCACGGAGGACACGGGGATCGAACTCTGTACCTTGCGAGAATGAGTCAACATTTTACCTTAGACGTGTTTTTTTTGCTTAATTTGCCCCAAGTACCATGATATGTGTGCGTACAGTTAGTAGCACAGTTGGACAGTCGTATCATTTAACTTAAGAGTACGAAATAAAAATAACCGGTTATAACCAGTTATAACCGGTTATTTTCATACAAAAACGTCTAATAACCGGTTAAATTGCATTCTCTGCTTAAGAGCTAGACTTTTTTCGATGGAGTTATAGTCACAACGTGGTACGACACGACAGTTTCTTTGTAAATATTTTGGTGGGCAAAGTCGAGGGAAAAAAGAGGAAAATGAAGACTGACTTTAGCCAAATAAAACATGCCGTATCAGGAAGTGAAACTGGCAAATAACAGAGAAAAGTGGCAATTACTCCACCGACAAGGGCCTAGCATAACCAAATTTTCATTTTTTTCATTTTTTTAAGAGCTCAAAATTATCTACGCAATTATTTAGCTAATTTTGAAATCTTCGTTTGTCCACCTACTTCTGCTTCTGACTACAGTCCAACAGGCCACCTGATGGTAAATACGATCTGGGACCCAATACTTTGCCAACCCTGGGGACTAAGATGGCTGCTAGTAATTTAACCGGTCGTCCTTACCCCAACAATGATAACACTGCCATTTATCCGCAGGTTAACGGTGAAAATAGTGAAAGTGGGTTATCAATAAAGACGGTTTATTTGATTGACTGAGTGAATTACTTGTTATTATTTAAGACCTGGTTCGGGTTTTGCACAAGCCAATCCAATTGGGGTTCTTAGACCCATAAATTATCTCCTGAAACCAGACAAGCGAGTTAACTCAGTAATGAGGCCCTGTAACAGCCCAGTAACTACCTTCATTTTATGTTAACTTGCCACTAACTAATCAGTACGCACATAAACACTAATTCTTACCGTTACACCACATTACCATATCCTAGCGCCAGACTCTTTAAAACCCATACAAAACTGACTCCAGAAGGAGCCTTCAGCTTTGAACGTGTTAAAACCAAGAGTCAACAAGTTTCCACCATTTTCATCGCCATAATAACTCAGAATAGGCACCACTTACCCTCTCTTTTTAACGCCCCGTGAAAACAAAGACGGGGATAGTTAAGAGTTCAGAAACTGTAATAAAGTTGTCTATTTACGCTTAGTCTACTTATAGTTTGGTCGTTAAACATGTTAGGATTTCGTTCGCGTAAGGTGTGAATTAAAAATAGAGAGGAGCTTGTAGTTGGGAAATTGGGAAGATGTTTTATGGAAGAGTTTTGTAAACGCCATCTAAAAGTTTTTATTCCTTTCCCTAAAAGCGATCCCACTAAAATCTCCACCATTTAGATAGCAATATTATGTCACTTACTGTAAAAAACAAAGTACTTATCTAAATTTCAAAATACAAGGTTCAGTTTGACGACGCGCTGGCCTAGTTGGTAGTGACCCTGCCTACGAAGCTATTGGTCCGGGTTCAAATCCCGGTAAGGGCAGATATTACTGTGATGAGCACGAATATTTGTTCCTGAGTCATGGATGTTTTTAAGTATATATTTCTCTATATAAGTATTTATATCGTTGTCTACTCCTAGTACCCATAATACAAGCCTTGAGCGTAGTCAATTGGTGTGACATTGTCCCCTGACATTTATTTATTTATTTACGAAGTATATTTTAGTGGTGATAAGATCTTGCTTGTGCAGAGTCCGTCCGGATTGCTACCACCATCTTATCCATTAACCTGCCCCTAAACAACTGTATTCTCATTGAAATGACTACCATAGATGCATATATTTCATGGGCAATTTGGTCAATGCATTTACAGTCTTAGGATTGCAATCTTAAAATTGTAGTCTAGACAATCACCACTTACCATGAAGTGCCATGTTTACTCTAAATATTACAAAAAAATAGGAATAAAATAATTGACCTACCTAGTTGCTGAAAAAAAAACAATAAATACTCATAGATATATACAATAAAGACCTATGCTAATAGGCAGTAACTACGAGTAAGATAAACCTCATGTAGTGATATCAACCTTATTATTTCTAGCAAAATAGAATTGAATCTGCTTTGGTGATTGAATTTAAGATACTACTTATTGGCTTATGAGGGCAGTTTTAAAAGTTGAAACCGGAGACGCGTTCTGTTTAGTTTTATAAACCGCATGCGCATGTTGCAACACGACGTCAATAATTTCTTAACATCCGCTACCATGATGATGTCGGAAGATACCATTTTAGTACCACTACCACTTCTTCACCGTAAAGATCTGAATTACTAGATTTTATAGAAGAATTCTTGTTTATTCAAACATAAGCTTCAATATGAGTTGTCTCTGAGTTTCACTTCGTCCCTTACAAAGTTTAAGTAACTCGGCAAAACATTTCCCTAACTACTTTAATTTAAATTTACATACATACATACATAAGCTCACGCCTTTATTCCCAGAGTGGGTAGGCAGAGCTACAGAATTACTAACAACTCTAAAAACTTGTTAATAATTCTGTAACCACATTTTGCACAATTAGGTAGGCTAAGATGTTTATCAGTGTATTAGTGACAGGTTGCAAGCCCATCGCCTAACAGTACTACACAACCTTTATTCCCTTAGTCGTCTCTTACGACATCCACGGGAGGCCATGGAGTGGCACTATTCTTACCCGGCAAACACGCGGGGAAATTAAATTTTAAATAACTAAATAAGTGCACCTAACTAAATAAATAACTTTTAGCACTTGAAGTCACACAGCAAGTCATAAACTATATGACTAACATCAAAAGGTTTTCTGTGCCTTTATTGACTTAGAGAAGGCGTATGACAGAGTGGTGAGGGATGAACTATGGATAACTCTTTCCGCGTATGGGGTGGACAGTATTCTGATACGGGCTCTCAAATCATTATATGATGACTCGAGTGCCTGTGTCAGGATAAATGGGACGTATACGGACTGGTTTAGCATCGATCGTGGTGTTCGACAGGGCTGTGTAGCGTCTCCTTGGCTGTTCAACCTATTCATGGACAGTTGTTTGTCAGATCTGAGAGAGTATGATTGTGGAATAAGGATGAATGAGTCAGTTTTTAAAACTTTGTTGTATGCTGATGATCAAGTTCTCCTTGCATCATCTGCGGACTACTTACAACAAATGGCAACTCTGATGAATGAGGCGTTTAAAAGGAAAGGTATGAAAGTGAATGTTAAAAAGACGAAAGTGATGGTTGTGGAGAGGGATGAAACTGTTACAGAATGTGAAATAATGATTGGAGATGAAAAAGTGGATCAAGTGGATGAATTTGTGTATTTAGGTTCTTTGTTTACGAGAGATGGGAAATGTGACGCGGATATTGAAAGAAGAGTAAAAGCGGGAAATATGATCAATGGGGCGTTACACTCAATCTTGGCAAACAAGGTCATATCGAGCAAAGCTCGCCTTGCCATTGTTCAGGGAGTATTGACGCCAACATTGATGTATGGTAGTGAATCTTGGGTATGGCAGAAGAAGAACGAAAGTAGGATTAATGCAGTTGAAATGAGAGCTCTAAGAAGTATGTGTGGAGTTAGAATGATAGATAGAGTAAGAAATAGCGAGATTCGAGAACGATGTGGATTGAAAGAAGATGTAGTGACTAAAATCGAAAAGGGTATGCTAAGGTGGTTTGGTCATTTAGAAAGGATGGATGAAAAAAGAGTTACGAAAGAGATATGGCGAGTGAGAATGAGCGGAGATGTCCGTAGGGGACGACCTAGACGGACCTACAGTGATCAGATTCGCGATGTACTGATTAAGGGCCAAATCAAAAGCACCCGAAACCGCCGTACGTGCATGAAGAGATTGATGAATGTAGAGGAAGCGAAAATTGTGTGTTTAGATCGGTGCACCTGGCGTTCCATAATCTCTGCCTACCCTATTGGGAGACAGGCGTGAAGGTATGTATGTATGTATGTATTGAACAAAACTGATCGTCTTATTGCTTATTATAAAGTGCTGAAAGCTATAATCGTTTGAATCTATTTTCAAAAGCCATAAACACTTAAAATGGGTGGCGCACCAACTACTGATATTACCATGGTGAAAGACATTCTGGAACACCATCATATTAAATATTTCTCGCATCCCTTGTTTTACGAGCACTTAAAAAACTTTCATCGGTGATTGTTCCCTCATTCAGAGGCACAAATTGAATAGGGTGCAGTTTTTTTGCCCTCCTATTGCGTTTATAAACAAGTCCAAAGTTACATCACCCCTAAGAGGGTGACGTGTTCAAGCAATCGATTTTCTCTTGAGACTTGATTGCAGAACGGGGGTCTGGAAATGCCAGAATATATTCAAGTAAAATTTAGGGTGCTGTTTTGGTGATTCACATAACTGGCGTTGTTGGTAACGAACGCTATAATGTTTAATAATAACTATTTTTTGGAAAAATATAAGCTAACATGCAAAGGCGTTTTTGATAGCATAACAGTGGCCCAAGATGCAAGACTTTATCGCTATCGAAATTGTATAGGATTGACGTAAGCTGTCAGAGGCTGAGCGTGTGACAATTCCATATACTTGAACAGTTTTCGATAGTCGTTTACGTTAGAATTCTTTGCATCTTGTCTAGGTCTAATTTGGCGAAAAACGTTTGACGCTAAGACAGGTTAAAGTTAAAAGTACAATATTCTCGAGGCTTCAGTTTATGGGTAAATTTGCCAATGTATCGTGGAAATATCTGGCATTCTTTATAACGATCTTAATGTAATAGCGTACACAGCTATTATTTAAAGTGACTGGAGACAGATTAAACCGAATCAAAACGCGTTCAAACCTCGCGACCTTTGGGCGCAGTCACTAACCACTTGAACTAAATTGGATAACAGAAGCTAAAGGGTAATATACTCTGTGGCAAGGAAAGGTCGTATGCGCAGCATATGATGGTGAAGTGACAGTTGAGTTTGATGTTAGATAGCTACGCCATAAAGCATAGTAGAATATGTAGAATATAATATGGCATAGTGAAAGAGTATCTCAGTGAAGTTGAATTATTTTAATTTGTTGTCTGCATGTGTAACAAGGCTGATAAATTTCTCAAAATCAGTGATAACATTTGTTTCCCAATAAATCCAAAATCTTTAAACTAAAATCATTAGAAGAACCTTCTACAAAAACTCTGAATGCACATTTTATCACTCCCCATCTCGCCTAAGATTCCCCTCACCCTTATCGTTCCCAATATTACAGTATCATTAATCCCTATTGCCCCCAAAGGCCAGGCCAACGCGCTTACGACCTTCTGTCACCCGCACCGTCGCCTGCGCAGATTGATCGATAGCCGGAAACCGCCGTTTGTGGTCCGGAATAACGAGCAATTTTAAATATTTAGCGAGTTACCAACGCAATTGAAACTTTTATTACGTGTCAGGCTTATAAATGGCTTGAAATAAATCGCGATTTGCGCTATGTATTACATAAAACAAAGGAATATATCTACAGGTTTATTGAGTTCTCAAGACACGTGTTAGTCTTTTGTTGACGACACCCTGAGTCTAGGTGCATCTGGTTGCATGCAGGCAGCAGTAGCATTCCTGGGTACAGACTTAGTTTAGGGCAAATATGTGTGTGATAGGTACTTGTATGCGCAAGTCTTTGTTCATGTCTTGAGTCTTGAGCATTTTATAAGTATGTATTTTACTTGGTTCCCCTAGTTGACTCAGCTGAAAACCAATATAGGGCAAATGAAAATTCGGCCAAACGATGCGTTAGAGCAAACATTGTTAGAGATTCTGAGGTGCACCCATTTTACTTCAATAAATCTGTACTTAAGACTACACCGAGCAAACGCCGAGCGTCCAGTGGCGCCCTCATTACTATTATTGTGTTTTCTAATTAACTAAAGAATTTCCGTGGAATCAGACGATACGTTTTTGTAGCGCAAGTCAAAACACAATTTATGAGATACGTAACAAACTTTAATAACAATTACCCTTTGAGTAGTCAGGTTAATGGGAAAAGGTGGCCACTTTTTTCTGTTAAGTTGATAACTCGAAGGTGAATTGTTATTAAACTAACTATGTGATAAACCCTATAAGTTGTGTTTTCATTTGTAGTACAAAAACCTACCGACCAATTTCAAGAAAATACTTTAGTTTATTAGAAAACACAATAATAGTGATGAGGGCGCCACTGTACATCCGGCGTACGCTCGGCGCAGTCTTACATCATTCTCTAGGCACCTTGCAAAACCAAACGCATTTATAAAAAAAAACGTGAAGATAGCAGGTAGACAAATTACATTTATTACTTGAACTACAACAAACTGATGTCAACACGATTGTCGGCGAATATACCTACTCAGATGATAATATTATCAAATACCCAAAACTTTTATTACAAGTTCAAGCTTTGTCACAAGTCCGCGGTTACGAAATTCTTTTGGCGGCGTACGCGTAGTGGCATGACCTTTCTTCCGGCTGGTGATATACAGTTTTACAACCACTTCGGTTGTTTTGATGATAACATTACACAGTGTTGCGTAATTGTGTTTGATTTATTGAAGTGTATCGACTTGTTACATTGTTGTTTGATAACTGAGGGCTTAGATGTTTCCGATCTCTCATTTACACTTAGTAGCCAAAGAAAACTTAAGTATAATGCTAATGTTAAATGACAGTATCTATGATCAAAGAGTATGTTATGTTTTATGCAAATTAAAAACTATATATTTAACTATTCTAGATTTTTATTAGGTAGGTAAGTACATTTAAGTATCTATGGTGTAATATTTTACTTTTTAGTTTTTTCTGTCAAATTGTTTGATTATGTTTGAGTTTGAATTCGACGTGTCTTCATTTAGAAATAAAATGTTCGAATTGTACTCAATGCCACTATCCCAGCAACCTGGAGATGAAACGCCACTTCTAAAAATTGTTTTCGGTTTTAAAACACAGTTACATGATACTAAACAATCAGTAGCTGTCGTAAACCACGTAATAAAAGAGTAACGTTACTGAAACTGACGCTGTGAGAATTAGTCTGTGGTAGGGATAGCTGTCATCCGTTCGCGCCAACAGTTATCCGCCATATTTGATTACGTCTGTGGTTATGTTTACTAATACGTTAAAAATATTTGAAATTGTAAAGGGTTGTTATCTATTTTTATATTAAAAGGGGTACCTAATAGTACTTACTTTTCTTATTACCGTGCAGCGCTTCAAATAGATATAAAAAGGTAGATAAAGCGGGTAAAATAGATACCTAGCAATAATATTTTGCGGAAATTCGCTCGTCTAAATGGCAAACGATAACTTATGTGATCTTATTTCTCCTGTAGATATGACTGTCTCTTCGATAACATGAGATACTTAGTTGAATAGATCATGCGCATGCGCATCTAGGTTAATCCAATTTTATCAATCGATATCACAACTGACGGTACACGATTACGTGACAAGCTGCGTCTACGCATAGCAGTGGTCGCGAGGAGGGGATTGTAACAGATAAACCTAACGTATTTTAACGACAACGACCTTGCTTGAATCAAGAGCCACAGAAATATTTCGCAAGCGTTGCGGTTAGATTTTTTTTACGTTATTTGCGATATTTGAATAAGGATGTAACACGTGGATCTTATAAAAAACGACCATTCAATTCAACTTTTCAACAATTTTCGATAGTAAGTAATACCGACTAAATCTGACTATGAGTTGGTTAAAAGGTAAGTACGTCTAATAAAATAAGTTTTAACTAAAGTACATTAGATACGTGATACTCTTTCGGTGACCAAAAACATTGTCAGGAAACCAACCAGCACATTTGAACAGATGAACGAAATAGTTCCGAAGGATCAATCTGTCTCTATAAGGATTTAAAGACAAAATATTAATTATTCACCAAAGTAAAGCAACTTATTAATCTAATTTGTTCCTCGCATTTAGAAGGTTAGACGTTTTACATCTCGACGCCTTTAGCTTTGAGATAAAACAAATACTTGAAATTAAGACTCAATGGAAACCTAACACCGCGTTCTTCCGACGACAGCCAACTTAATTGATATCATGTTCCACATTCAAATGAAGTGTTCTATTTTCAAACAGCTTATTCGAACGGTAGAAAAACAAATGTAATTTTGTTTTTCTAATTAACAGGAACGCCGGTTGCCAGGGTGAAAATATTTTTTGACGTTTAAATGACGGTTCATAAACAATCGATGCATTAGCATTGAGCGATGATTAATCGATAGTGTTGGTAATTTCTTACCGGCCAGATGAATGAAACAATGGCCTTCTAATGCATCTCCTACGCATTGGCGTTGTTTTTGAAGAGTTCAAAATAGAAATAATTATTTGGAATTATATTTTGTAGTGGTTGAATTGATTGAGGAAATCATATATCATGTTATTCATGTTGTACTTACTCGATATTTTCAATAAACAGTCAATTTTTCTTACTTATACGGGTAAAATAACCTTTTTTGAATTAAACTAAACTTTATTTTATTACACAATAGAGTTACCTAACGTACCTACTCTGTAAGTACACTGTGTATCACATTACATGTAATGGTCTCTATTGTCTTGTTAATTTGTATGTTGCGCCGTTAAAAAATCGCTGAACTCGTGACATTATATAGGTAGGTACTACACAAAAATCTAATGACTGCATTTCATACGCCTACGTCATAGGAGATGCATCATTCAATGGTTTTCGAACAGGATAAATACTTACTCGTAATTGATTATTCCCATTTAAAAAGACTAATAAATTAAATACTTATATCATTTTATAATCACAAACAAATTCAAGTTTCCTGTGAATCCGACCAATAGGTACCTATTTAGTTTGGGTTTAGACAGACATAAAATAAAGGCGGATATCGCACAGGGAAATCAAGTAAACAAAACAATGTAATTAAATCACAATTACACCAACGATTACGATTACAATGTAATCACGTTACGTACACGGTACGCCGCGCGCCGGCCATCGAACTTCCGACGACGCGCGGCCATAGACTATTGTTTTTTTTAATGTCTTAGACACTTTTTTATGTATGGTCACACCTCTTCCTTGTGAAAATAAATCTAACGCATTTTAGGTGTCGACATAATTATCTAAGGATCTAAATTGTCAAAGGATCAAAAACATCTTTAAGTTATTTTGACATACTTTGCACAATATCAAAATAATGTTGGGCGATATATATATATTCTGTCCTTGGACATTTCTGATAAGTCTATCTTACTAATCTAACCCAATCATGTCAAATTAGAATGAAACATCATCCTCCATTTCTATTTTTTCAAGGCAGATGATATATTTTTCACACTTTTTACATATAAAAAATTATCTAACTTTAATAGTGACTTAGATATTAAATCCTCTATTCTCTATACTGAACCGTAAATGAAAGTACATGAAACTGCACCAATTTAAAATTGACTGTCAGGTTGTTTATAAATCCACTGGATTGGAGGTCTCGTTATTATGGTCACTGTAAGCTCAGATATTTGGGGATTTCTGTTTACATTCCCACGTCACCATCGATACTGATATGCTATCGATTGCGCTGTTGCTGATCGAAATTGAACTGTATTCTAAAGGCGCTTAAAGTTGATGAAAGTTATTTTGTAGTAGGCGCCGCCGTCACTTGTCAATCACTGGAAGTTTCGAAAACTGATTGTTTATAAGATCTAAAGTAATAAGTTAATTTCTTGTTTATACAAGGGTTTATTTAAAGCTCGAAGCATCTTTTTAACTAGCTACAATGGACGCGGTTTTTTGACTTCCTACATGAATTTAGTACCTAGATAGGAAAAAAAAAACCAGATACAACAGGCGACGGCAAAAATTGAAGAGGCCACGAGATTCGAAAATTGAAATTTAAACGGTCCAAATAATGTCAAGCCATTTATATAATGTTGGCTAAATTGTCGCTCGCGGCGACCGGATACGATACCGAGTGTTGCAATGCGAATAAATTGAAAGGGCTAAAATAACTCTTTTTATTAAGTTGAACCTTGTAAGCGTGCACAGTTTTGCAAATTACTATTGGTAAATAATCATTCCTACTAACAAGCATTTTAAATATATGCTGAAGAATAGTCTAGTTGTACTGTGCGGGCGTTTTTTTAAGTGTTAAATTATACAATGGGACTGATATCCTATTTTTAAATATTTCTTACTGTACCTCCCTTTTTGAGAAAGTACTTTTCTTAAAACCAGTTAAAACCAATATACACTTTTAAATAGCCAATTGCGCAGGGGCGTCTACATTGGCTAACTTGTTGAATTGCCCACGCTAAACCTTCAGCTGACTGCCTTGACAAAAGTATAAAATAACCACTTGAACGGAAATAAAAACAATCTAACCAAATCTGTAGTTTGAATAAATTGTCACAAGCTTTGGTATATTTTTAAGTAGCCCATTGTGAGGACAGCGATATGACAAATGCTAAGTCCAGCGTCGTGTTTATAGATGTGGATAAAAGTGTATAAAACGACTGTCACTTACTGATAAGTAGGTATGCTAGAGCGAGAGTGACGGATGGTTAATCCACCGCGATAAAATCAAGTCCAAAATGGTTGCCATATCGTCGAAAGAGTTGAAATAAAACATCTTGGGACTGGGGCTGTGACTAAAAAATTTAATGTCTTATGTTTATTCAAAACCAACGGTTTCGTGATCGTAAACAATCATTGATTAGGATTCGTTAATTCCTTTTCTGCTAGACGCACAAACGTAGGCCGAACCTGTCTTCATACAATATCCACGACGTGGGTGTAAGGTTAACTCTTTCTTTGATTGCATTCGTTAAGTCCCAAATAATCATTTGCATTTATTATGTCTATGTTTGATTGATGTATCTTCCTACGCATTTCTGTTTCCTTAGTACTTTTATCATTACGATCATGAAAGCGATTACATTTTCAACTTTTGTATTGAAAATATAATTCATAATGGTCTTCAGGGCATTTTTCTTAAAATTTTTGATGAATAAACCAACGTCAACTCAAACCGAATAATGTTTTACAAATGGCACCGTTACATCCTCAATTTCCATTTCTCCTTTTCCAATCCTTTAGAGCAAAAGAGACTTAAATCACGGAGATGTAGAAGAACTAGCGCCGTTCTTGTCTTGCCATGTTTACGATACAACGAGTTCTATAATTGAGCGATGCGGGAGAGTTCAACACATCGCACTCTATCTTTTTAGAATACGACACAAATAACATTCTATATTTGAAAATTTATACACCAACTTTGTAAGCTGCTATCTTTGCACCATCCGCGTTAGAATTCTCGTCTCTAACACTTACAAGGAGAAGCCAGAATAGTTCGCAATCGCAGTAGGAGCAGGTACTTTGCTTAGTTTGTAGAATATGGATCTTGAGGTGGTATGGTTATGCGGCAGCCCTGCCGATGACCACATGCATCAATGTTTGTAAATAGAACTCCACGCATTACGAAACCGTTTTGATCTTTCTCGCACCCGTTGCCATCATATCCATCGCCTGCTCGTCTCAGCGGTTATCTAGCGACCGCGAGGCAACCCATTCATGTAACGAGAAGTGCAGGTGCGATCGCTAGTTGACAGATTTGTTTAATCACAAGCGGGAAGACAAGTTGTTGGCCGGTGACATCGAGCGCCTAACAGAGATGCTTCAGATGCTACTCGATCTTTAGTTAGATTATTGTTTACAAACAACATTTGTTTATGGTTATATGCTTCGAAATAAATGCATTTTTATTTCAATTTAAAGTAACGCGGACGTCGCGTCGCCGTGGTGGTTCAAAGAAAAATTAGCTGGGGTATGCGAAGGAACGTTTGAAAGGCTCGAACGAGCATATTTGCCCTTTCCATTACTCAGCTGGTTTGGAAGTGAAAAATCACGCTTATCTCGACGCAAACAAGGGAACGGTGGTCTACAGCCAGCCATCTGTTCGTTGCACCCATAAAGATAACTAAAATGTACCAACGGGAATGCATTCATTTTGTATCAGCGGTTCGGAGCGAGCGCGCGTTGAAAATATTACGCGCGAAAAACAAACGAAGCGGCCATTTTGCGTATTTTCGAACGATGTGTTCCATATTCGAACGCGCGGTGCGTACGGTACAGCTCACGTTCGTTTTATATTCTCTTTTTGAGATGAGGTTTATTTATAATCGTGTGTCCTATTTAATCCATTATGCCAGCGAGGCCCGCGCTTCAATCAGTCTTAGCGGGAACGTAGCTTCGACGCTGTGTTTTAGATAAACTTGTTAATTCACTAAACCAAAATGATTAAATACTTTGTTTCGAAGTTAAAAAAGGTGTCAAATCGAGTGAGTGTCTTATCATGGTGCGATCTAGTTATCACAACATAGTTGTTTATATTTTTATTTTTTGTTCCAGATCTATCCTGATCCGGAATCGGAGAAGGCGATTATGGGATCTGTGGTATACTGCATCCACCACAAAGAAGGATGCCAATGGTCCGACGAGCTTCGGAAACTCAAGGTAAGTGATAATAGTGAATAATTTGTATTTTATAGATAGTGTAAATAGACCACGTACGGAGTGTCAGCTCCGTCATGTAGGACACATTTCTTTATCTTCGAATATTGCCCACGTTTAAGCATTTTGAGCGTTTATCGTGTTTACTTAACATTAACATGTTTGTGTTAATTTGTATAATGGACGGTACGTTAATGACGTTTTCGCTTTAAACAAAAGTTACGACATAAATTGTTTGACGATGAAAACGTTACTGCACTCGCCTGGGAAAGCTCTCACTTAGAAATATTCTAACTTACTTTTACAATGTGTGAAGGACACAACACAAGATTCCGACTGTCTTTACCAGTTAACAAATTCCAATACGAATCACATCGTTGACGCTTAATCACACAAACTTGGCGTGAAAATATTTGAAGGAGAACAAGAAAAAAAAAATATTTACAGAAGAATTCCAATCCAGCCTTTTATTGGCCGAATCTAACGGCTTTGGGAACCGTGTAATGTTCCCAAATGACTTATAGCAACACAAACTTATCTGGTTCGGTGATAAAATCTTCGGCAAAGCCGAGCACATAGTAACTTCACAATTTCTACTTGATTGTATTGACGTAACTACCGGAAAAGATAACTTTGTTGCGTTTCTGTAACATACCGTAAAGCTTTACTTACTTTTCCGAATAGCCCGTACGCACGGACGCGTCGTAAAATTTCTCCAAATCTCTTTTAGCGTTAGGGAAATTAATGCGCTTTCTTCGCAATTAAACCTTGATATGATTTGATCCGGACTTCGATAAGAAACAGTTTCCACGCCAATTAACTATGTGTAAGATCCATATCTATATTGTCTGTCTAATAGAATATATTACTTTCGAACACCATCACTTGAATTGAAAACACTTCAAATCTTATACACGTTGAGCTGTCACTTAATCATAAGCTGCTTCACACATATGTGTGAAACCGATCTGTGAGGTATCCAAATTCTATCATATTTTATCTTAATTAGTTTTCACATGGTAATTATGTTCCCACTCCTTTAGCCTGATAATGATCAGACTCCTGGCATAATTAGCAGGTCTCAAAGTTCGAGCAACGAAGCTATTTGGTCAACTTGTTGAGCCTTTTACATCTTCTATATAACTGCCATTCCAGAGCATGACATGTTTTTGGTATTTTATACTATATCACTAAAGGTCACCTGCGACTACATACGCCGTCGAATTAGTCTTCCATTACTCCTAATATTTCTTCCTTTCGCCATTCGATTTTCAAAAAATCCTTTCTTAGTAAACACCTCAGAGCACCCAAAGAATATTCGCTCCAAGTTCCTCAAGTCCTCAAGTTCCTCAAGCTCAAGTCCCTAAGTCCAGCACGTCAGGCTGTTGCCTGTCAGTCAGTTCTGAATGAGTTTTAGAAGTAACTGACCTTCAAACTTCTTTTATTCCAGGCGCATCTCAACACTTGCAAGCACGATGCAGTTCTGTGTGCAGCTCAGTGCGGGGCCATGATCCCCCGCGTTCTGATGCAGGACCATCTCCGGTACACGTGCGCCCGCCGTCGAGCCAACTGCGAACATTGCGGGAAGGAGTTCTCAGGGAGCGCTCTTGAGGTACGAAGACTTTATTGATACATACCTACATTTTTAAATCGTTTATGACTTTGGAGAACAAATTTGTCGTATCCTATTAATAGTTAAAGAGATGATCTTTAATATAATAAAGTTCGTGATTCAGGACCAATTTCGTTCAAATTAAACCACTTATCAAGGTAATGAATTTGTTAAACAATCACATTGAAATCTATCGGCATGAACACTGTTATCTAAAAGAGATATTTGTTGCGAAAAAGTATGTCATCAATATAGAGGTCAAGTTTTCGCAAACAATTCATCGCTGTAACATATTTGCAAAACATATTGTGAAATCAGGACAAAACGTAGGTATCTTACAGATTTCTGTATAAATTGTTATCGATTGCATTCTGCACTGTTATCATCAGAAAGTCAAATTTTATAATTGGAAGACACGCAATCATCTTGAAGGGTATGCAATTCTATAAATATATTTCCAAAGACCTTTAATCTTATGAGTGTCAAAGCAGGTAAATCAATCACCTCATCGGAAATTCGTCTCACAGACGCCAAACGTTGGCAATTGCCGTCATACCTACGCGACAAGACTCTGTGGTGTCTAAGACACATCGTAATAATTCACTTCTTGGCGTTCAAAAGGTTTTGCCGTCACATTGCCATCTAGGTACTACTGATAGTTGTGTCGATCCTTCTTCTAAGGATCTTTTTTTGTGCAATGGCTGTAACTTCTTCTCAATTTCAGGAGCATCAAGGCAACTGCGGCCACGAGCCTGTCTACTGCGAGAACAAGTGCGGCGCGAAGGTGCAGCGTCGACACACGCAGCAACATGTTCAGCAACACTGCAGCAAGCGTCTCGTGCCGTGCCGGCACTGCGGCCAGAGATACACGCAGGTAGTCTTCTGATAAAGATACATCTTTGTTGGTTGAAGATGGAACACACGTTCGATACTACCACGACATACATGTATATATCTTATTTTCATCTAAATGTTAGCAGAGAGAAAGGCTTCTGGCAAATGTGTGACGTTCACCAGAAGGGCTAACACAAGTTGTCCGCGACTTGTTTGTCGATCGGATCTCCTTTTCTATAATATATTTTGTAAAGATAGACGGACTGAACGATTTGAATGTATTCGCTGCTAAAATACCACTATTCATATACCCACAAGTAACCTTTTTTAGTTACAGTATGCCTTGTCACATTCTGTCAAATTGATATGTTACAGATAAGACAATGCATATTTTAAGCATACTTTAGCGCGTTTATGAATAACAAACAAATAAGCGTTCCACAAATTTCACTTTTTATTATCAGGGAAAGATTTCGAAAATAATTTAACTTTACCCTAGTAATAATGAAAGTTTATCCAACAGGATACAGTTGCAGCGCACGGAGCGACTTGCGCTCGCGCACCCGTGCCGTGCCCGCAGCGCTGCGCAGCCGCATCAGTGCCACGCGACGAGCTGGACGCGCATCTTCGCGATCATTGCGCCGCCGCCGGCGTTTCTTGCGCGTTCAGAGATGCTGGATGTCGGTTTAAGGTGAGGACTTTTTTTGTTTAAAGAAGACGCACCTTCGCTAGAACAAGGGCACAATGTACTATATGATTATAGGGGCAATTGTGCCCTTGTCCTACCGAAGGTGCGAAGAGTTAGGTTAAGTTTATAGTGCTAAAATTTTACTTACTGTTCATTATCCCAAAATGCCAACTTCAGGTAGTTCCCTGGGACCTAAGTTGCTGTTAGGTACTTGCATTTTTAAACGACTTCATGTACCTTTTTTTGTTACGGAACTTGTTTGAGGCACTGAAAAAAGTTAACAGTGCTAGATATCATTTATTTTGCGGATCCCCTTGACTGCCATACATATCGTTGGTCATAATGTATTGTTAGTCATACTTTTTTTTGTCATAACTTCTTTCAGGCTGAAGTAACATTTTTTGATAAACGTTTATCGTGTAGATTATTTAGGTTAGGTTAGGTTAGGTTAGTTTTATAAAAATCCTGAAAAAATAACCGTGTCCTGAGAAAAATGCATTATGACTTGCAAAAATTATGACTTGAAACACATTATGACTAAAAATAATTATGGCAGTCAATAGAGACCCTTTATTTTGTCTATGCCCTGGTTTAAACAAATCTGCATGCCCAAGCCATATTTAGAATCTATCTCAAATCTGTCCTTAATCTTCCAGGGCACAAGGCAAGCTCTCGACCGTCACACAGAAGAGTCCTGCCAACAACACCTCGCTCTCGTATCAGCCCTGGCGTCCAGACAGGCGCGACAACTGGAGTCCCTTCGCGCTGCCGTGAGCCGCCTGTCCGTGAACTGCTCCGGTGCGCTGGTGTGGAGGATCCCGGACTGGGCCGCAAAGATGGCAGAGGCTAAATGCAAAGATGGAGTTGAACTGGTGTCTCCAGCGTTTTATACCAGCCAGTATGGATATAAGTTACAGGTAAGACTCCTTGAGGCTGAGACAGAATTTCTAAATTCGAAAATTGCCTGTAATTCCATGGTATTTTCTTTAGTAATTCAGTATCCACAAGCTTTAGTTGTTGTTATCTGCAGCAGCTGTCAAATCAGGTTTCAGTTTTATCTATAATCCTTTGTTACGACAGATAAACTCTTTGTTTACAAACAACGTGGCTGTTCTGTTGTTCGGTCTCCCTCACTATGACTAACTGTTACTACGCGCCTGAATTAGCTGGCTTAGTCACAGATCCATATTTACATCAGTTGACTGTACACTGTCTTTTATTCCTTTTATCTATTCACATCACTTACGATCTTGCTTGAGTAATATCTGCAAGATCACCACAGATATCACGATTTGATGTTTTGACACACCTAATATTAACTGTTTGCTTTATTTTTCAGGCATCGCTATTCCTTAATGGCAATGGAGCGGGCGAAGCCAGTCACATGTCGGTCTACATCAAGATCCTTCCCGGAGAATACGACGCCCTGCTCCGCTGGCCGTTCGCTCATACTGTCTCCTTCACCCTCTTCGACCAAAGCGCGAGTCCAGACAGAGCCTGCAATATCGTGGAATCCTTCGTCCCTGACCCGACTTGGAAGAATTTCCAAAGACCCTCAAAGGAACCAGATGCGTTGGGCTTTGGCTTCCCCAGATTTGTGTCCCATGAGATGCTGAAGAAGAGGAACTTTGTTAAGGATGACGTCATGTTTTTGAGGGTGAAGGTGGATCCCAGTAAAATTGTTGCCGTTTAAAAGACCATTAATTGCCGATAAAGGCTCAAGTAGACTTCGTTACAGGAGATTATACCGTTTTTATTGTAACGGCCTTTATAACACCCATGCGTAGCTTGGCAAAAAAGAGTTTGACATATCTAGTGCTCAATTGGCAACTACCATTTGCAGACAATTGGATCATATTGCCAATTTCGCTCATAACAGCCAACCTTTTTTTTTCAAACCCTTTTTTGACAAGCTATATAAAGAGATTGTGCATCGAAACTTAGAAACAAATCATTATGCCGGCTACATAGCGCACAAAATTTAATTAGTCATCGTTATTTAGTATTACAATATTTAAAAGTCATAGGTTTAATGTAAATATTAATTAGGCTTATTTTAAGATTAGATTACTTGTAAATATTCTGTAAATATTCCTAGTTTAGGAGCACTTTGCTGCATTGTTATCCTTTCACTGAAGATCTCTTGAAATTGAATGCCGCCAGACGAAAGTAACGAATTGAACAGTTTCAAAGAAATTTCATAAAAATAGTTTAAAAAACTTGGTAATTTCATCAAATTGAAAGAAACCGACGAAGTAATGACCTCCTCGGTTAAGACTGTCAGAGAACACCGTTAGTGCCATATGAAGGAACACAGATTTTTATAGGCAACTGTAAAAATTTCGTTGTCAAATAAGCTTAGTTCAAGCATTTTTGACCGCCTTAGAAAAATATTAAAGGCTTTTTGAAAAATGCTATGGACCCCCAATTAAATACAAATACATAGAATCTTTGAAATATTTCAAGTTCCGTTACATCGGCAGATCTTTGTACATAACCTGTTTAACAAAACTATAATCATAAAAGTTGCGAAATTTATTGTACATACAAATACTGACGAAGATCACGAAAATTGTAAATATGTTTTTCTACTTTTTAAAAGTCTGTGTGTTTAAGGCTGGAGATAGACCAAAGTGATGACTTTGCGCGGAAGCAAAACATGTGGCTTCATAAACTTATTTAAGTCGGAATGCCATACTACCCTCACTTCACGTAAGCCTTGAGATAATTACCTACTTCCAATCTTTGAGTTTAGTGGGAAAGTCAACACATGAGCACCTAGAACTTCAGAACAATATTAACATAGGTCCGTGTATAAGATTGATAGTAACAATTTATTCATGGCCTGGTACCTTCGGAGTTCGGACAGTGGGATCTGAGACATAAGATATTTGAAATCTCAAAACAAACCATTGCCAACCCGAGATTCCATCGAGATGGAATAAAGGAATAGCTATATCAAAGCTACGAGTTGAAGGTAGTGGCATTTTGGTCATCTTAATTAAGTTTGTGAATACTAAATTCCTTCAGCGAAGTTTATCAACATAACGGCTAAAGCTGTTATTACATATTTAGGTAATATTTAAGGCATTTACTACATTGGTCTCGCTTTACAAACGTATTTACTAAATCGTGTGAGCTGACTTTTCACCTTGTATTTTTGTATATAAATAGTTTATGATCTAGAAATTCAGTGTGCTACCAAGTTTTTTTTAAATAATGGAAATTAAAATTATCAGATCTCTTATATGTATGCTTGCTTTAACTCTAATCTCAACTGTAATGTTACATTCCAAATAAAACATATTAAATAAGTTTCTGAACGAAACCAAGCTTTTCTGTGCATTTGTTTCTTTTTAATGATTGATTGAAGTGTATGTTTTTAATTTCTTGACTTTTATTATAACCAACATTTAATTTTAAATGTTTAATTTGACATAAGTTTATTTTTACAAACCCACCATTTAAAATTCAGAATTTTTTACATAATTAGCGATATGTAGAAGTAAATTAGTGGACTAGGTTTAATAAAGTTAATTAAAAAACATAAGACTAACAAAATAGTTAAAATAAAAATAAGAAAATCCTAGTTTAAGGCGTTTACGCTTAGTTCTAAGGAAAATTGTACATGACTTTGAAATAAGATAAAAATATATTATTTTTTTCTTAAAATATAATTGAATTTTGAATTTTATCCCAGACATTATAGCACCCAGATATTGATACTAAATATATTTTTCATCACAAACGTAAAACAAAACCGGAACAAGAGGAATATTAGTCCCTAGGCCCGGAAGGAGGGGATTGCCTGATGAGGTGGCTAAAATACGAGTCCAGCAATCCCGTTTCCGCAGAGGCATATGGTAATACTTTTCTCAAACAATGCGACGAAAAGATAAAAATAGGATTTACAATTTTAATAAGTAAGTACACAATTTGAACGGATTTGTAAAAAAAACCGACAATTTGAAAGAAAGTCTCTCTTTTGAAAAAAACAATTAACGTTGCACCAACTTTTTATTAAGTAGTTTTTATATTATACTCGTAGGATTTTTTTCATGGTCCTTTTAAATTTATATGCAATAGAGAGCATTTTAGCAAAATATCGCAGCGGAAAGTACTTTCTTTCTCGTGTGGTTGCCAGGTTAGAATGGTGCTACTCCATGTCTTCCCGAGTTTGTCGTAAGAGGCGACTAAGGGAACAAAGTAGCTCTGTTAAGCGATGGGCTTGAAACATGTTACTGGTAAACATCTTAGCCTAATTGTGCAAAATGTGGTTACAGAATGTTGTAGGTAATTCTGTAGCTCTACCTACCCCTCTCTGGGAACGAAGGCGTGTGTTTATGTATGTACTCGTATGTAGAGATGCTCGGAAAAAATTAGTTTGATTTGGTGACTTGATTTACAACATTTTTAAGAGGCAACCAGCACATTAAGCAGATTTGAAAAAAAAACTATGTCGACGCTTCGAACTGTTTTTGCCAAGATGTGAAAGATAAGTATTACTCTCTATAGACACAATCGCAAATTATATTTATTGATCAATTTACGCCACTAACCCCATTTCACCTAACCCTAAGGGCGACGACACGACTTTTATCTGTAAAATAACGATTATTACTACAATAACAAACAATTTAAGACAATTACGGTAACTTACATTATGAGATATTATTGTGACTATTCCAAAGCAAACAATCTTGAAGTAAAGAAACAATTTATTTGATTCAAGCGCCATCTATGTACTACTCTAGGAATCTTACACTCAGTCTCTAATATCCGCATATAAATAATAGCCTCTGAAATATACTTTGATAACATCGTCGACGTAAATGGATCTAAAAACTATAATAATTGGGATTGTTCATATTTTTACAATTACCTACTCAAATTAGAAAACCATTTCGAGGAATAGGGTTTTAAAGCCGTTCTGCATTATTAAATTCTTGAAATATTTATTTATTTTGGATATTTCGGCAAAAGTATATATTTAACCTTTATTTGACTTTCGTTTTCGGCTTGAAGCTAGGCTTAGTCCTTAGGTGTATCTTACGGGTTAGGCGAAAACAGCTTGAAATAGTGTGTTTTAATAAACTATTACAATCACTTTTTTTCATTAGATATCATTTAACTGTTGTAATTTATTAGAAAATGCCATACAAAAATTAAAATTATCATGTCATCTATAAAATGTCTGCTAAATAAATAAAGATATTTAAACAAAAATATTGGGTCAAATACAAAATTAATGAATTTTGTGTCTTAAAATTTCCTATTCTTCCGAATTAGAAAGTAAAAACCGTGTTTTTTTTTTTTTGGTCAATCCCAATACTGCTAGAGTAGCCGTCTAGTCTAGTCTGTACTGCGCACGCGCGTCGAGCGTGCACGTAAACCTCTATTAAACAACGGTTGTTTAACTAACGAATACACAATTCTACGAAATAAACGTGGAGTAACCGTGGGTTGCTAAACCATGCTTTGTCCTTATCTGTCAAATTAAAATGTCACAATGACAGATAAGGACAAAGCAAGGTTTTACTACCCTAGTATATATGACATAGTTTATAGCCATACTGTACACAAAGTGTGTGTTTTTTTTTAGGTTATAATGCCTGGTACAAAAAAATAACATTAACACCTGTAGGGGAAGATGGGGTGGCTTCGTACACTTTTTACTCTTAGCCTTGTAAAAAAAAAACGAACCGCTTTTTCAATATGAGATGAATGTTACTTCATCATCCACTTATTTGGCTATAATCATTTTGTGTTTCAGTTTTAATACAAAGCCACTTTGCCAAGATATAATGGTTTTCTCAAAAAATGGGAATTGTACGAATGTACCCCATACGTGGGGTGCCTTCATACACTATTCGTTTCTTCCCAGGATTCATTGGACTTTCAGCTATTTCACCTGCTTTAGTCATCTTTTGGGCATATCTTACTGACCTGGTTTTGTAATTATAATTATTCTTGATATACAATTTTTTTACTTACATGGGGTGCATTCGTACGGTATAAAATTGCATACATTTTGACTATACGAAGGTACCCCAACCAAAACGATCAGAAACATAATCAAAATAGAAAATAACCGTTAAAGTAATCCCAAAACCATTGTTTACATATTAATCTCAAGGATCTAATTACCAACTGTATAAAAATATTTTTTCTAATTTAAGTAAAACTTATTAGAGACAGACGCATTGAAAGGAGAACCAAAAATTACTTTCGGGTGGCGGAAACACATATTAATTATTTCTGGCGAAATTTGCTGCTGCACTGCCATCACTTTTTGAGGGTAGCCTATGCATATGAGCGGCAGTCACGCATATAAATATGAACGCTTTAGCATGATGGATAGTCGAGATATGACCACTGTACGAATGCTCCCTTTGTACGAAGCCACCCCATCTTCCCCTACTCTGCACTCTGTACTCTCTTTTTGTACTGTAAGCATCATAACATGTTTAATACTACGGCGCTAATAAGTTAGTTCAATAATTAATTCTTATCAAACTATTATAGTTATTGCTCTCACTAGGCTATCTTAATAAATTATTACCTAATTGTTAGATTACAAGAGACCTAGACAATACGAATTGGGATAAATCGGCCATGTCAAAGGTGGCTTTGACGACCTAGATCAACAAAGAGTTTAAGATTAAATTCAATACAGATGCAGAGATAAGACATCATACTTTGTTGGATTTTGCGTTAACATACACTGGTAAACATCTTAGCCTGATGGTGTAATATGTAGTAACAGAATTAAAAAGTTTTTAGAGTTGTTGGTAATTCTGTGGCTCTGCCTAGCCCACTCTGGGAATGAAGGTGTGAGTGTAAGTATGTCATCATCACCATTCTTCTGCCCTAATCCCAACTTAAGACTGTCCCGAGCAATCGCCGAGCGTCCAGTGGCGCCCTCATTACTATTATTGTGTTTTCTAATTAACTAAAGAATTTCCTTGGAATTAGACGAAATGTTTTAGTAGTGCAAGTAAAAACACAACTTATGGGATACGTAACAAACTTTAATAACAATTACCCTTTGAGTAGTCAGTTTAACGGGAAAAGGTGGCCACTTTTTTCCGTTAAGTTGATAACTCGAAGGTGAATTGTTATTTAACTATATGACATACTCTATAAGTTGTGTTTTCATTTGTAGTACAAAAAAATTTCGTTCAATTTCAAGAAAATACTTTAGTTTATTAGAAAACACAATAAAAGTAATGAGGGCGCCACTGTACATCCGGCGTACGCTCGGCGCAGTCTTATTTAGGTCGGCGCAACATGTATTTTCCTTCCACACTTCTCTATTACTCGTCATCTCGGTAGTCACTCCCTTCTACCCATATCACCTTTCACATAGTCCATCCATTTTTTCTTTGGTCTGCCCTACTCTTATATCCATCCACATTCATACTCAAAACTTTCCTGACGATATTTTCCTCATCCCTCCGCATCACATGCCCATACCATGACACCGGATTACCAATTTACCACACAACTTTTGAGTCACCGGTGTCACTTGCAGACTTCCTCTTGTATACTCATTCCTTATTTTATCCAAATCGGAGAAATATTGGAAAAGGGCCGAATCTTAAGTACCCGAAACCGACGTGCGTGCATGACTCGATGTATGAATGTGGAAGAAGCGAAAGAAATTTGACAAGATCGTAGCAAATGAAAAGAAGTGGTCTCTGCCTACCCCTCTGGGAAACAGGCGTGATTTAATGTATGTATGTATTCTATCCATCCGAGTAACACCACACATCCCCCTCTTAGCATTCTTATTTCAGCTGCATGCTAGCCTTTCATTCATTCCTTTCGTGGCCCAACATTCTGATCTATACAAGACAGCAGGTCTCACCATTGTTTTATAAATCTTCCTCTTAAGACTGCGCCGAGCGTACGCCGGATATACGGTGGCGCCCTCCTTACTATTATTGTGTTTTCTAATAAAACAAAGTATTTTCTTGAAATTGGACGGTATGTTTTTGTACTACAAATGAAAACACAACTTATAGGGTATATCACATAGTTTAATAACAATTCACCTTCGAGTTATCAACTTAACGGAAAAAAGTGGTCACCTTTTTCCGTTAAGCTGACTACTCAAAGGGTAATTGTTATTAAAGTTTGTTACGTATTCCATAAATTGTGTTTTTACTTGCACTACAAGAACGTATCGTCAGATTTCAAGGAAATTCTTTAGTTAATTAGAAAACACAATAATAGTAATGAGGGCGCCACTGGACGCTCGGCGTTTGCTCGGTGCAGTCTTAAGTTTAAGGGGAATGCGGGAGTCGCAGAAACTGCCGTGCAAAATTAAAAAGCAGTAAGTGTTAAAAGGTACCACCATATCTTGGATTCCAACTTCAAAGACCTCGACAGAGTTGGAGACCATGACATGGTGGTGTTAGTGTTCACTTACTGGAGTTTAAATTTTGTTCCGCAGGATTGTTCCCGGGACCTGCCGCCATTTCATCCATCCAGTGTTAATTCTGTTCTTAACAGCCCGATCCATTTAGCCATCGCATTGCACAAGTGAACCGAGATACCGAAAGTCGGAGCAGACTGGGAGAAGTGTGTCATCGAGCGCTATGGCCCCAGAACTTGAGTGTAAGTATGTACTTGTAGTATGTACAGGCGTGAGTGTATTTATGTACTTTACTTATTTATAATTCATTAATTGTACGTAAGGTAAGGATTGTGAAAAGAAAAATGTCCGTACTACGATAACGTTTCTCTCACCTTAGAAGCAAGTCAAACTTAGTTTTTCATAATAACTACAAAAAACTCAACAATCCAGGTACTTAATCAAAATAAGAGCTAAATTTGTAAAAAAATTGACAGCTTTGCAATAAATAGTTAGATAGTTAGATAGAGAAACACTCGTGTTCCAAGGTGTGTAAAGCCTAATTTCCTATCAAAATATTCAATCAGATAAGAGAAAAGTAAAGGAACAATATGAACTACCTAACTTATATGAGAAAATACAAATTAATATGATAATTCTCTACATCATCAGGGTGTTATATTAAAACCATATTCAGGATGTTCTATTAATATAAAGCTACAAAATGTCTACTTGTTTCATTTGTGAACGGAAGAATGGACAAGAAACTAAACATAGTAAACATTCTTTAATTACTTTTCATATTATCTAATTAACAAGTATCCAAAATATCTTAAGGACTATAATAAAAAAAACTATATCTATCTTATAAGTTTTGTGAGCTGCCGGATTGAGTGAAGGTACTGTTGTTCAAATTAGAAGGAGCAGTTTTTGTGGTCAACTGAAAGATAAATGAGAAACATTATTGTTACAGATGAATTAACACATAAAAGCAATAAGTTTTCTACACAGGGTATCTAAATATTTGCCACAGCGGCTATGGTAAACACAACTTAGCAAAGGAATAGAGTGTTAAACTTATAAATCAAAAATTTGTAAAATTAATAAAGGTCAGGGCACTTTCTAACAACAAAGTGACCTAGTCCCAGGCACTTGTACAACAATATAAATACTTACATAGAGGAATACATACTTAAGTTAGAAATCATCCAAGACTCAAGAGCAAATACTCAAGCTGATCAGACAAATAATACCCCACATTAAAATTTGATATTTATCAAAATTTTGATAATTTTGATTCACCATTGATGATGAAACAAAATACAAAGAAATTGAAAGCAGAAAAAGTCACTGGCCATTTTGTAAGTAGATAATCACAAAGATACATGTACAGGTCAAACAGTATTTCCGTTTGGTTTAAAAAATATAAAATTAGTGTATATACATAACAAAACATACAAAAAGACAGTTGAATGTGACTAAACAATAAGCGTTTTTAGTTTTAATTTGGGAGAACTGTCGGCTTGTGTTAGAAGCATTATCAATCAACACAATTAAAAACAGTTTTAATAACCTTAATACATTTCATAATTCTTACCGTATGTATCCTGTGCAATTCATTCATTGCTTCCGGTAAAAGAGGTTTAACCGAGTTAATCTCCATCATTGTCAAGTGGTCCAGCCTACCGTAGCTGCCCCCGGACTTCATCAGGGCATCCATTGACGTCCGAAGCTTAGACATGCGGATATCCCAAATGTCCTTAATTATGGTCTTTATTTCACCAGCTCGCGGGACGTCCTCTGGTGCCGTACCGAGTATTAGTTTTGCTTCGACCATGTAATGTTCATTTGGCATTTTTGTGAAGAATCTGTAACAGGTAATAGAGTTTTGCGTTAATAGTGGAAATAAAAAGATGAATTCAGGGACCAGAATAGGTAGTGCTTATTGATCTGTACTTGACGCTTGTATGGAGGCAAGTCTTCATGAAGATAAAGCTCTTAGCAAATTATATTCTATGCAGGTTGTTCACAATCACAAAATAACACAAAAAAACGGGATTATTGGTTACTTAAGATTAAATATCTTCTTTTATTAAATAAATACTAAGTACCTAATAAGTTAGGGTTTTATATTACTACCATACCTAAAAAAAAATGATTCAATCTGACCAAGTAACCAAGGGCCTAGTATTTCTATATGATATGAACCTGTTGTATTGTTGTGAATGAGTTCAAAGTCATTTCGTCACTAGTTGTTGACACTAACCTGGAACCCTTCTCTTGCTCCTTAATATTCTCCAAAACATCAATGTCCATCCAATCCGGGGGCACCATTCGACACTTCTGCTTCTGTTTCAACATCACCGCTAGCCACAGCGGCACATTCATCGGCAAACCAGCTCGAAACGGACCAAATTCGCCGCAAATCAAATAGATTTTATCATACGTGAAATTCGGTATGATACTAACTACTCTGTTCTCACCAATAAACTCTATTTCATAAGGATCCATTGATCTTATATAATTTATCTACACAATTCAGTTTTTTGGAGTGAAAGCGTTATAAATAATGTAAACAAAACAGTTAAATAACAAACACGCTTCTAACCAAGTTCGACCGGTGTATTTTCTGTCAAAATGTTGTGTCAAAATGAATGCGCGGGAATGCAAAAGATGCGTTCCGTTTGATTTAAATTCATTTAGACTTACCACGCCATAATTATTGAAGTTTAAGTTAAAATATTTAAACAATAAATAATTTATTATAGATAGATAATTATCTATTAAATAAAGAAATTACTATGCTGTTCAGCAATATCTCTGAAAGCGCCACCTATAGCATTCTGTTTAAACTACGACTTCAAATCGACGTCTGTCTACATGCCGTCCTCGAGGTATACTTAACAGTTTTCTACTAGATGTCACTAAGAACCTTATTTTAACAAACACAAATTCCAACGTCCACCTTGAAACTTTTTCAATTCGCAACACAGAAAGCATTTTAAAAACTAAACAAAGACGATCATTATTCTCAGTACGTGAGAAATTAAAGTCGATTTATGACGCGATCGAACCAAATGGCTCCGAGCAAAGTGCAAACTCCTAATTACTAGCAGTAAATTAGGGTGGCCGGTTGACAATGTCTCAGACGGTTAATATTTATGGGATGACGGGGTCCGGACTTTTGCCTCCCCAACGTCTGTCATAGACTATAGAGTTAAGGTCTGTTTGAAGGAGTTTGTACTGCGCTAGGTTATTGTACGGATAGTTTTGGAATGACAAGTATTAATTGGATGCCGTGTAGTGTAATAGCCATTTCAATAATGACGTAAGTTAGTCAAGATAACTTTATTTAATGTTGAAAATTATGTTTAATTTGTCATTTTTTATATTTGGCTTTCATCTCTTAAGTACTTACTCTACTTACGTGACTAGTACCTACTTATTTTTTTAATGTTACACCGGTTCATTGTTTGAACTTTATTGATATTTTTAATTCGTGTTGACGAGATGAGTGACAGGAAATAATCTGGTTGTACTCAGGTTATACTTTGGTAATTAATTATTAGCTATTTGTACTTATCTAGTGAAGTTCATGTTAGATGTAGGCCCTAATGCCCCTAATGTTCCGAAGTAAAACTGAAACAAAGAATAGTTTCGTATAAAAGAATAGCAGATAAAACATTTAAACCAAATAAACACCCCCGTTAATCTCTACCCCACGTAATAAGTGCGTGTGGAAGATTTATAAAATAAAAGCGAGCGTACGGCAAATAAATAACAAATCTGTCTGCACGAAAAAACACATTGTCTCCTCAGACATCTCTCCTTAAATCTGCATACAAATTCGTAAGATCGCGCAAATTCACCCAGTCATTTAAAACCCATTCCGTTTCTGTGGAAAACGCCGTTTTTTGCCCATAAATATGTCTCAGTGACAGTCCGCGCGGTAGGACGACATCTGGCGGCATGACGGGGCGATTTGCAGGCGAGTCACGCCGCTCGGCAATAGATGGCGCTGTACGTCACTCAGGCGGGAATTCTTCCACTGCATTAGCTACGCGTAAATAACAGTTGCTTTTGGATATAAATATTGTGTTTCCTGATTAAATGCTGCTGTTGGATGTTTCACGTATTTGTGTTGTTCTATTTCACATGAGCGTTAATGCAGGTGTTTAATAATAATAATAACTTCAAAAAGTTATTTAGTATGATGACAACTTACCAAGTGGAACTATAGGTATTATTCGTAAGTAACGACCTAATTTATATAAATATCAGAGTCCGTGGGGTCCAATTGCTCACAAGCTTTTTTAACTAGTTCTACCTGCGACTTCATCTGCGTAGAATTCGTTCAATATTACTTCAGAAAGTATAATTTATACATTTCTGACAGTGTGACGTATACAATCTGTGAGCACTTAGAAGGTGCTTCGGGTTCATACACCTCTTTCACTCGCCCTTAATAAGAGCGAATGAGAGCGAGTGAGAAACAAGTACAAACCCGAAGCACCTTCTGTATCAAATGTTCACAAAATAGATTCGAGCACCTGTGTCAAAACTCAAAATGCTAATTACCTTCCGATTAGTAGCTTCCTAAATCTCCGTCTACAATTGTGATGCGGTAATTACTAATTACATAAGTACGTATATCGATACAGAGGCTCTTGCCAAGATGCACTACGTTGACTAGCGTTTCTATTCATTTGGTTTTGTAACCAATCGCGTCACTGGTAGATCACGTGACTTTTCGTATCACGTGATCTACCAGTGATGCGATTGGTTTAAAAGCGAAACGAATAGAAACGCTAGTTAGCGTAACGCATCTTGGCAAGGGCTTTAGACCGATTGCAAAATAAATAAGGAGGTATATTTAGTTTTTATAACTTACCAATAGAAATGTGTCTGTCTTAGTATCGACTAGCTTTTGCCCGCATTTCCAGCGTGAAGGTATATAATAAACACATAAACTTTCGCATTTATAATGTTAGTAGCATTTTAACTCAGTTATCTACAGTGATAAGGTTTTGTAATAATTATTTACGGTGTATTATTTGATTACTGCAGCATATTTTTTTAAATAACTCTGGATAACGCCTTCTCTTTTGCCTCCTAGTAATTTTATACATACTTCAATAAACAATTTAACTGCCACTTCAAACTGCCAGCTAGATATCGTAAACTGTCTGCCAATTTGAATAAAACAAAATCTTAAATCTCTTTGAACTATATAAACTTCGAAATCATGTTTCCACTCCACTGCTTCACCTGTTCCCAACATACTGAGCAATTAATCTATTAATATACTTTGATTAATTTATTCAAAACGTCAAACTGATTTGCGTTATATTGAAACCACTGAGGTGAGAATCTTAAAATAGTTCGGATATTTTAAGGGGGACGTATTGCAAATGGCTATGAACTTATATTTGTAAGGTTTCAAGCGTCTATCAGTTTGCCAACCGTGATGGCGACAGTATAAAAAACCTTACATTTACCTTATAACGTGAGGCCCTACTTTGAAAATCTGTCACTGGTCTTTCGAGACTATATCGAGAGAAAGGAATGGAGCCAACGTTACATCGATTTTCGATTTTCAAAGTTAGGCCTCTGAAAGACTTAAGTCGGTACTCCTGCGCATACCCTTAACATCAGTGACTTTACTATTGTTCTGGTAAAACGTTACGTTAGTTCTCATTTAGCTGTCAGAGGGCCCAGACAAGATGCATTACGCTAACTATCGTTTCTCTTCGTTTCGATTTTAAACCAATCGCGTCACTGGCACATCACGTGACTTTTCGTATCACGTCATCTACCAGTGACGCGATTGGTTTAAAAACTAAACGAAGGGAAACGCTAGCAAGCGCAGTGCATCTTGTCTGGGCCCTCTAGTAATGGCGATCGATGTCTATGGCTTTACTGGGTAGTGATTCTGTAAACAACGCCGGTCGTGCGGACTGTCAAGTGATATCCAAGCGGCGAGATTAAGTAGTCCCGTCAGTGCGAACAAAACACATTGTAGCGCGTGCATTTTCAATTTAGCAGCACGATGGGTCGAAGGTATAAGGCTGCTTAATAGAAAATGCACGCGCTACAATGGGTAGTGATTCTGTAAACAACGCTGGTCGTGCGGACTGTCAAGTGATATCCAAGCGGCGAGATTAAGTAGTCCCGTCAGTGCGAACAAAACACATTGTAGCGCGTGCATTTTCAATTTAGCAGCACGATGGGTCGAACGTATAAGGCTGCTTAATTGAAAATGCACGCGCTGCAATGTGTTTTGTTCGCACTGACGGGACTACTTAATCTCGCCGCTTGGATATCACTCGACAGTCCGCACGACCGGCATTGCTTACAGAATCACTACCCTGAGTAGAATAGTGACCCTGGGATGATCTATGATGATTTTTAATTTTGATTGTCTGTGTGTAATGTGACCATTCACCTTAATTATTCTTGATTGTAACATTTGTAACATAGCCTATTAAAAACAATTCCAACCGCAACTTACAATTGCAATGAAACTTAACTTATCCCAACTTACGTTAAAGATCCAAGTTGCGTTCAACTTATAACTTATTATCTACCAACTAATTGCTCTCGGTAGGCACTAAATGTGATTTAAATTACCAAGGTTTTGTCTACAAAGGGATAACTTAACCGCATTTGGGATACAGGAGTTAAAAACATTTAAAGGTATTTTTTATTTATAAATATCGAGGACTATTAAAATCCGGTTCGAAGGATTAAAATTGGATTTCTTTGTTTGTAACAGCGTTTTGTTTGTGGTGGAAATAATTTGACGGGGCGCTGAAAGAGTTCTGAAATAAGTTGATTTCCTTTGACAGGGTTATGATTGACGTTGATTATTTTTTGCCTTTAGGTACGTTATGGACGGTTGTACGTAGAGTTAACGTAAAATTCAATGATATTTAGTATTTTCTTACAAGGGCTTTTTTATAGTGTACATGGTTTCGACTATTTTTTATAATAAGGTACATCAAACTGCTTGCTTTGGACCTTTAAATTACAAACTTAGTTGAACATGAAATGTAAATCTTTATTTTTTAAGGACTTGCACATGTTTTTACCTACTTCAAGAAAATTCAAATCTGTTGCTTTATTCAGATATCTTATAACAATAATTCCAGTTTAGATAGCGTTGCATAAACTGATTTTATAAAGTAATAGATATTAAAACATCTAATAGGTATAACAAATTTAAATAAACTTAATTTCCATTAATTTAATTTTGAGGATCAAATCAATAACACTGATAAGGAAAAAAAGATAATTGCACGATATTAATGTTTTTTATAAAACGAGCCAAAGGTTATCCACAACTTACGTATAAGATAGAACTTAAAAACTTTTATGCAACCGGCCAACAGTGATAACAATAAGTCACTTAATTACCAACTTAATTAAAATAATTTAAATTCTAGGTTTAACCGGAACGTAAAACTCTTTAACGCAAATTTTGACTGCTTTGACTTTGCATTTGTTTGGTATTGGATTGTATCAATCGATTTTGTTAGAACTAACATCAGATGCTGCAATTTTTTTATAAGTTGTTGCACAAGTTATCCTTTATTTCGCCCTTTTTAAACCGACTGCGGTGAAACCCAAATTTTATATATGTTTCACTTTTGATGCTAAACTACCCATCCTATGTTGACGAATAAAGAAGTCGATTCGCACTGTCATTCTGTGCGTGTTATAACGTTGACAATACGATAACAGGTCAAAGACGATATGGCTTTTACTAGAATCTCGGCCCAGGTATCGAGTTCTTAATGTTACATAAGATCTTACTTATTTCGAGTCAAATCGGAGAAATACTGGAAAAGGGCCGAATCTTAACTACCCGAAACCGACATGCGTACATGACTCAATGTATGAATGTGAAAGAAGCGAAACTTATTGATCTAAAATCGATACAAATAAAATTTCATAAAAAATCGTTTTAGTAGTAACGAAATTATCTCTAATTTCCAAATCAAAGAGTTCAAGATTTAACTAATTAAGCCACGGATGGACGACTCTGATATACAGTTATGAGTCGGACGATTTATCGTCCAACAAGTCGGGCAACTTCGCCGATTCCGATGAGTTACGCCCCAAATGTTGCTCAACTCCGATCGTTTGATTTGCTTGGTTACGTTTTAATGGTTTTAAAATATCACCCGAGTTTAATGAACCGGGTTTTGATTGGGATCCGAAAGTGAGGGAAGATGTAGGTACGGAATTCCAAGACGATTTCGTAATAAAAAGTTACGGAATGTTCAGTTGTAAAGTAAGGGTTTGGGAAGTTTGAATCTGTGGGGAGTACTTATTGTAATATATTAAATGTAACTAACGACTTAGCAATTGCATATAATATTTCAAAGGATATGTAATTTCCATACACTGGGCTTATTTTAATCCTTTCTTGAAGATATAAGTACTTAACTCCTACAGCACTACAAGGGTTCCCTCAAAAATCTAGATAATTGTTATATTCATCACCATCGACACTGCTCGGTTGATCATGAAGTAAAATTGCTGCTAGCTGTAGCCTTGGGGGCCTAAAATCGCTGCGTTCATCGCATTGCATTTGCTACAACTGCATTATACTTATCAGCTCCTTCTTTAGATTTTCTAGTAGTAGTGTTGCTACGGTCACGTACGGCTTTGGTATATTTTGCTACGGTTGCTTATATCGGTTCCTACAGTTTCTAATGTTTCTATATACTGGTATGGTTCGGTTTCGTTAGAATGGCCTTGCTACGGTTGCTACGCTTGCTATGGTTGCGTAGCATTCATTCTGATCCTTCTTTGGTGAGGTACGGTCACGAGCGTTAATTCGGGACCCATTTCAAGAAAAGTATGCTTGAAGTCGCCAATGTTGAGAGATGTCAAGTCATTTGTAACTTTTAGGAAACTCAACCTTATTGTTGTAGAATGTCAGATTGACTTTGGACCTAAGGTGGGTACCAAATTAAATATCGTGACCGTAGATACAAATTTGATTAGGACACGTTTGAAACATTGAATATTAACAATGATTGCTGTGCTTTGGTAACCAAACTCAGTTTATAATAAACTTGCAACCCGCTTCGCATCGGTTCATGTGAGTTTTCTTTAATACTCCTTCATAAACCAGAATCTATAACCTTCCTCTTAAATCTAACTATTGCTGAAAACTGCATTCAAATCCGTTGAGTAGTTTAAAAGATCTAAGCGAACAGACAGCGGAAGTGACTTCATTTTATACTATGTTAAGAAGGAAGTCTCTATAGTACTTAACTCTTTCTCGTGACCTGACGCGGTGGCACACAGTTCTATGGTGGCTCAACGGGTCTATATCATCTGCCATTATTATTTTTAGTCATAATGTGTCATAACGCATTTTTTTTAAACTTGCTTTTCAGGATTTATAAAGTTTAAACCTTATCTAACCTAGCGATACAAAAATTATGACTTTCATTAATTATGTCAACAACGATATTAAAACCAACAAAAATTAAGGAAAACAACGAGCTCCCGGTTCAACAAATAAAGTAGCCGACTGTACAAAAATAATGACTACTTTTGTCGTTGCTTGTAAGTAGTTTTAATACTGCGCCGAGCAAACGCTGAGCGTCCAGTGGCGCCCTCATTACTATTATTGTGTTTTCTAATTAACTAAAGAATTTCCTTGAAATCAGATGAAATGTTTTTGTAGTACAAGTAAAAACAAAATTTATTGAATACGTGTCGTAACAAACTTTGATAACAATTACCCTTTGAGTACCTACTCAGCTTAACGGGAAAAAGGTAGCCACTTTTTTCCGTTAAGTTGATAACTCGAAGGTGAATTGTTATTAAACTTTGTGATATACCCTATAAGTTGTGCTTTCATTTGTAGTACAAAAACTTACCGTCCAATTTGAAGAAAATACTTTAGTTTATTAGAAAACACAATAATACTAATGAGGGCGCCACTGTACATCCGGCGTACGTTCGGCGCAGTCGCAACATTAAAACAGATAAAAAATAAGTGTCGCATGCTAAACCACAGTAAGATACATTACCAACCTCACCGCATACAAATCTCGTCAACAGTAAATCAGACTTACGGGGATTAAAAAAGAAAAGTGTTCATACGTCTGCAGTTTAAATCTCAGCCCAGATTTACTAAATCCCGTTAAGTTTAATTAGCACCATTTTGTTACCTTCCTAAGTCGTGAGACTTGGGGGGGAGGAATTATAGGGTCTTACGTTTTGGGGTATGGCAACATATTTTTGAAGGGGAACTCATTGTCGGATTCGGGAAAAAAATAATTGAATCGTAAAAATGAATTGGAAAATGTTGAAAGCATAATTAATAAATGATAGGTATACAGGTGAATAACATTTTACAGGCATTAAATTATCAATTTAATTTAAAAAAGACAAGGAGTTACATAATTCCGATGCTCTTTTATTGAAATAAAATATTGGTAAAAGTATTACAAAAAAATGTATTTAACTCATTTATGGTAGTTAAGGGGACAATTTACTAAGGGTTATGGCACCAGTAATGGACACGGCACCAATAATGGACACTTGATTCTAATTTTACAAAAGAAAAGGGTTATTAATTTGTTTTGCAACAATCAATTTAGGACCGTATGTTATTTGAATTACGAGTAAAGTGTCCATCATTGGTGCCGTCACCCTACCCACAATAATTATTGTACATACATACATACATACATAAACTCACGCCTTTATTCCCAGAGCGGGGTAGAGCTACAGAATTACCAACAACTATAAAAGCTTGTTGATAATTCTGTAACCACATTTTGCACACTTAGGCTAAGATGTTTACCAGTGTATCAGTGACAGGTTGCAAGCCCATCGCCTAACAGTACTATACGCCTTTATTCCCTTAGCCGTCTCTTACGACATCCACGGGAAGATATGGAGTGGCACTATTCTAACCCGGCAACCACACGGGTCAAAACTCCAATCCAATCCAATTTCAAAACTTTTCACCAGTTAAATAAAACAGTCTTAAATAAAAAAACATGGCAAATTTCCCGCCTTTTTTCCTAACCAGCTGAACCTCCACATAACCTATAGCATGTAAACCCAGATTAGACGTGTTATCGACTCGCGCCGAATAGCAATCGCCTCATCAACGACCCCACGCGTCACGTCCAAATCATCCTATCATACCACCCTGACGGACACCCGTCCTTCCATACGTGACCAGCTTTCGAACGTAGAACCTACGATAAATCGCTAACATTGGCGCAAACAACCAATCAACCAAGACCTCTTGAACCCTATTTGAAAACCCGACGCGGATCTTCTTTTGTTTGTGTCAGGAGAGCGCGGGAGCTCAAGGTACGTTGGAAGCGAAATATGGTTCCGTCATTATTGAACGATGTTATTGCTATTATAAATAAGGATCTCATGATATTGTGGAGATATTAAAATGCTTTGTTTTGTGCGGGCTACGCCGAAGCGCCCGTAGGCCGACGCATTGCGTTTTTGTTGGGGTTCTTTGAAATGTGTGCATAACGTTGTTGGAATAAAATAAATCAATTTGAGTTCAATTTCGGTTGCGAAATTCAAATTATGATTTAAAGTTTTGTGTTTATTAAATAAAGTTTACATTTTATTAAGATATGAATTAAATTACGAGTATTGTACAAAACTTGGATTTCACATTTAAACATGAAACTATAGGCATTGTTTCATGAAACGTTAGATTCGAAAACTGTACGCGTCTCATCACAAAGCACACGTATTTCAGTCTCTGAAATACTAAAGAAAATTCCTTTAAAATTTCCGTCTAATGACTGTCGCTAAACAAAAAACTGTCGAAACAGTCGCCGGGGTGTCGACCAAAGGGGAGACCGGGGCAAAACTATAAATTGTCCTCTAATTACCCCCGGGCAGCGTCACATCATGGATCCAGACAGTTTTATGACGATTTACGGCACATTTCGACGCGGGGACCGGCCCGCTTAGGGAATCCAACCCACCAACCAAGTCTGAACCCCCTCGCCCCCCTTTTCATACTTGAAGAAAGAACAATTTCAGGCGCGCAGGAAGTACGGTAAGGTTTTTACGAAAATGGTCGGTATACGTCACCTTTTACACTGTAGGGGGTTTTAAGGCCTCCAGTTCTTTATGATAATGAAATCTGAACAGGGTGACGTGCCGAGGTGATGCTTCGTAGAGTTTTTGTTGTGCCCCCCTTATTTATTGGACGTATGAGAGGGGAGGTGCTAGAAAGTTCTCTGAATGGAATGTGTTTCGTGTTCGCTGTAATGGTCTGAATGGTTTGTTTGATTTTGAGTTTTTCTGCAGAGGTACGTCGTTTATTTTCTTTTATGAGATTTGGCTGTAAACTTGTAACGTGTGATTTGTCTTTGTAATTTTAATATTAAGTCATTTTTAAACGTATGGACATAAAAGATACACATAGATTACATAATGTCATTTAATCGAAATTTACGAAGTGTTATATGTCTGTTGCGTTGCAGTGTGTATTTTTCTTATAAATGTCATGAGTTTAAGTTTGATGTACATGTTTTCTTGGTAGATTCGGTTGCATAAACATGTTTTTTTTTTAATTATTTGGTAATATTTCTTTTAACCATGCAGTGCCATGGTTTTTCAAAACCATCGTAAAATAGTTAGGCAATATAAAGTATTTATGATGTTAATATGTTTTCGTTTTCACTTTTATTATAAACATTCCCAAAATTAATAACGAATTAACAATTTCTAGAATATTAAGAGGATAATAATATTAACGAACTAGATTCCTTTTTTATTTAGATCTTATTTCTAATAATAACAAAAAAGTCACGTTTCCGCCCTGAGAATAAAAATCTATACCCTACAATAATCTATAAAAAAGGCAGTCCCCAAATCCACTCTAAGCAGAATAAAAACAACTCTCAAAATAATTGTCAACCGATAACCAAAACCCACACGCGATCATAACCGTTTAACCGCCAATTTTACGCTCACAGTTCGATTCCAACGAGAATTTACAAGCAATAAACGCACAAACAGACGTTTCGTTGTTACATAAAATCAAATCAACAGTTATCCTGTGAGCCTACATCACAATCAAGCTTAATCGCGTATGTGACAAGTTAGCTCGTTCGATTTTGCCGCCAATTTACAGAGACCTTTCAAGTAGTCCCGATTTTCCCCTAGTTCCCCTTGGTGCTTATACAATACGCGAGGCAGGGGGGGTTTTATGTTGCTGGTGGGTTGGGAACACGCGCTTCGCTCTCTCTCTCCTGATATCGCCTTGACTGACGGACAAGCATGCATTCAAATGGGGTATTTTGCTCGGTTTCACCCCTTAGAATAAACATCTCCACCATTCAGGATCCGACGCCAATTTGGTTCAGAATTTGTTGTGGAATGCCGAAATGCCTTTTGAGGGCTAAATTGCACTTAATTTGCACTAAACAACGTTGGTTTTGATGGAATTGGCTGGCGGAATTAAATGTTCGCGAAGTTCTTGTTTGCTTTAATATTGCTTAAGAATATTTTAGCGTTTGAATTTATATTTTATGCTTTGTTTTTCCGTTTGCTTTGGTGACTAGGTGGTTATCAAAACCATTTAAACATGTGCGAGATGACTATAGCTCGCACATGTTTAGATATTTATCATCTTATGAGGTATAAAAACGGTTGAAATCCTAACAAAAAAGGTTGCTTTCTTTGCTTTAAAAAAAGTCTTAAATATGATTGATAAAAGATAAAAGATAAAAAAGATAAAAGATATTTATTCAGTAAGTAGGCCGCACGGGCACTTTTACACGTCAATAATCTACCAGCGCTTCCCAAGAGGAGACCACTGCCGAGAAGAAACGTCGCAAGAAACTCAGCAGTCAGTCGTTTTTTAACCATATATACAATATAATTATATTGAATGTAATCGACCATGAACTACCATAATTTATGATAGGGTTTTTAGCCCGTATCTATTTTAAAATCGTACTGTGCAAAAAAACATACTAAACATTCTAAAGATTTTCTTCATTTCAATCTACTTACTGTGGAACTACCCTCGAAATTTATAAAAAATATATCACCCCTCCCCGTTGACATAATTCATCACTATAATCAAATAGGAAACACATGCCTACGGCAATCGAATCAGCCCCACTGTTGGGAAGGCCCATAACGCTGGGCATAATATTCGTAACTTACGAGAAATATGCATTAAAACATTAAGCTGACGGCTGTTGGTGGGGATAACCGGGTATCTGAGTTTAGGTATGTATGAGGATACATTGTATTTTGATACTATTATTTGGAAAGTTTTGTTTGAATGTTTTTATCTATGTTACGAAGATTGTGACAATAATAATTTCCATTCAAAATGCAATAAAGTTTCCCTCCCCACCTTGTTCGATTATTACAATTTTGAAATATGTTGTACTCGTAGTTGTAGATGCATTATGAAAAACTAGTTAACGGATTTTTATGCGGTTTTTTTAATAGATTTGATTCAAGAAGAAGGTTTGTATGTATAATCAATTCTGGTTTATGTCCTGGTGTTAGGTACAGAAAACTCATAAACCAAAGCGAAGCGAGGGCGGATCGCTAGTAAAACATAAACACTGAAAGTACAGACCTAGTTGTTCATAGTAACTACGCCTTTCAATTTTATGGACCATTGTATGACAGTAAAATAAAAGGTTTTCCATTTGTATTAAGTAGGTATTTTTACTATAAAATATTTTTTGACAGCCAGTTTTGTAGCAAGTTTTTACATTGTTTTGTAACTTTTAATTTAACTGTTAGGACCTTGTGCAGGGTCCGTCCGGATCGCTACCACCATCTTATCCATTAACCTACCGCCAAATAGCAGTGTTCGCATTGTTGTGTTCCGGCTTGGGGATAAGAGAGCCGGTGAAATGACTAGCATAGAGGCATTCCATCTTAGTCCTCAGGGTTGGCAACGCATTTGCAGTCTTAGGATTGCATTGCATTCTTGTGAATGCGAATGTCTATGGGTCACAGTTTCCACTTACCATCAGGTGGCCTGTGTGCTCGTTTGTCTACACTATGCAATAAAAAAAAAAAAAAAAAAACTGGTCTTACAAGCTGAAATCCAGAGTAATTAATAAAACATACTTTATACTCCGTTAAATACACTTAGAATCATCCACAATCAATTAACTATCCTTGTTTTATATTGTAAAACGACAATTTGTACAACTGCACGTATTTGTTTCTCCATCTTTATAAACTGGTACATACCCCGTTATCCCCCTGTACAACACAGCCCATAACGCAGCGGTATAGCCACGTATCTGACAAGTTTCACTTTTATAGCTGCTCTAGTCATTATAGGGGCCGTTTTTCATGAATATGGCTGTTTATTTGTTTCTATGGCCTCCATATTGGATCACGAGATTTATGCACGCCAAATAAGGCAATTTAGTTTACTTGCTGAAAATATAAGTCTAGCTCTGTGGTTGGTTTGCCTAGACGGGACACGAAAGTCATACACGGTCCATGGTTTGAAATAAGGAAAAGGCTGATTTCACATAAAGTTAAACCAAGTTTAGTTTAGTTTAGTTTAAGTTTAGTTAAGTTTTAGTTTTTGTTTATTGCTGTTTTCTTGTTGTATTTTTCTTTCTTTCTTTTTCTTTCTTTATTAATCAGCCTTTGTGTTATTTCGCTTTGGAATAAACTGAGTACACTTATTATAGGCAAGTACTTTGAGTAAGCACTTAAATTTACGTTATTTAACCCATATTAGGGCGTTTCTCAGAAAGATTGTATCTAGTTAAGATCCATAACTAAGAAACGTTAACATTTCCGTTGCGTTACGACAATTAGCTATATTGCTATATGACAGATGGTGGTATCTCAGACAACTCCTGTAGCAAGTGCAAGCATATTACTAACAGTTGAGAATACGGTATTTGACAAAAGTCAAATCAGCTGCTTTTTATGAAACATTAAAAACGTTCCGTTACTATGGAATTAATAGGGATTACTATCTTGTGACGTCAAGATCAAACAGCCTCCTTATTGTTGGATTTTATGAATTTAAAATCTTAAACATAAATAAAAGATTGATGTTTTCCTAGTATTTTTATAATGTACTTATCTATTGTTAACACAATTTAATTTTAATGTTGTCAAATACCCTATTGAATCTGTTTCATTTATTGTATTTGACATACTGCTAATTGCCGTTAAGGGTAGTTATATAAATGTACGACTAATTTTCGTAACGCAATGGAAAAGTTGATTTTAGCCTTTACCTAGGTACAATCTTTCTGAGAAATGCCCACTGACGACTTAGGGCCACTGCACAGAACATTTTACACTGGGTAAACGTCAGATTCATACGAAAACTGTCATTTTAACTTGAGTTAGTGTGTTAACCCAGAGCTAAACTTTTCAGTGCGAGTGGACCTTAGTCTAAAATAGTTTTACACCAGTTGGGAGTGAGTCGCTAGCCTCCACAGTTCCTTGTTTGATTTCTAAACAATTGATTGAGTATTTGTTTCATAGTTTTGGACATTTTCTATGATTTTTTATGCTGGTATCTTATGTTTATCGTTGTCTAATACGCATTGTACAATCCCAGAGCTTTGTTTCAGATTAGGTCATATTTTAGAAGACCATATTTTTTGTTTTCCTTGGTTATTCTTTTCCCTTGTTTTCTTTGTTATTTTCGGAGACGCGTGCGAATTTGCCCTTTATTCAAAGAGCGATTATTATTCAAAACTTCTTGATAACGAGGTTCTATCCCACCCTATAAACATAACGATAACCGTTAAAAACAAAAGCATAAACCACCCTATTTTAATAACACTTCCCGCAGACAGATGGCGCTGTACCATTCCCGCGAAAACACTAAAACTTGACGACACTGAAATAACCCTTGTTTTAAGCAGAATCGCGCTTTTAGCGTTATATTAACGGAATTAAGTGCATACGGGACGGCCGTTTCAGTGCGGGACAATTAGACGTATAAATAAATTCCCTTTTACACGCAACAGATGGCGCTAACGGCGGCCATCTTGCGTACATAGGTGACGGCTGATAGTAGACGATTTCTGTTGTTTATGGTCGGTTTGCTGGCTGGTTTTATGTTGAAACCACGGCACATGGAAATGGAGGTGTAGATTTTTTTTAAATATGATAATATTTAAAAAAAATCTTACGTAATGTTTAGTCACGGGTATTTTAAATTGGTGTTTATTATATTTGACATTAAATTAGTATACGGTTCATCTTGTATCCAAACTACCGTAGGTATCTCTTGACAGAATGTACCAATGCAATTATAGTGAAGCAAGACTACGAAAAAAATTGAGACATGACGTATGTTTCCGTTTTTTTTTATGGTATTGCTAGACTCGCCCATTAAAAAATTTAAGCATTCTTAGAACTTTGTCATTGTGACTGTCATTGTCATTGTCATGTGTATCATTTGATGTTCCGATTGAAGTTTACTATGACAATGCCACCTACCAAATTTTTACTTACCAACTAATTGATTTACTTAATGGCAGACAATTGTCATACTTCACACGGATTATTTTTTGTACTTAAGTTTTTTAACTGTATATGCAGCAGGCATTACGATTAAATTCGTTCTCTTAACTGTGCAACATAATTATTAACAGTCCCTAAAAACGTTCCGTTTCCGAAGAGCAAAGCGAAAAGCGGAATGACCGAAATTAATTCCATAAACAACATCACATATGCAGGCATAGACAATAATTCGCACGCGCTCCGAACGCCGCCTAAGATGGCCGACCTTTTGGCGGGAAACGCAACAAAATGGCGGGGTTTTTACGCTACCTGTTTCCTAATTGGAAATTAGAAGCGTCTAATGTGTCCAGGGTTAGGGTCTCTATGGGTCGTATTGTTATTGCTTTTTTTAGGAAATTTACACTTGTTTTCTCGTTTTCAATTAGATGGGATCAATAAGAAAATGGGCTCACTGTTCATTTCGTTGCTTGAATAGAAAACCGACACAAACCAAAATGTGTTTGTGTTGCATTTAAAATTGGAATGCTATTTACTTTAAGTTTTGAATCAAACTATATTTGTTTTTGATTTGTGACGCTTTTGTATTTAAGCAGCGATTTGTTTGCTCACTAAGCTGTGGGGCTAGACAAATTGCCATCGTTCACGAACGCTAGCGTTAGGTGATCACTGGCGACATGTGTTGTCATTGAAAAATGTATGGGAATGACGTAAGTCACGTGATATATCACTCGTTACAACTGACACGCTAAAAACTGATTGTCTAGTCTATTTAATTTTGACAGCGCCAAGTGACAGGTGATCACCAAAGTGATCGCCTAACGCTAGCGTTCGTGAACGATGGCAACTTGTCTAGCCCCACTGATCATGATAAAAAATTACGCACGTATGTTTTCAAGAAACTTTTTAGTTTTATTATACTCTAGCTTCTGCCATGACAAGGTTCTTGCTCAACATTTTTATTGGGTGGCTGTACATTAAATGGGTCTCTATTGACTGCCATAATTATTTTTAGTCATAATGTGTTTTCAGTCATAATTTTCGCAAGTCATAATGCATTTTTCTCAGGACACGGTTATTTTTTCAGGATTTTTATAAAACTAACCTAACCTAACCTAACGAGTCTACACGATAAACGTTTATTAAAAACTGTAACTTCACCCTGAAAGAAGTTATGACAAAAAAAAACATGACTAACAATACATTATGATATGACCAACGATATGTATGGCAGTCAAAGGGATCCGACATTAAATAGGTATCTTTATCATTTCTAAATTAGCATGTTTCCCAAACTACTATTACCCAATGACAAATTTCTACAAAAAGCATAAGCAGTAATTAGAAAAGTTAGATACGTTTTGTTGGGGAATGAGTATTATGCGGCGCCGGCGCGAACCGTTACGGCCGTGTACCGTGTAATATCGTGTAACAGACTTTTAACTGTTACACGAGGCAATAAAATAACAGTTTAATTACTTAGTTTTAATATAAATATGAAGTGCGCGCATTTTAAAAAAAGGGTGTCCTAAAGTGCTTCATGCTTCTATTATTTTTTTATTGAATGTTTTTGACTTGATAAATTAAGATCACTCTGTACATGACCTATATTAAGTATGCGCCGAACAAACGCGGAGCGTCCAGTGGCGCCCTCATTACTATTATTGTGTTTTCTAATTAACTAAAAAAAATTCTTGCAATCAGACGATACGTTTTTGTAGTGCAAGTAAAAACACAATTTATGGGATACGTAACAAAGTTGAATAACAATTTACCCTTTGAGTAGTCAGCTTAACGGGAAAAGGTGGCCACTTTTTTCCGTTAAGTTGATAACTCGAAGGTGAATTGTTATTAAACTATGTGATATACCTTATAAGTTGTGTTTTAATTTGTAGTACAGAAACCTACCGTTCAATTTCGACAAAATACTTAAGTTTATTAGAAAACACAATAAATCTAATGAGGGCGCCACTGTACACACGGCGTACGCTCGGCGTAGTCTTATGAAATAAAGAAAATTATTTGTAATAAATAACACACATTACCTGATCTGAGTGCATTACGTTACGGACGTTAGTAAGTAGAAAAGTGAGTGACTGAATGTGACTATACGAATGAGAGTCTCATTGCTCGAGTCCAGCGCAGAATTGGGACTCTGCATATTGTTTAGTTGGAATAAAGCACCCATCCAACGCTATTTACATGTAACACTATGACATTTTCAAAACAGGGTGTTTCATTTTAGAATAGACGAACTCAAAGTGTGGAGATTTTATTTTGAAGAATAAACCAATTGAATACCGTGTTTCTATGTTCGTGTGTGAAATTACGTTTTCAAAATTAAACCTAAAAATCAAAACTTTGTAACTAAATTCAAAAGTTCTCCCCTTTGAATTACCAAGAACAATTTACAGGTGGATGAATTTGGAACTAATTGACGGCATATAAAACTTCGCATATCGTAACACAGTGGCGCCACTACAGGCCGTAAACTATTGTTAATTTGTATCATTCCGTTTTTAAAAGTAACAGGACTCAACTTAAACAAATGAAAATAGAACTCAATTTACAGTGTTTTAGAGTTTATTTTTAAAATTTTTGCTAGCGGTTCTTTTGGCGCTAAAAACGTAACCACTCACGAATGCCTGATCAAATTGAGGTAAAGGAGTTTAAACCTTAATAGGTGAATTTTAAGGTTCTTTGGTATTGTTAGTAGTGTTGAGGTGTCCGGCAAATCCAACCACTCGGACGGTTTTATTCTTTATGGGTCAACTTAATTGCGCACCCTTGTCTAGCCCTTTTTAACGACAGTTGGTACAACAGGGTGTTTAAAATGTTCAATTTTATTTTTAATAATTTTAAAACTATATTAAAGCCGACGAAGAAAATAGATAATCAAGTAAAACAGCAAAACCTTTTAAAATCCCAACTAGACAATTCCTCGTATATTTATACTGTGTCTGTTTTTTTACATGATGATTTTTCTTGCTAAATTTAAGTAACATGCACTTACATACATACTTAACAAGTATTTTAATGATAATTGGTGTCTTGGTTACATCCAATCGACCTGAAATTAGCTAAAGAGATAGTTTAAAATATATATCACAAGTACTAAAGTCACAAATGGGAAACAAAATAACAACATAAATAAAACTGCCATAGATAAAGCAATAAAATCCTACCGCATTCAACTTTACCGGACACCCTGTATATCGAAAACAATGGCACATTAAATTAAATTTATATGACAAACTATTGCTTAAAATTCAAATTGTACGTGTGAAATCTTGTCCGACCTTAATTGTATTGACCAATCCCGCCCCTGCATAGGGAGGGGCTGGTCCATACTCATTCTGAGAATGGATATGGCTGTGTACCGTTATGGGTTACTGCGAAGATAAAGTGCAATGATCTGGTCACTGCAGAATGTTATTTGTGTTGTGTCCATTCAGTTCATATTCTCATAACTTTCTTGGTGCAAGATCCTAGCCTATTTAAGACCTCAGGGATGTTATTCTCTTAAAAACGGGGTTCGAACGAGTGAACGGCAACAGGACTTCTGTCAAATGATCGAACGTAAAAAGGCTGCCTAATTGAGAATACACGCGCTAAAATGTGTTTTGTACGCTCTGACGGGACTTCTTAAACTCGCCGGTTTATATAAGCTGCGTCGCGTTCACTCGTTTACTTGTTCGACCGATTTTAATTTAAGGGAATAACTCCCCTGCCGACCAACAATTGGTTGTTGACCAATTTATCGCATCCTGTTATCGGTGTCTATGGTATCTATGGGCGATAAGTATGATAGAACACCTTAACCGATTTTAATGAAGCCTACAAGATTCCGATTGAACTGGGTTTCTTAAACTTTCTTAAAAAAACTGCGTCTAAATTAATCCGTCCGTTTGAGAGTTATGCTTTAACACACTTTTGTTGTCAGAGGTTGAGAAACGAATCACCGACGCTCTTAAAATAGGTAGAAAAATGGAAATGAAGATTGACAAGGAAATAAGATGGGAAAAAATTACAAGGGTTCCGTTTGGGTACGGTAACCTTATAAAATATCCCTTCCCTTCGACACGTTGATCAAACGTACCCACATTCCCATAATTCATAGTCATACTATTTAAAAGATTTATAAAACATACAGGGTGTTTTCATCCTGACCATTAGTTTGAATATCTTCATCCGCATCCGCACGCCCAACCCTAGTAAGCGTGTGAGGAAACAATAATTGTGATATAAGGGTTTGTACCCTCATAATGGCTTTAATAAAGGTACGGATTTACGTCCGAGTCTATTTATGATTCCGTTTCGATGTTACCTTTACTGGATAACCCCGGCGTTGCTTGGTTACCATAATATCATTATTGGGTAAGTTCTACGAATCGCGACATGACGCGTTTGCGATTTCAATGGCGGAACACACGAGAAATGTATGTCGGTAACACTTTTATCTGTGGAACTAAGGAATTAAAGAAACAAAAAAAATATCTACAAAATGATGCATTTTTTACTTATAGCTAACATTCTGTAAAGCTAAATTATGGTAGAACACTTAAAACGTAAGCTTATATTAATTGAGGAATTTCTACACAAAAATGTGCAGAAGCAAACCTTTCATAAGTACATGTTTAAGTCCCCGTCAGATGGCCTAGAAGTTATAAACCTCTAACTTAAAAGACTATAGCTTGCTAAATTGTAAATTGAAGTACGTATTATTCTGAACTGACATGTGTTCGCGCGTTCAACTTTTGAGTTTTATTTAGTATAGGTATTTAAAAAGGAGCTGCCTGTATATGAGTACGTAGCAAAAATTTCAAAAAATTAAAACCTTACATCGGGATATAACTTTTTTTTTTCGAAATTTTGCTTGTACGCAAATTCTTTATCATATTTCAACCATAATAATAACAAAGGCATAATCAAATACATAAAATGAAAACTGACAAATGGCTACGTGACTACGGCACGCACAAACTGCCCACCCGTTTTATATTAGTTAAGATATTTAATTAAAATTTTAGTGCGGCCGTTAAGGGTTAAGTTAACCCTTCAAATGCGTAAAGGTCCGTTTATTATTGTTTTTATTGTGTTATTGTCATGTGGATTGGTTTTGAATTGGTGATTCGGATTGTGTTAAATTGTGTTTTGTTTACGTTGTGTTTACGGCTGAAATAGTGAATGAAGTATTTCAGAAATAAACAACTGTTATATGCTTTTATTTTTTTTATTAGTTTAGTCACTTGTCTATCGATTTACCTAAATAGGTGTAAGGTTTTAATACAATGTTGGAAATTATAAGCACCCTATGGTAGAAAAATCACAAAATACAGGGTGTTAAAAATAATTTTCGTAAAATCGTTTGTTTAGTATTTCAATACACACGTCAACGTTGTAATGTACTTAATAATTACCTTAACACCCTTGTCTTAGTTACTGTTTCATTCTCAAAACATATTAGAAGCTTCAGAAATATTACAGTCTGTTACGTAGGGCACACATTGCCTACGTAATGTTTTATTTACTATGTATTTTGATATGACTTTAACCTTTTAAGGTATTATTACTAAATCCCACAAAATTCATAAATTACTAATAATTTACTCAAAAGCGCCTATTCGCTTAGATAATACCAACATATTTTACCCATAGCCACTCGTATCACACTTGCATGCTATGCAGTTCTTGAGTTACGACCGAACGTACGGACGTACTCGTAAATAGCCCTCGTTCCCGCCACCTGTTACTTTATCGATGGCCGTATTATCTGCGAGAATAAACAGCCCTTAAAAACAGAGTATGTTTAACTGGGTATGATTTTATGGGTTAGTGAGGACATGAAGTTAGAATGGGTTTGAAGTAGGTTGATGGAACGAGTAATGGACACTGATTGTTATTTTACAGCAGATAAGGGTTATTCATTTGTTTTGCAAAAATAAATTTAGGACCGTATGACATTTGAATTAAGAATGAAGTGTCCATTACTGGTGCCGTTACCCTAGTCCTAGATAAAAATACGTTTTTTATAGAACCGAGAAGATAAACGAGCATACAGGCTAATGGTAAGTGCAAATTAAAAGCCTAACACTATGTAGAGTATGTTACATTCTAAAAATAAATTTATGAATCTGTACCTTACATAGTGCTCAAATAATTTGGTTTGTAGGTAATTGTCAACATTGCAAATAATGAAGTAGAGATTAAATCTGTGTAGCAAGTTTTCAAAGAAACATTTGAAAAAGAAGTTTTTCCAAAAACACCATGGAAGTCAATCATATCCCAAAAAATATTTGTAACACGATATAAACTAAAGAATATCTGATATTGACAATCCGAAACAAAATTTTAACCTGTGAATACACCTTCCTAACCAAAACTTAAAAAAAAACGAATTTTATGCGTTCAACATCAGGAAGTTGTAATGTAAAAACATATTTTGAAACAAAACAGCTAAATTCACAACAAAAACAAATCTAAACTCTCATAACACCAAAACACACGTCCCTTCAGATCAAACCCATTTTCAATTCTCATCAAAAAAGCAAAACGTTATGACGGGGGCTAATAAAAAGTGGCGATATTGTCCGTTCGCGCAATACCGTAATGAACAGCCTGTATGGAGGCCATTTAATCTCGCACCTGTATCAGCCTGTATATAGGCGGACGCCGGTTATAAGCGGTAGCGATTTTGAGCAAGAAGTTTTCAAGATTTCCATCATAATAATGTAAGGGGTGTTCTTAAAATATCGCTTATTGTCATCAATTTGATTGATTCACCAATCAGTTTGAATGAAAAATGATAGAAGTGACAAAAACACATTTTACGATGTTTTCAGGTGGTTATTCTACGCATTATTCTCATACTAGTATTTTACGCTTCGATGTAATAGATCTTAAACTTTAGTTTAGGCAAGACTAAAAAAACGCCTCTCGAAATTTTGGCAATAATACGGCGTACTATCAGCCAAATGGAACCTTGACCCACCATAAAACGGTGTCACAGAGACATTATAAGACAATTTGTTTGACACTTCTTACGACTTGAATCATAACGTCACTGTGGGCTGATAATACATACTTGAAAAAATCGTAGAAATTACCATATAAGTATTCAAACACGACATTAACATGAGATCTTTACAACATTAACGACGCCCAGCATATCTCAACGTACAAACACATCACTTACTTTCTGTGTCCTCGACTACAGAATCCCAGTAACTCCAGCACCAAGTAAACGCCTCAATCCGCTAGCCTCTTCTCCCTCAAAACCCAGTAGACATGCATGGGTCACTCGCTAAACGGTCGGCAGTTAGTCCTAAATAAATACGCTCAGCCATCTGCGTAAGGGAGTTGCCGCATTAAAACATTGTTTAGGCCAACACGTGCGATTAGGACCGTAATGCTGACTCCTGCCTATGAGTTTTGTTTTTTCTCGATCCCAATCTCGGTCCGAAATGGTGATATGTGATTATGTCGAGGCTGTTTGGTGACTGTTGTTGATTTTGGTTAGGTAATGTTATTTTTTATTGTTAAGAAACATACTACTAGTTAATAATAATGTAATACAATGAAGTTAGCGAAAGTGAACGTTATTATTTAACTTTTCATTGTAAATGTCAGAGATATATCCCAGGTTAATACCAGTTTATTATGATACAAGTACCTAGGTATCTGATTAGCGGAATGCGAATGCTCAATAAAGAAAGGAAAGCTCGTTCGCGTAAGAGTCAACTTAAATTGGACGAATGTATTGAAGCGTACTGCTAGACGTTAGTTGTCACGTGTTAATAAGATATAAATCGACATACATAGGAAGGTATTTTTTTATTTGAATGTTGAATTTATCAAGAAAAAAAGGACGCACCATTTCTTTTATCTCTATTCCAATAAAACGCCAGCAAGAAATCTACAGATAAATCCACAGAGCGTCGAACTTCAATATTCGAAACTCTGTGTTATCTGTGCAATGTAACTTTTCCGCCAATCGCGGACGTCAATGTCTGCGGTGAAGAAATTAAAAGTTAGTTTGCCCCGGGCGCTCGCCGGCGCCGGTCGTGAGATAGTTTGATTACTAAGATGAGAAGTTTAAGGATGAATTTTGACTTCTTATTATTAGAATTATTATTGCATTTCAAAAGAAATATTTCCGAGTATAATTGATTTACCTAATATTTATTTATTTATTAGTAAGGAGATTTAAAGACGTTTTGGACTAGGAGGAAGTCAATCGAAACTTGCTCAAACAATAGTGCTAAAAAAACCCTAAAGTCAAACATCGAAAAGTATCTTAACAAGAATTTTTGCATGCCATATTTTTTTCTGCCGTCGTTCCATTTATGGCATTATAAAAAGATGAATACCACAGACACGCTCTCTCTATTTTTTTACTTCATCAGTATTTTTTCTTCACAACTTTAATAAAACTTTAAAAACTAATCAGCATTTAATACTTAAAACTAGCATCACCAAGTGTCAACGCTCTCAAAAATACCCTCGAGCATTTTTACTATCTTTATGACTTTCTCAACTTAAAATGTAATATCTCCATGAAACTTTCCATGTGTGCGTCGTATCAAACGAATGCCACACTCTGATATTTTTAGGGGTGTTTGTGACGATTTCACGTCACCAAGGCTTACAATTTTAAGAGAATGCTGTAATTTGACGAGATCTCGCGAAGTTTTTACGGAATATGAATATTTAATACGGCTTATTTGGCGCCCACCGTGGGACTTATTTTGTCGCGCATTTTGCTAGAGTTTCATAACAGTGATTTGAGGAGAAAGAGGGCGTAATTTAATCAACTTATATGTAAATAAGCTACTTTTGGCATGGATTCTGGTTACCGTTTTACATAATGACATTGAACGTCTTGTCAATAAGATATTTTTTTGTAATCGTAATGAGATATGTTTAAAATGTGTTACGGCAGCTAATGCTACTTGTCTAATAGATTTTACGTTAACGTTAGAAAACACTTTACGTTTCGAAACATAATTTTTTTGACGTGAGGCTGTTCGTGCGAGTAGCGACAAATAAATCGTAGATAGCGCCTGTTTAGCACTACTTAAGTATTTAGAACGGTTCTCTATTGACTGCTATAATTATTTTTAGTCATAATGTGTTTTAAGTCATAATTTTCGCAAGTCATAATGCATTTTTCTCAGGACACGGTTATTTTACCAGATTTTGTATAAAACTAACCTAACCTAACCTAACTAATCTACACGATAAACGTTTATTAAAAGCTGTAACTTCAGCCTGAAAGAAGTTATGACAAAAAAAAGTATGACTAACAATACATTATGACCAACCATATGTATGGTAGTCAAAGGGATCCGATTTAGAACCCCTATGTAGTCTCCCTACCATCATTTTTTTAATAATAAAATAATCCTTATACATCTATGTGCACACGCTTAACCAAACGTAATCATGTGTTCACCAGAAATATGACATAACGAGCAGTAACGGAACGCAATCACCGCGCACAGAGGTTTAATATCGTCTAATCTGTGCAGTGTCTATGGTCTGTAATAAAAGTGGCCGCACAGGGTTGTCAGTATTCTGAAATTGAAGAACAGGTGTCATGGAACATTTTCTAATGATATTTGGAATAAAGACAGGTATGAGAAGAAATAAACCTTGATTTGACTGAAATAAACCCCCAAAAAAAAAATTAAACAAAAATGTTGTGTGCTTGGTATTTGTTACTGTCTTTTTGTATTATCCTGTGCCTTTCAAATATTCATAACTACCAATTATCTGACTAAATGGTTGTGAAGAGAAAGTTTTTTTTAACTTTTAACCTAGATAAGGGGCGGTCTTTAAGTACTATTTTTTCCCGTGTCTATTGTGCAGTTTATCTATTTTACGAATGTAAAGAAATCTAATTAGTAGTAGCGCTAACTATTATTAGTTTAATATAAAGGTCAATTTAATGACTCGTTCAGATTGGCATTTCTCTTTTAAAACTGACTCTGTCTGCGACATCTACGAGTATATTTATTTGTTGCTCTTAATATCACGTCTGTCTCTAATGTGACACGACAGTGTAACAGTCTTGGAAGGTTTTCTATCTTTTAACATAACCATAGTGCAGTATAAAGCTGGTAACCCTACGCAACATCACGCGAGAGCGCCCAGGAGAAATCAGCCGATATGTGCCGGCTTAATTAGACAGAGCGGTGCGGTAAATATGGCATCTTTTATTACCAGCCAGATTCGTTTGGACAAATTGATTTTTGTATGTTGGCGGCTCTGGGATTGGCTCCGTTTAATATCATTTGGGATTTAATTAATTTTTGGGAGGTTTAAAGTTTATTGTCTAATTTGAAGATCCCCGGTCTGTAATTCGACAGGTTGCTTTAAAACCCTTTAATTGTATGTAAGTAAAATCAAACAACACTGCTTTGCAATAATGCAATCAGTTTTTCTCATGAGTAAAGTATTGGCTACTCAAACTATCTGTCGATCTGAACTGACTTCCTTTAAAATAATAGTCTCTTTAAAAGTCTCTTTAAAAGCTTCGCTTCTTATTTATTTAATGTACGCTATGTAAAAAAATTAACACAACACAAAGTAAACGAAACCAGAGGAAAGCAAAAACCTTCCTTAATTTAAGATTCGAAGCAACTCCTAAACATCAATGAAACGACTATCCTAGAATTCGAAATTCGAAAAAGTCTATCAACCCGTAACCGTTAGCAATAAAGGATCCTGATTGGCTGGTGGAAGAGGAGACGAGGGTGCATTTGCACAAAGGTACAGAAATATGTGGCCGGTGCTAAACATTAACGATTATAGCCAAGTCACGTCTAATTGCGAGTGTGGACGGTGTGTGCGAAAGGGAGGAAGGCGTGTGAAGACAAAGGAAGTTTTTATGGCATAGGGAAGGAAAATAAGCATGCAGGTCACCTAATGATCATTGGGATCTGAGGCCTATAGACAAAGTAATCTGAAGACTTGAAGCTCAAGATTGCAATCTCAAGACTGCAAATACATTGCCGTTTTTTTTCTGTTTACTTTGAGGACTACTTACGATCGAATGCCTTGATGCTGGTCCTGAAAAATCGAATGAGTGGTGGTAGGACCTTATGCAGGGCGCTTCCAGATCACTACTACCATCTTAGACTAACATACCACCAAGTAGCAGTGTTTACATTATTGTGTTCCAGTATGAGAGAACTAGCATAGAGGCGTTCCATTTTAGTCCTTAGAGTCATCAACGTATTTACAGTCTTAAGATTGCAGTCTTGTGCTTGTATTCTTCAGATTGCAAATGTCTTTGGGTCTCAGATCCACATGAATCAGGCGTCCTATGTGCTCATTTATCTCTTTTCTATCTACATGTTTTAAAAAACTATAGATTGAACACAGGTATGGGTATGACAATGGTAGCGGTCTGGTGGAACCTGCACAATGACTTTCAAAGCATTTCTTACATTTCAAGACGTATCATAGTTGTATAAAGTTTGAGTGATCTATGGAGGTCTATTCATAGCAATGGTTATCTTTCGGCAGGTGTAACGACTATGAAAAAAATTACAAGACAGACATGATAATGTCACATGTTTGTGGATTTTCCTACGCGCATACCAGTGATATTGAAATCCTCGCTTCTTATTCTCGCCTACTTCCAAATTTAAAATTAAAAGACAGTAATGGACCTAGAACGGGTTATGACCAAATTTCTCATTTTTTGAAATCAAATAAAATTCTTGGTGCACTTCTGCACAATGCGGTCCTTGCTAATTGTAAGCGCGCGTTATCGTGAGACAAACGCGTTGGTGCTGCAACGCATAACCATTACCAGTTTTTGGTTTCGCGAAATTAGCGCCTTTTTGCATTGTCTCGTCCGTTAGTGTTTCTTTCTTTTTTTAGAAGTTATTGGGGAGGGTGTTATGTAGTTTGAAAATGTTCATTATTGCAGTAAAACTGTAGACGGAAAAGGTTTTATCGTATTTAAAAGTAAATAGTAGATTACTGCAGAGGCCGTGATTTAAGGGATTTAAGGACGAGTTTGGGATAGAACGAGTCCTTCAATCCCTGTTCCGGCCGAGGATTGTGTAGTGCAATCTTACGATGGCTAACTAAGACCGCAATCTTACGATTGCCATCTCAAGACGGTTATCTTATGATGGCAACGAGTCCAGCAAACCCTGTTCCGGGTGAGAATTTTATAGTGCTTTTATCATGCAATGTGTGGAAATATTAAAATAAAAATAACTACCATGTAATCGAAAAAAGCAAATTTAAAAAGTTAGAGCAGCGGCCTTAAGTTTTTCCTTAGGGTTTTCATAGATTACTTCTTGGCCTAGGCCATGAAGTGATGTAGGGAGCCACGAACAAGAAACTTTATGTCTTCAATTCGTGACATTAACGCATACATTTCCGAGCATGTTTGAGAAAACCATATTATAGTATTGTTCTTAATTTGGCCGCCATTGCTGTCAAGTAAATAAGATCTGTGGCAACGTTGACAATGCGATGACAAAGGCACAGTATGCAGTTTTTTTGTCACTAAAATCTATGACATGGTTCCTACGAACAGATCTTTATCTACCGCCAAACAGCAGTGTTCGCATTGTTGTGTTCCGGTTTGGGGATAAGACAGCCGGTGAAATGACTAGCATAGAGGTATTCCATCTTAGTCCTCAGGGTTGGCAACGCATTTGCAGTCTTAGGATTGCATTGCAGTCTTATGAATGCAAATGTCTATGGGTCACAGTTTCCACTTACCATCAGGTGGTCTGTGTGCTAGTTTGTCTCCTCTATGCCATAAAAAAAAAAGTTACAGACTTGCCCATAGTGACCAATGTTAATATGCCACCCTATATAGATTATAAAGAGACAGTATAACATATATATATAGCTATGTCAATGACGCGCTTAAGACAAAAGTTCTCAAACAAAAGCAAAACCCAGCATACTTCACAGATTAAAAAGAAAGCTAATTCTTTTAACTTTTCCCCAATTCACGGGACACAATTGGAATTCACTTTACCAATTGCAATTAGGGGGTTAAGATAAGAAGGGTTGGCCCTTGGCTGCATTTAATTCTTTTCCGATAGGGAAGAAACGGGGAACACATATTTTACTGAGTCACTGACGGATACAAGTGGAGGCGTTTGTACTTTGGAAATTAATTAAGTTTATATTCGCAATGCGGTTGGTCTACTGGTAGAAGTCCCGGGTTCGATTTCTTGAAAGATAAAAATGTGTTAGGAGCGTGATTAGGTAGGGACTTATTTGTTCCAGAGTCTTCAATGCATTCTATGGTTATAACTGTTTATGTCTCTAAAACGGAATGTTTAAGGTGTCTAGTACGGTCGGCCAAAAAAGAGGTCTTCCAGTTTTGATAAAAGTTAAGTTTTTTTTTATGGCACCTGATGGTAAGTGGATACTGTGACCCATAGACATTCGCACTCACAAGACTGCAATGCAATCCTAAGATTGCAAATGCGTTGCCAACCCTGAGGACTAAGATGGAATGCCTCTATGCTAGTCATTTCACCGGCTGTCTTACCCCCAAACCGGAACACAACAATGCGAACACTGCTGTTTGGCGGTAGGTTAATGGATAAGATGGTGGTAGCGATCCGGACGGACCCTGCACAAGGTCCCACCACCCGCAATATCTAATTACGCTAAGGACACTTGTCACTGTCATAATATTATTGCAAGTGAAAATCGAACTTTTACAATGACGTGCAAATGAACTTCAACCTACAAACCTAGAATTTAGTTTGGGATTTGGTAAATTTACGAGAGATTGTATCCTGATTGGTTTTTCTGTCAAAATCTGTGTTTTTTTAATTCAAAGACAATTCAAGGCCTCTACTTTTTGGCACGTCTTGCTTTGATATTGAAGTCTTGTTGACGTTATGACAACCTCTATTTACTTACAGTCAGAACTGTTGTAACTATTCGTAGTGTGGCTTTGATATATCCATGAGCGAGACAGTCTTAGGGCTGTATTAATAAACTCATCTTGGCTGAGAGGCCCGTCACATGATACGTCAAAGTAAACGTCAAACCATAGAACACTGTCATTTTTGACACATCTCAAGACGAGCATTAGATTTGAGATTAGTTTATTAATACGGCTCTTAATCTATAAGTGGAATAATCGTATTGACAACTGTCGTTATATAACTCTTATTAACTTGACAGTAAAGGTGATAGATATAAAAAACAATAGGAAAACAATTATAGGTGTACAAAAAACAAGAATAAGGCCTCGCTTGTCTAGGATCAAGTTGATGTTGTCTATTAACTTCAACTTCTAATTCAACCACTTTTACGTCATAAAAAGAAGTTAAACCTCTCCGAACGCTAACCTCCACAGATTAGCAAAGTTAAGGAGGCGAGACGGGCGTCTGTCCGTAATGAACATTCCGCCACACCTCTGTGTCAAGACGCGGAATTAAACCGGTATCACCAGGCACTTATTGACAGCGGGCTCGCGGTGTAGCCAGGGGTGTTATTCTCTCAAAAATAACGGACCGGCGGACGAACGAGCGATATTGCAGCGGCGAGTTTAGGTATTCCCGTCAGAGTGAACAAAACATATTTTAGCGCGTGCATTTTCAATTAAGCAGCCTTATACGTTCGATCCATCGACAGAAACCATGCTGTTAAATTGAAAATGTACGCGCTAAAATATGTTTTGTTCGCACTGACGGGACTACTTAAACTCGCCGCTTGGACATTCACTCGACGGACAGTTGTTGTTCAGAGAATCACTACCCAGGAGTCGAGGGAATTACCAGGATTCGGCTTTGATCTAAAGACTCATTCATTGATGATGCATTGCCTCGCTGCAATAGCGCCCAACTCAATGATGCTAAATACACTCTTCAATGGATTGCTCCAAGCATGCCATATCAATCAATGAAACTGAGCCAAAAAAAATAGCATGGAATTATAAGGTATAACCGTACAATGGGAACGTCAACGCAGTGACTGTGCTGATATGTCTTAAAAGGCTTAATCGATGTCCAAAAAAAAAATGCCATCATGACACACGCAGATGCACACGTTAAACGTATTTACCCCTCTTTTCGCGTCGGGGGTTAATAAGGTAGTGTATCATGCTGCCAGTAAAAGCACGTTTGATCTAATCGTCAGGTAAAAAACTTAAGTAAAGCCTGTCCATTTAGTTGTAGCAATGTCCTGTATGACCCTTCGACATTTTTTGAAATTTGACCTAAATTATTTACTAGTTTTGTATATAATAAAGCGAAAGTAACCTTTATTAAAAAAAAAAGACATACGAGGTTGGTTAAGTCAGGAGAGTGTGGAGGCCACGAATCAATCGAAACTCAGTATTGTGGAGCATCACCGAGATTTTACCTTGATAACTTACTTTTTAAAATTGATGTTTTTTGTTTAGGTGAAGATACTTTGCTGTGAAATATAACGTAGATCCCCAAATATCAAGAGTAAAAATCTGATTTTTTACCTTGTCCATTGTAATTCAAACTATTGGGGCTATTGCTTAACGCACTCGCAATCGCAATTGTTTTCATTTTGAAAATCGAAGGCTTGTCTGCATACAAAATGGAAACCATTGTCCTGCTTTGAAGCCAATTGAGATTGCGAGTGCATTAGGCAATAGCGACGCAGGTAACCAAACCATTCGTATTTCCTAAAAAACATTTCCTGGATACTAAGAATCCAGGATCATTTCATTGAAAACGTTTTTTCCTGAATTTTTAACGACATTGATTATGGTCGCTAGTACCTTTAACCAGGAACTATTTTACCCTGGAATATTGTATTTCTTGAAAAGTAGGCATAAATCAATATATAAACCTAGTAGTAAAGAGGCTCTAAACAGCTCCATTCCGGGATAAATCAGCTCCTGCACCGTACGACGAGGCGTCCCAGGCGAGTTCGCGAGACGAGCGTTCGACAGGACCGTTGCCAGATCGACACCGGCATCCCTTACATTAATGCCTGCCCGGTTATTTAGTGTGCGCTGTTTTTTTCATGGAGTAAGTATTTATAATTGTAAAGTAAATTAATAAAATAATGTGTGAAAAAACATTCAAAGTAAGATCGTTCATACTGCCTTAATGAATACCTTAGTTTACAATCGATGCGTGAAAAAACACTTCGATACCGTATTGTACTTAGATCGACCACTTTTTCTACTTTAAATGACTACTTAATGAAAACATTACGATCAAAATTAACACGATCAAAACAATTTTAGGAGAACTCTCACCGAAATGATATACTTTCTTTCATTGCATGAACAAGGAAAGAAAGTTATATGAAAAATGAGCCTAAAGTAAAACACACCATTAAAGCTAAAGTCTGCCCTTCTAAATAAAAAGGACGTATGTGCAATTTGATAGCCAAAGCAAAATGAACCCCCATATTAAGAAATAAGGTCACTTATAAATACGGGGTTCTATGAGACATACGCCCTTTTTTCTAAAGAGGGCAGAACTGTCATCATCATCTTCTTCTTCTTCATCTTCAAGTGCCTCTCCAACTAGTGAAGGTCGGCTACTAACTTCTAGAATTGTTGTCTGTCCTTAGCGAGTCGAAACAATTCAGATGCGCTCGCTATTCCAGTCCTCTCTCGGATGTTGCGGAGCCACGACTTTTTTCTCCGATCATCATCTTGCCCTTATTCAAATTATGATGATCATGTTGGTTGGGGACGCCCAGCTGGGCCAGCCGAGCGCTCAATCGGTCTTCCAGTCATTCCTCCTTTATCCAAATCATATGTACCGATAAGTATTATTTCTTGAAAGAAACCTCAATATCCACGTAAAACCCGCTCATTCTTCTCGCGAACGTCCTCCGGCCCTTCCTATATTAATGCGGCCAATTTGTAAGAGGGCGCGATCGGCTCGTTTGTGCGCGCGCGCCGCTAATGTGCCGCACTAATTTTAGTTTAATTAAAAACCTCGCTGATCGCGCAATTGATGAGATTAAAGGTTAACTTACTTAACCAATTAGAATTCGTAGACAGTTAAAAATAGTTACAATTTCGAGATCAATTTAATTACTCATTTGTGAAACTGTATTCGGGTGGTAATAATTAACTGATTTTTGCTGAAATGCCCGTCTTGAGATATAAGATTACGACCACTAACATGACAAAAATATTGTACTTTAATAGAAGTGAGTAGTAGTAGATAATATTTTACACGTTAATAAATAAAAAGAAACTGTCTATAATAAAGTTTTTTTTTAATAAGCACTATACTTAACCCACTTTGTAATGCGTTACTTAACTCATTTAAATCCAGACTAACTAATTAGTAAGTCTGTTAGGCCGGCCATCTGCCCCCTATTTCACCAATCTGACAATGACAGGTGACAGGTGTCAATTCGGAATACATTACTGAGCTATCAAGTTTTCACATTCCTGGGATTCATATAAGTTTCTCCATGTACACTGAAATGTCACCTGTCACCTGTCATAGTCAGAGTGGTGAAATAGAGGGCTGATGGTTAGTGGAATCTGAGACATATACACATACATACATACATAAGCTCACGCCATTATTCCCAGAGTGGGGTAGGCAGAGCTACAGAATTACGAACAACTCTAAAATCTTGTTTTTTTTGTAACCAAATTTCGCACAATCAGGCTAAGATGTTTACCAGTGTATTAGTGACAGGTTGCAAGCCCATCGCCTAACAGTACTACCCAGCCTTTATTCCCTTAGTCGTCTCTTACGACATCCATGGGAGGACATGGAGTGACACTATTCTAACCCGGCAACCACGAGGGGAATCTGAGACAAACACAAATTATAATCTCAAAACTACAAGCATAATCTTTTTTTTTGTAAAGCATACAACGGTGTCATTTTAGTCTTAGGATCTTGTATAAATTTTACCAAAGAAAAATAAGTACCTAACATAATTTATTTTATTTCAACATCTTTTGAAGTCTCGATCATAATTAGAAATCGACTATAACAATCCCCCGAAACTAATCGACTGAACAAATTTATATCACAAATAACCTAATTCCAACCCTCACAAAGGGTGATTTGAAAACTTTGAAATAACGGCCGAGATCTCGTTAATCCACCTCAATACAAAATGGATAAAATCTAAACGGCATCAGCGATCTCATGTTAAAAGGCCCAAAATACCAATTGGGCCTGGATCTAGAAATACTAGATAGGATTTGTACGGTTTGAATTCTTCCCTTTTGCTGCTAGCCTGGTACCTATCTGCGATTTTTGCCAAATTACATTGTCTATGTTGAATCAGGAGGGTTATTATGACATAACTATGCAGTTCATTTTACGTTGACCGTAAAGGACGGAGCTATAACAGTTACATAACTCTGTCATTTTCTCATAGCGTAAAATTAATTGCACAGATACGTCATAATAACCCCACAGTTATCAATTTTTTTCATCTTACAAACTATGTTGACGACGCCCTGGCCTAGTTGGTACTGACCCTGCCTACGAAGCTAGCGGTCCTGGGTTCAAATCCCGGTAAGGGCAGATATTTGTGTGATGAGCGCGAATATTTGTTCCTGAGTCATGGATGTTTTCTATGTGTATTAAAGTATATATATCTCAATGTAAGTATTTATATCGTTGTCTAGTACCCATAGCACCAGCCTAGGGTTTATTTTGGGACTAGGTGAATTGGTGTGTTATTGTCCCCTGATATTTATTTATTACTAGCTTCTGCGTACGACTTCTTCCGCGTAGAATTTCCATATCGTAATTCCCTCGGGAACTTTAAATTTTTCCTGGATGAAATGCGCCTATGTGTTAATCCAATGTATAAGCTATCCCCATTCCAAACTGTATCCAAATCCGTCAAGCCGTAAAGGAGTAACAAACTAACACACAGCCATACAAACTTTCGCATTTATAGGTACCTAATATTAGTAGGACTAATGACCCGCCCTCGTTTTCTGTAACACCCGTACATAATTTATTATATCGTTATCCTTAAATGGAACGGTTAAAAATAACCATTCCGGAAAAAGAGATATACGTTTTAAGAACGTTATTAACCGCTGGTCATCACTAACGTGACAATTCTGGCTTTGATTTGTCCTATCGCTTTAAAATATCGTCCAACAAACCTTGATAAACGTGAGAAACTGCTTATAACACCGTCAGATCAGAACATTGGTGTATTTGACTCTGATCGCACGTTTCGTTGTCAAAGTTCCTCGGTCAAAGTTGGTAGCTCTGGCCGACAACTTAAGCTAGAGCAGCAAATAACTTGTTAAGTGAATCAACACTAGGATTAGTGACGTCACTGAACAAGTCTCTTCTTGTTTCCCTAGCTCTGACCTGGTGCTATTTCACAAGGTATCGAACATAGTTAATCCAACGTTATGAGACACTAACAAAGAGATCGTCGATATAGTCAGCCCGCGACTGACTGGTCGACGTACGAAACATGGATGTGGTAACAGAAGGCTGATAGACAGGCAACAAGGTCTAGTAATATTTGACAGATGTGATAGATTATTAAAGTTTTCACAATTATAACTTTTTACGCCATTTTTTTTCTGTTCTCGCTAATCGCAATTTTGCCTATTTATACTTAGGTTATAATAGTTTTGCAGCTTGCTCAAGAGCCAAAGCTCGAGACTGGCCAATTGATTTCTCGAAAGAGGAAAAACACGGCTGTTCAAACTTCATTTTGGAAAAATGAAGAAAGAAATGTTGCTATTACGAAATTGATCCAATCTATTGATTGTTGGCTTTAACTGTAAAAAAACAACATGATATTAGTAAGGAGGATTTTCTCAAAGGCCGGCAGCGCACCTGCGATTCCTCTATGTAGTGTTGCGGGTGTTTATGGGTCGCGATGATCACTTACCATTAGGTGGCTCGCTTGCTCGTGCCTCCCTTATCACGTATAAAAAAAAAGATTGCAAAATAATAACTTTTATTTGCAACCAACATGGGTGGTTATAGTGGCTATGGTATAACATCTAACATAATGCTTCTATTTTCACCTCTTAACTTTCGTTACTTAAATTCAAAAGCGACACAAACCAAAATGTGTCTATGTTGCATTTAAAATCTGAATGCTATGTACTTTAAGTTTTAAATCAAACTATATTTGTTTTTGATTTGTGGCGCTTTTGTATTTAACCAACGTTTTGATCAAATACTGTCCCAATACCCAATGCTCCTTGCAGGTTAATTCCTGCTCCAATCCCGATCCTATCTATCCTTACATCCCATTAACTCTGAACACTTTTGGGAACAAATCTTTGGAAAGTCCTCGAACAATACAGCCTTGTTTGTAGGATAATATCCAGATAGATGGCAGATTAGATCGACACAATATGTCATTAGGGCAGATGATACCGTGGGGTACTGAAAAGGGGTTTGAATGGAGGTATTTGTTTAAATCGAGTTTGTGTCGATTATACTTTTACGTCAATGTTAAGAATTAAGACCATGCGAACACAAAAACGTTACCCTCTTCATAAGTTAAGTTAAATGTAGATAACAATGTTTTAACAATTTTATTTATGACATTGCGTTATTATTTTTATTGTAACGTTATAATGAAATAGGTTAGGATGATGGCACTATTAGCTGACAGGCACCAATAATGGACACGTAACTCTTAATTCAAATTTCATACGGTCCTAAATTGATTGTTGCAAAACTTGCAAAACAAATGAATAACCCTTATCGTCTGTAAAATAAGAATTAAGTGTACATTATTAGTGCCTTGTCCGTTAACGTAAAATATTGCATTGCACACAGAAATGTACACACAGTTGATATGTAAAATTTTAGAATTTCAATCAATTTCACGTCAATAATTTATTAAGAAAACGGACAAGCGTGAGTTGGATTCGCGTACGCTCGTTCTTGTATGGAGGAACCACCTTTAATTTATTTTTTTAATCTTTATTATTATAACGGCAATAGAAATACACAATCTGTAAAAATTTCAACTGTACCTATTACGGTTCATGAGAACAGCTGACATACAGACGGATGGACGGTCGGACAGTGAAAGCTTAGTAGTAGTATGTATGTATGTATGTAAACACTTTATTGTACACAAAAAAAAAACAGAAAATCTAAAAATCTAAAATCTAATCTAATCTAATCTAGTAGTCTTCTTTTGGCACCCTTTGGGTACAAAACCCTAAAAACGACCTGCAACTAATAGCGACCATCACCCTTGCACGCATGTGACACATTATCAGCGCCATCTATCGCAAAAATCCAAATCAATATCGGCCCTTTCGGCGGTAGATCAAAGACAGCAGCCCCTGAGTTATTCCCCAAGTTATCGGCCCGCACTTTATCACCCAAACGTCACATTTAATAATTATTAATGATAATTGCCTCCCAGCTTACAAAGGCGATCGGCCGATTCTCCTAAGTTATTTCAGTTTAACTTACACTTGGAATCTGAGAAACTGTATCTTATGTAGTTTCATGTTGGAGTTGGAACAGGGGTGAATGGAGTCGCGGTGACCTACTTAAATTTTGTTTCATACAAATAGTGTGTAAAGTCTTAAATGCAATAAGGTTCAAACGTGGATACAACCCTTTGTAGTCGACTGTACATCAAGAAATTAAAAAGTACAGGTTTAAAATAGCTGATTACAATGGCGATCTTACCCATTAAATAATTTCTTCCAGCTGTCCCGGACTTTGGATATTATTGTTATTTTAAAACCGTTAGCAATTTTAATTTTCTTTTAATTTTTTTGTACATTTCATATTGATTACTCGCTTAGTTTAAATTTTTATCCAAAATAATGACTTTTAAATAGGAACGTGAGCTAACGCACATTTTTATTTGAATTGTATCCATAAACAAAACTGAACAATGCGTGCAACCAAAGAGTAAGACGTTTAGTCATAGATTAGAATAATAACTAGATAATTTATGGTTTTGGTTAATGTATACGAAAAGCCAAAACCACAAATAGGCACTTAATAGGCATTAGAATATTTTTTTGCAGCAGGTATAAGAAGTCACCTGAATTCATCTAGATTCATCCCTATTCGTTAATGCACTTTATCCAGGAACACACTGTATTCTTCTGTCTCTTTTCGGGAGTTAGGATTCTACAGGCAGACAAACAGACCCACACATACTTATAACAGTTTAAAAACATTTTAACCCAAGCCTCTCCACCCCACCCCTGTCTTCCTGAGTATTCTTAATCACTTAGCATTGGTAAACGGCACACGACAAGGTAAACAATATGAAGACGGCAACTTACACTATAATTCACGGTTACTTTAACTCGGCATTGTTTGACTTCAGACCAATTTTAAACTATGACACAGTGCTGTATTATTGAAGCTGTATTGTATGAGAAAGATGATTTAGTTATTTGCATTGTCCTTATCTACTTTGGGGTTTTAGGTTGTTCCCTTTGCACGTGTGCCGGTGGACTAGTGGTTCGGACGCGTTAAAAGATGGTCAAAGGTTCAAATCAAACTTGAATAAATTAATAAAAAATAAAAATAAAGAAAAACATAAATATATAGAAATCATTCAAGACTGCTCGTTACAAAAATATATGTCCATTATTAGTCATTGTACCAACAGGACTGACACATTTAATCCTCAAAAAAAGTAAATTACGCGGTTTTACTCTCTGTGTAAAACCAAACATTGAAACATGTGATGATTTTAAGAAATTAATGGAATAGGTTTTGGTAAATGCTTAAAATATTTTTGTATTTATGTTACCTTTTTTTTTATCAAGTGAATAAAACAATGTATGGCGGTATTTAAACGTGTTCTTTTTAAATCGCAACAGCCACTAGGTTATTTTTTCACTTTTATTTTCAAATGCATACATTTTACATAGAACTTATTTTTTTTTTAATAGCATTTTAGTAAAAAAATAACTCCATTTACAAGGAGATACATATAGATGCAAAATATCTAAAATTTTCTTGATAGTATCATGCAAAATAACGCTCGCAAGCAACGTTCCAAAAACTAGGTCGTTCATTATGTCCATACAATACAAATGGTGTATGACTTGTATGGTTCACATAATTCTGAGACTTACATAATTTATTTATGTAATAAACACACTGTCAACAATAAACCAGTGAATTAAATCATAGACGGATAACGTATAGCCACTAAAGCATGTCGGATAAATTTATTTTCTCATATATCGCCATTATAAATATCGTGCACTCTGAATGGGCTGTATTTTATTTTTATTGTGCGTCTGTATTTATGCCTTGTTTTGCTTGATTCGCTCTAGTTTATTAATATGAAAGTGTCAACGCTATATTTTTGGCGGGAGAATAATTTTACGTGCGTTTTTCGTGGTTGGAGTTATGTATGAATAATATCACTATTTTGGCGATGATTAATTTGACACCAACGGACCTGAATAAGAAACGACAACGTGAGCTATTTGGCGATTTTTGAAAACTGTCAAATAACGAAGCTGACGGTCTATCGCATTGGCCTCTTATGTCAACTTCAAGCATTGTTCTCGAAAATTCCTATCGAATATTCGTCCGGATAAGTCCGGAGTTAAGCAACACGGGCATGTATCAAACGAAGTTGTTTAATACATTTGCGAAAAAATGACAATGAAACTAATATTACAGTTATTAAAATATAAGAGACGATTTTACTATTGTCGATAATAATTCACAATGCAATTACTTATACCAATTGTTATTTTCTATAACTGTTGTAAAGTGTTAAGCACTAGTCACAGTTTTTTTTTCCATTTATTTATTTACAACCAATTGAAATTGAAAAATTGAAACAATACAATTGAATATCTAGTGTTCGTTTAAAGTCCTAGGTTTAAACAACATGTGGACATGGTTACTTGAGCTATTTGTCGCCCATTTGATTATAAACCTTATGTAATAACAATGGATGTTTAGTATTAAGGATTAACAACTTATACTAGTGATATTAAATAGTAACATTTTAGGTTTATGCTCACTTTTCGGAGTTCGCATTTGTAGCATGTAATAAATTAAGTAAAATTAACTTAAGAGGCTATTATACAAATTTAACTTATTTTGCTGTTAACATTACCATAACATTGTAATTTATAATATAGTTGGATACTCTAAACGTTGAATTAAATAAAATAAACTAACAAAAAGGGTAGATAGAAAGGATTGTCATAGTAAACTTCAAACAGAACATCAAATGACACACATGACAATGACAATGACATTCACAATGACAAGGTTTTTTGCGGTAGGTACGGCTACAAAAAGTAAAAATTTTTGAGCAACTCTTTTAAAAAAGCCTCCACCTTTCTCCGTTTCAACTCAAAACTACCCACCTTTCCACATACTGACCCACCGTGCGTCACTGCATATTTCACGCATACTAAATTCCTACATGCGCGGATATGCCTTTATTACGTGAACTGTGTCGTACATGTTATAATTAATACTTTTCTAAGAATGCCCGTTAATTATTCAGTCATCTAGAGACTAGACCGTCAAGGGCCGCGGTTTGGCCGTCGTCCAGTCAACAATATTATGTAGTGCCATTTCCTTAAACAATAAACAAACTTGATAACGGATGCTACGCCAGCTAGTTGGAATAAGGATTTATATGACCGTAGATCACGTGGGGGAAGTAAAAAGACAGTGCTTTTGGTTTGTTTTATGTGGTCAGAGGATATAATTATTTATACAAGAAAATTAGAGGCTACAAAATTAATTTCCAAAGTTATACAGCCTCTGCAGCAGCGCAGGCTGCGTAGGGACGCACGTGTGGATTACATTAGCTCTTTTTTTATTCCTATAGCGGCGTACGCACCAAAATGACGTCTAACACACGTTACAACGACAGAAACATTTTTAAAAGGTAATCCGAAAAATACATGAATTTATAGGTTTGTCCCAAAAGTATTTTAATGAAATATAAATGTTTTTTTACTGAACAAATTTCTGCTAATGCTTAAAGAGCTTAAATACCACATGGCATGGTATTTTCTACGTCACACTGATAATGATAGATATTTTTTTCTTACTAAAAATAATTAAAAAAATATGACGTGGGTACGTTTGAGACAAATCTAAAAATTACGATTAAAAGTGTCACGCTTAAATTCTAGGCAAGCAAGAATAGAGTTTGTTGCTTGACTTTTTAAAGTTTTACAGTTAATATGCCTTCGGTAGTAAATAAATTAATTTGAAACGTTAGCAAAAAGAGTAATAGAAATTTAGGTTGGTATAGGTGGAAAACTTAAGTAAATAACCACTTGACATTTGCAATAGTTGTGTACAAAAACTGATAATTATTAATTTCAATTAATGTCAAATTTCAAAAATATAAAGTTGAGCTACCCATACTGATGTGTTACAAGTACATGCAAGAGGTTATTTATTTAGGTTTTTCACCTATACCTTTTCATAATAATAAAAATATTAAATCGGGTACAGAGTACCAAACTTAAAAAAAATACAAAAATATTCCGGTACCGGGAATCGAACCCGAGCCTCCTGGGTGAGAGCCAGGTATCCTAGCCACTAGACCATACCGGATTATATCAACAGGGCAGAAAATACGCTTTGGGTGTTCAGCACAAGAATACGACAGTAGTTTACGAACGACTTGTTCTGACTTCTGAGATGCGTGTATTAATAGAATTGGACCACATATTAAAGATATGCCACACGATGCGTGGAAATACCTGCGTTGCTCGTGTGACAAAACCGCTTGACCATTGAAAAAAGTTTTCTTCTTTCCTCGCAATGTTTTTTAAACACTTTCAAATACATAAAAATATTATGAACTTGGAACTATTCAATACTTATTTCCCAATGTATTCCAAAAAACGCATGCTTGCGTCATTTTGTTCATGCTCCCAACCATACCACTTTACAAGTATAAAATTGATCACTACATAGTATAAAACAAAGTCGCTTCTCGCTGTCTGTCCCTATGTATGCTTAGATCTTTAAAACAGCGCAACGGATTTTGATGCGGGTTTTTTTAATAGATAGAGTGATTCAAGAGGAAGGTTTATATGTAAAATAGATTCTGGTTTATGTACGGGTGTTACAGGAAACTCACATAGACCGAAGCGAAGCGAGGGCGGGTCGCTAGTTAATAATAAATTGATTCCTAGACCATTTTGGACTATGTCAAAGTGACACTGTAAATAAAATCATAAGAAGTCCCTTACATTTTGATTGATTACGTCGCTATGACATAGTCCAAAGTATTCTAGGAATCAATTTCCTTTACTGTACAGTGGGGCTAGACAAGTTGCCATCGTTCACGAACGCTAGCGTTAGGCGATCACTTTGGTGATCACCTGTCACTTGGCGCTGTCAAAATTAAATAGGTTAGACAATCACTTTTCAGCGTGTCAGTTGTAACGAGTGATATATCACGTGACTTACGTCATTCCCATAAATTTTTCAATGACAACACATGTCGCCAGTGATCACCTAACGCTAGCGTTCGTGAACGATGGCAACTTGTCTAACCCCACTGTTTTCGTCAAAAACGTCAATTCTGTCAACTTGAACATACTTTAAGTTTAAGTTTTGTGGCCGCATTTTTTTTTTCTTCACATATGCGCTTACCTACCCATTTCACGGACTGGGTGAAAATTACGCCATATGTATGTAAGTACATAACATACAAAATATGTATAATTGGGTAAGTCAAGTTTTTGGAAGAGATGTAAATTATATTTTTTTTCGATAGTCGTCATCCTTAAGATCATAGAACTGCGGCTATTTTACTTTTATTTCGTCTAATATTTTAGAAATCTTTTTTTTAGTTATGAAGTTGACATTTGTACACTTCAATGACCGACAAGCTTGTTGCCTTCGTATTTAATGAAATAGAAAAAAAAACTGTCACTTCTATATCTGTCAACGTCAAATCAAATCAAAGTAAACAAACGGTTTAATTCAAATAAGTAAATTCAAGTAAATCTTTGTAATACTCCATTTCCACAGTCCGTGTGGGATTGCCTGAATTCATTGCGTGGATTGTACAATTCAAAAGTGCTCTCGTGGCTATCAAAAAGCAGGGCAAGAGTCGTCGAAAAAGGAAGAAATCGGTGTCCAAGAAGAAGTGCCAAAGGGTTCGAAAATAAATCTTAGACCAAATATCGTGCAAAGGTCTTAAAGCAAAGCGGCAAAACGAAAGTCCAGAGTTCGTTCTGAGATCGTTAAAAATATTTCTAAAAACACTGATCACATGAAACACAAGCCAACAGAAAATAGCCGTTGTATTGAATCGTTTGTTTACTTTGATTTGATTTGACAATGACAGATATAGAAGTGTTTTTTTTCTTTTTCATTAAGTACGAAGGCAACAAGCTAGTCAGTCATTGAAGTGTACAAATGTCAACTTCATAACTAAAAAAAATATTTCTAAAATATTAGAGGAAATAAAAATAAAAGAGCCGCAATTTCTTGATCTTTAGGATGATGACTATCGATAAAAAATATAATATACATATCTTCCAAAAACTTTACTTAGCCTATTAAGATTACATACATAACATTAAAACCAACCTTATATTCGTCCTCCATCTCACGCCGCCATCTTGTCTTTACACAACGATTAGACCTCCCTCCAATACTCCAATTAGACCCTGGCAATAAAAAAACTTTAATAAACAATGAAACGCAAGATGCTTGTAAATTTGCCAAAAACAGCCCACGACACGATTACTCCCCCTTAACTGGCTGTAATTACGGTCATTCGGTGTCATCTCACCCTTAACGAGATCATCAAAATGGCCGACACAGAAGCTTAGAATTGGACTTGTGCTTTGGATGGTCATCGGCATGAAACGTTGCAGAATAATGGCGTTTGCTTAGGTGTAATGTTTATCATTTAAATTAACGCGTGGTAATGACAGTATTGGCTGAAAGTGGGAAAGCCTTTGCTCAGAAGTGGGACCAAAAGAAATTGCGTTTGAGTTTTAAAATTAAAAGTTTTTCACTACTTTATAAGGTCCCGTACCATTAAGGCTGCACCGAGCAAACGTCGAGCGTCCAGTGGCGCCCTAATTACTATTATTGTGTTTTCTAATTAACTAAAGAATTCCCTTGTAATCAGACGATGCATTTTTTTAGCGCTAGTAAAAACACAATTTATGGGATACGTAACAAACTTTAATAACAATTACCCTTTGAGTAGTCAGCTTAACGGGAAAAAGTGGCATATAAATTGTAATTTCATTTGTGCTACAAAAACCTACCGTCCAATTTCAAGAAAATTCTTTAGTTTATTAGAAAACACAACCATAGTAATGAGGGATCCACTGTATACCCGGCGTACGCTCGGCGCAGTATTAAGGTTTTAAAAAACTTCCATGATAAAAATATGGGATGTTATTGAAGTTTTTGAAACTTTTTTGTATTTCGAAGTACCATGAATAGAGACTCTATTTTAGTAACTAGTTATTTACAGTCTTTAGAATACAAAAATGTTTATGGATCTTCATCAGGAGCCTACGTTCCATAAAAAAAACTTAGCACTTGTGCTTCAGTCTATGTGAGCACATTTTCGTATTACCAAAGTTCTCTTTTTATTACTTTATTTATTAAATGAAAAATTTCTCGGTTGTAATGTAAGAATATTGTGAAAGTAATTAACTGCATTTTGAGGCAAGATTCCGCTACTTTTTTAACCCTATTACAATTTAGCTCTCAGGATAATAAAATCACAAAAGTGGAAAACACATATAATATATTTAGCGACCAACTGCCAGCTCCAAATCTTCCTACCTCCCACTACAGAAAAGCTTAACAGAATAAATAATATTTTAAATTAATGCTAATGCCTTGCTTAAGTGTCGGGTTACCGTTATAATTCAAGCACTGTGACGTTTCCGCGGCTTAGTGCGACTACTTGTTGTTTATAGTGATTACTCTGTGATAGATAGACTAGGGCTTGCGGAGAAGACTGTGGCAAAATTTGAGGCCACGTGACTAGGAAAATTTTAAAGCTAGAATAAAAATGCGGTGTTTTGTGTGTGTTTGTGTTTCTGTGCGGATCCCTTTGACTGCCATACATGTCGTTGGTCATAATGTATTGTTAGTCATACTTTTTTTTGTCATAACTTCTATCATGCTGAAGTTACAATTTTTAATAAACGTTTATCGTGTAGATTACTTAGGTTAGGTTAGGTTAGTTTTATAAAAATCCTGAAAAAATAACCGTGTTCTGAGAAAAATGCATTATGACTTGCGAAAATTATGACTAAAACCACATTATGACTAAAAATAATTATGGCAGTCAATAGAGACCCGTTTCTGTGTGTCAGTGTGTGAGTTGCAACTGTCAAACGATGGGACCGATTGGACGTAATTTAATTACTAAGAAGGTTAGTGTGATTAGGATGGTACTCGTTTTTCATCGTACTCGTTTGGGCTGTTCAAGAAATATCGAGTTTTTTAATTTATTTAATAATATTAATAATAGAATAGTGCCACTCCATGTCCTCCCGTGGATGTTGTAAGACTCGTAAGAGGCGACTAAGGGAATAAAGGCGTGTAGTACTGTTAGGCGATAGGCTTGACACCTGTCACTAATACGCTGGTAAACATCTTAGCCTAATTGTGCAAAATGTGGTTACAGATTTACTAACCAGTTTTTAGAGTTGTTAGTAATTCTGTAGCTCTGCCCACTCTGGGAATAAAGGCGTGAGCTTATGTATGTATGTTTGTCATAATAATCGTTTAATTCCGAATTAAATTCCATAATAAGCTAGTTACATTGAATGGTTATACAAAGCCTACACAAGGTACCAGAGCTTCTATAATACTTGGTAAAACCACATTGCTTTTGACATGCTTTGCGTATTGTCAACGTTATAATTATGACACCTCTTATCTAGTTAGCTGATCCAAAAAAACAATACGATAACATGTCAAAAACCATACGGTTTTACATAGCAGAATAGAGCAGGTATAAAATTACATATATTTTACTATTAACAAAAACAATACCAAAACCCCCATTACTTGGTTCTAATCAACCTTTATTAAAACCCAGAACAACATGACACAATCTCGCTTCGCCCAACTTACATTTTATTACGGGCAAACATTAAACCCAGGACGGGTCATAATTATTAACAACTGCCGGTGGGGGACGATTTTAAAACTACCCCCGACCGTCAAAGTCCGATAGCGGCCGAACTATGAGAAGGCTTGTTTATTAGGCCGGTCGTCAGGGCTTGCGTGTTCGGATTGGGGTACTGAGCTAGTTTATATTTAGTTTCATTGTATTGATCTATTTATATTTCTAAAAATAAACTGTGTAAATAAAGTCTGTCTGTCCGTCGGTCTGTCACAACCAATTTGCTCTGAATTTGATGGACCAAATCAGGTGACTTTTGGTTTGATGGTATGATCCTATGACCCAAACACAGATATGCAAAGTTTTTTTTAAAATAAATGTTATTTTAGGGGGACACATTAGGAAATTAAAAAAAAGGTTTTGCAAACCTTAAATGTGTCACAAATCAAATAAAAGGGCTCGTTATGAGGATCTCAATTTTTTTTTTATTGTAAAATAAATAGTTATGATTTTATTCATGAAAGAAGTAGTAAATTGATTATTTACCCCCACATCTCCAAAACTACAGAGCCAAAAGTTTACAAGAAAACTAAAATGATTAAAAAAAAACATATGTTCTCGTACGGAACCCTCTCTACGCGAGTTCAACTCGCACTTGGCCGGTTTTTTTATTTTGAAGAAATCGATCAACTTCCGCGAAAATAGCAATTAATGACTTTAACGTAAACGAATTCACGGGCAAAATATTTTCATTAAAAGTGTATTCGGCTCGATACCAGTATCACCACCAATGCACTGTTTTCGTACCACTGACGTAAAATTTTGATACTCCCAACAACTAGTTAACAACCGAGTGATCGAATTGGTATCGAAAATCTAATCCTATGTTAGGTTGCAGACGAGTTAAGACTGCACCGAGCAAACGTCGAGCGTCCAGTGGCGCCCTCATTACTATTATTGTGTTTTCTAATTAACTAAAGAATTTCCTTGCAATCAGATGATACGTTTTTGTAGCGCAAGTAAAAACACAATTTATGGGACACGTAACAAACTTTAATAACAATTACCCTTTGAGTAGTCAGCTTAACGGGAAAAGGTGGCCACTTTTTTCCGTTAAGTTTATGACTCGAAGGTGAATTGTTATTTAACTATGGGATATACCTTATAAATTGTGTTTTCATTTGTAGTACAAAAACCTACGGATTAGTTTTGAAGACAATACTTTAGTTTATTAGAAAACACAATAATACTAATGAGGGCGCCACTGTACACTGGGAATAAGGACGAGATGGAAATATGGACGAGATAGGATGTGGACAATTTGGGATCGATATATGGATAAGTTGGGGATGCGGCTGAGATGTGGACGAAATGGGAATATGGACAAAGTAAACCTGAGCGATCAAGGTGATGTTGATGGAATTAGATTTTGCCCATATTGGCCAAATTGGCTGAATATAATATTATTGTTTGCGTAGCTTACTGTGAACACTGGCCGCTGCTATATATCCGCCGATAAGGCCTTTTGTATCTCAAAATAAATAAAATAGCTTAAATATGTCCGGCAGGGCGCACAAATTGAGCCACGCGTGTAAAACGTCCGGTCGTTGGGTAGTGGGCACCCGAGCCGGAGGTGTGGTATGTTACCTTGTTCGGGGTAATTTTATAATGTTGTTATTATTTATATACGTAGGTGCGTTATGTGTTATTTCATTGTTTGGTTAGAGCTAGATACTGCCTAAGAGTTTTTGAGGTTGTTATTTTTCCGTTAGGAATTTTTCAGATTCGGAACAAAAATTATTTTATGAACTTTTAACGATTCAAATTTCATATATACATGTCGCTTTAATGATAATTTGAATTTGTAATGGGTAAAAATACAGGCGCGTATAGATAATGTGTACGTTTTTTCGGGTCTGTTACAAAAACCGGTAACGTCGATCATTATAAGTAAATAAATTGCGCTTTTTTTTTTAAGCTTTAATACAATGAAAAATGTTTACATTCCTATCCGTCTTGCTCAATACCAACAGTACGCCCTACGGTAAAAGATATTTAAGGAACTTCGTTTTGTAACACTTTAGTAAGGTAGTAAGTTAAGTATAATTGCACATCTTCATGAGGTAGAATGTAGTTAATGGAGTAAAGGCACTATCTGCATACGAACTTTGTAAACATACATTCTAGCAGATAAATATTTTCGTTTCAGTTCACTGTTAACATTTGATTTTTAATAAGTGCGTACCTATTTATTTGTAATAATTAATTTGTGAAGCTAGTCTTTCAGAATGTATGTTATCTATGTTATGGAAAATTGAGAACTACATGATTACATTTGCTGTAACGTTTCACTTGATTTATTTCATTTTATACAGATAATGTGTGTTTTTAAGGAAGTACTTACCTAACACCTATCTATCATACATAAGTCTTTTGTGCAGGTAGGATTAGGTAAAGTTTGGTCAGTATTGTAACTTTTCTAAATAGTTTTATAGCTCAGTTAACTTGTCATACCTATTTATGTCAAAGAAATAGTTATTTAAACAACGTTATGTTTAACAATTGATAAAAGTATAGCTACCTTCATAAACATATTTCACACATACTCGCAACAATACTGGCTGAAAACTAAAATTCCAAATTCAAAACGAAAACCCATTCAATCAAGCACGAACCATTTATTCCACCTGGCCACACAGCCATAAACACTGGCAAGAAAAGCAAAACGTACTGCCGTATCGACGGCAAAGCCCCGAACAAATCTGGCCAGTGGATAGCGGGGCTGATCGACAAATCCGGCAGATTACGCGCTGATACAGGGCACATGTTTATGAGACAAGCGGACTCCGCCGGACTCTGTCTGACCCGCCAGGGCTGCCACTAAAAACTGTGCATTTTGTGCTGTGTTGTTTTAAGTTTGACATGTGTCAAGTTTGACGTCTATGTGTCTATTTGTATGTGTATCTGTTAATTTGTTTATGTCTGTTCGTGGCTAAATGGATAGATTGATTGGAATACGGTTTTTTAACCCGTGTGGTTGCCGGGTTAGAATAGTGCCACTCCATATCTTCCCGTGGTTGTCGTAAGAGACGGCTAAGGGAATAAAGGCGTATAGTACCGTTAGGCGATGGGCTTGCAACCTGTCACTAATACACTGGTAAACATCTTAGCCTAAGTGCAAAATGTGGTTACAGAATTATCAACAAGTTTTTAAAGTTGTTGGTAATTCTGTAGCTCTGCCTACCCCACTCTGGGAATAAAGGCGTGAGTTTATGTATGTATGTATGTATGTAAATTATTAGTCAAGTTTCATGAAAATCGGTTGGGTTGGGCTTTAAGTTTTGAAGGTAGGGGGCGGGGGGAATTAAGTATATCGGGAAATTTTAACTTTTTAATTATTTAATGGTGACTCTAGTACATATTTACTCTGTGGTTTAGTGGAGTTAAAGGTGGTGGTAATGATTATTTCTGACCAATTTGTAACTGACTCAATCAACTTTTATTTGTTACAGGCCACACACATCATGTTTATGAGACAAGCGGACTACGCCGGACTCTGTCTGACCCGCCAGGGCTGCCGCTAAGGCTGTCCCTTTTAGTTTAGTTTTTGGCTAGAAACGTGGCTTCGTAACTCGATGTTTGTTTTTTTGTAACGACAAATTATTTGTTGAAAGCAAACCCTTTACGAGGGAACGATCCACACATACATAAATACATAGCACAATAGTCATACAGAAAGAGATCCCCTACAGGGACAAGCTCGACATTGTACATACCTTTTGTGTAGCTGTCTATTAAGTTGATTGTTATTTTCTTGTTAATCATTTTAATATGAAATAGTTGAACCTCATAATTTATAAATCTAAAAATTAAAATAGCCTTCGTCGTCGACAACCCTACGCTCAACCGAGATAGAAGGAAGGTAGTCCGAATAATATTTTGGCTTACAGAACGAGTCTAACTTTTAATAGTGTTGCCATGTTTATGTTACGGCCGGAATCGAACCCATGAACCGTCCCTCGGGCCGGCCAGATCAGGTGAAGTTTGATTGAGGTTTTGTGGATGTATTTTTACGATGCAGTTGCCAATGTGTAGTAACAGTTGCAAATACTCTAAGGGTATTTTAGAATTACCGTAAAACAGGGTGAGTAGGGACACAAACCAAAATAAATCATTACAATAACGTCACGTCTCTTGGAAATAATTTCAGTCTTATAATTAGCAAATTTTTTCTTTTTTATTGAAGAATGGGTATGGTTGTATAAAGTCGTTTTACGATCATAACTAAATTTTTGATTTTTTTGATTTGTGTCGTTTTCGTTCTTAAGTTCGGCCCTTAATCCGTAGTCAAAGTATGATGTATGCACTATAAATTGCAAGTGTGAAGTTTTGTTTTCTGTTTCATTTATTTGAAAATTCATATTTTTTTTTAAGCCCTGTATCTCTTTGAAATGCAGTAAAACCACCCATTCATTACATTATTCTAAAGATATGCTAGCTATAGCTAGAGTTATAGTTTAGAACGAACGATTTTACGTCGAACAATAATATATACCCAGCAATAATAGCAGAAAGCTATCATATTTAAAACAAATGTTATGAGGAAAATTGTACTATTAATGCATGCTAGGCCTTAAGAACCTATAGGTTAGTTTAGGATTGTTTAAAATTACACAGGGATGTTAAACGGTTTCCGAAAAAAATATCTTGTTTATACTACATTAAAACAGTTACTTATTTTCTCCCTTCCAATTTTGAACTAGCTTCCAATTTTAAACCGGCAACCGTTTTTCCCGTGTAATTGATAACCTACTGGTACAAATGGCGTCGTATCTCAAGGCGACAACGGCCTATCAATAAGAGGTGGCTAAATTGAGACAAACAATTTACGATGTTGTGTGTGCTTGATCGATTCTGAGTCTTATAGACTTGATAGGGTTAAGTGGGCTGTTGTTAATGCTTTACGTGTGGAGTAATTGAGGAAGGTAGATTAAAAAAAGGTGAACTAGCCAAATTAAAAGTTCAAAATGGTGACATAAAATATATTATAATTTGAATTATGTATGTACGGTACAAAAAAATATGCTTGAAGTCGTCAATGTCATTACAGCTGTCAAGTCATTTGTAAGTTCTAGGAAACTCTACTTCATTGTTGTAGAATGTTAGATTGACTTTGGACCTAAGGTGAGTACCAAATTTTATCTCGTGACTGTACAGTACTCTAACTAAAATGTTAAGTACTTTAGTGCACTGTCATTATTAACTTCAAAATTAAATCAAATGACAAGTATGTCGATAACAATGGCAGTCACAATGATAAGGTTCTAAGTATTCGCAACATTTTCATTGGGTGACTACATTTTCTTGTAAGTATTGACAAAAACATCCTGGTAAGTTTATAAAATTTAATTTAAACAAAATCGAAATTTGGTATTATTTTATAGTGGTCAGCTAGCAAGACTAGCAAAAAGAATGGTTTTTTTTTAATAGTTGATATATTATAGAATAGCCGTCCTTGTACCTACAACATCATGCAGAATCCGTCTACAATAACCGTTTTATTTATCCATAATCACGTCAATAATACTACGCATCTAATCAATCCTTTACGATCGGCTCAACCGGACATTGTCGTCAAATCCAGAGCTTACGTGTTTACTGCAAATTAACCCCGCAATTGATGGGCAATTGATCGTCTAATGTACCCGTATGACCATTATATTAAATCAGGTACCTGGCCAAAGCTGGGTGATTTACACGCTCTTGAACACAGTTAAACGGTAGTAAAGTTTGAGATGTTGCACCATTTAGGTCATAGATGGCGTTAGTGATATTAGACTAGGAATACTTCAAGTGGCGCCATCTAATGGGGAAAAGATTGTAGTTTTGTGTAATTAAATAGCTACCCTTAATTTACAGCAATTTAATTTCACATTTTTTTCAAACAAATATTAGTTATGAGATGACGTATAACAACAAATATCAATTTCAACCCTTAATTTGGCAATGTTCGTCACAGCGAACATACCATAATGGCCACTTTTTTTTGTTTGGATTGTGTTTTTATTTTTTTGCTGATTTAATATCAAAAAGGGTTTGAATTCCCGACTTTTTTTATTTTTGCTAAATTAAGGGTTAATTAGACTAATCTTTTGTTGCTGTAAAATTGTATTGCAATCTAAGTTAAATTCTATGTACAACTTTGTTAGACCCATATCAATTTCCTTATTTTAACGCCTATTGTTTATGTATCAGTGGAAAATAACAGTGTTACGACATATTTCAGAAATAAATTTTATGTTGGTTGAAATAAGCAAAATAAAAGTACCTACGCACAATAATTAATACAAGTTTTTTTCATGTTAGTGTTTTCCCTACATAAAGTATTTGAGCGTAAGTACCTATTTTTATAAAGCATGAAAAGCAAAAATAAAGAACCGTACTATAATGTGTTTTAAGGAACTGGTGGCCACCTTAGCCATCGAAAAATCTACGAATAATATAACAGTACTATAATGTATTATTAGTTTGACAGTACGCAATTATGCCATTACATTACTAAAGTACAATTTGTCTTGTATCGCAGTAAACATAAACTGCCCGGCTTCGAGTACACGAACAATACCTCTTGATTAAGTGAAGTGCCGGCGATCGTGCGAGGGAGATAGATGCTATCTTCGAATAGCACCTGAGAGACAAAGGGATTCTATTATTTCATTTAATTTACGAGAATTGCGATTGATCCTTAATCAACAAGTTTCTGTCAAAAAACATTTCTGAGATAACTTTTCTCACAGATTGTAGGTAGGTACTTATTGAGATTCTTTAATGAGTAAAACTGTGGGCTTACATTACAACTGAGATCCCGGTTGCCACCACCATCTTATCCTTTAACCTGGGGATAAAACAACCGGTGAATGACTAGAGTAAAATTATTGCATCTTCGTCCTCAAGATTGCAGTTTTGAGACTGTAGTCTTGAGAATGCAAATGTATTTATGTCTCAGATCCCACAAATAGCGATAGTATTAGCGTACTTTTTCGAATCAAATCGGAGAAATACTGGAAAAGGGCTAAATTTTAAGTACCCAAAACGACGTGCGTGCATGACTCGATGTATGAATGTGGTAGAAGCGAAAGAAATTTGTCAAGATCGTAGCAAGTGGAAAGAAGTGGTCTCTGCCTAATCCTCTGGGAAACAGGCATGATTTAATGTATTGTATGGATTAGTAAAAATCTATACAAAAACCAAAAATACTATTAGCTTGTACTTTATATGTAATCGACCTCAAGTGGTTTTTTTGCTCTCATTAGCCTTCATTAGATATAAAAATAATACTAAAAACCTTGCCTCTAATTTTTGCAATTTTTGCATGAAATTATTCTAAATTTTATTCGAGCAAACTAATCTGTCTTAGCATTATTATTTTGTAATAACAGCCTAAAACAATCCATATTGGGCAAAAAGCAAAACAGCCACATCGAAACCTATAATCGCTGTATAACCATGACAACGCGTCGTAAAGTTTGCCAACCGGCTTGAACTGGATTTAGCCGGTTCGAGGCGGTTAGAACTGGTTAGAGCCAGTCAGGTGAGGTTTACTATCGGTGTTACTGCCTTAGTGTTGTAGGCTAGATTTGAGTGCTCTACGTTTGATTGTAATTGTGTATGTGAAATAGGTTTATTTAGAATTTGAGTTAGTATATTGATGCTTGTCTTTTTAACTGACTGTGTGAAGTCAGGGAGCGCTTTGTTTCACATAATAGGGAATATTTTATGACCTTTTTCACAGCTTCAATAAAAACTGATTCAAGTAACAAACAATTGAGAAAAAGGATTTTTTGAATAGGATAAAAAATATCAAGATATAACCTAACCAAGAATTGTTCCTCTCTTTCTAGCAAAACAGAATTTTACACGTAGATTATATGGCAGACATATTCTTTCATAAAGACCAACATATTTTTTGTCACGTGTCAAAACTGGTTATTATAATACGTGTACGTACGTACATCCACCGCAATAACATTATTATCCAGGGCGTAAAAATATCTGACACGCTCCTATACCTCTAGTAATAGTGTCAGTTTTGCGCCCAATGTTGTTTAATTGCTGGTAACTATAGGTACGTATTTGCAAAATACAATTTAATAATGTACAGAAATTACCTCGTTCGTCTCAGCACAGACTTTGGTAATCTAAAGCCACTGTTTTACAAACTGGCTAATTCATAATAAAGAATTATAAAAGAAAACAAAAACCTTTACGTTACTTTGGTGCTTATCCCCACTCAGCGACATCTACCTGCATATTTAACGAGCCGAACAACTTCAAAATGTCACCAATAAACAGCCCTAAAACGGCCATTCCTTACCAGAAGCCATCAGTAACCAAATAAAAATAAACTTGGGCGACAATTGCATACCCTTTTAGCTAAATGCCAGCGAATGGCAATCCTTACCGTAAACACTGGTCGGTTAATGCGGCGTGGTACCTCGGTCCATTGGTTGTACAGGTAGTTTTACACACAGTAAGACGTTTTGTCACTTAGTTTGAAGTCTTTCAGGGTTCCGTACCCAAAGGGTAAAAACGGAACCCCATTACTAAGGGTCGTATTAATAAACTCATCTTGGTTGAGATGCCCGTCACAAGATACGTCAAAGTAAACGTCAAACCATTGAACGCTGTCATTTTTGACGCATCTCGAGATGAGCATTAGAGTTGAGATTAGTTTATTGATACGGCTCTAAGACTCCAATGTTCGTGTGTCTGTCTCTAGGCTGTATCTCATGAACTGTGATCGCTAGACAGTTGAAATGTTCACAGGTGATTTCTGTTACCGCTATAACAAAAAGTACTATACAAAAATCGTATTTTTTTGCCGTTTTTTGCTCGATATTAGTAACGGCAACAGGACGTTTGACATATTTGCAGATTTAAACAGTCGGTAAAAAAATATGTATTTTGATTCAAGCGTCGAAACGTCGGGGGACCGCTAAGTAAATGAAATAATATAAAATACCCCAGCTACTTAGCGGTCCCCGACGTGGCGACGCTTGAATCAAAATATTAATACATACTTTAATTAAACTTATAGGGCCAATACTTATAATTTTTTACTTTTTATCATCTTCATCCGTTCGGGAGCTACGATGCCACAGACAGACACACACACAGACACACAGACACATAGACACACAAACACAGACACACATACACACAGACACGTCAAACTTATAACACTCCGTCGTTTTAAACTTCTAACCTACACCCACAAAATTACACTCGCTTAGCTTTACCCAAACACTCACATAGATGGTATTAAAATAACTTTTTAAGTTATTTGGTATTCGTCAGAATTTGTTATATTTCTGCAATTAATTACTTTTTATCACAAATAAAATCAATATGCCATTTTTGAATCATCCCGTTTGTATGGCTTTTCATCTAACTCCCACTGACGCCATCCAATTTAAATTATCAATTATTAATTTCCCATTCCGCGTACACGTCACCTGTGTAAACCAGTTTAAACCGGTTAAAGGCAGTTTGATCCGGTTCGCACCGGCTCCGAGTTAGTTTTGTCACTTCGGAGGTTTCTAATGCAGGGGGGTAATAGAAGACTGCAGAGTTCTGCGCTGCTTTTTGCACAAAGGGAATTTAGAATTGGCAGATTTAAGGGTGTTTTGTAGGAAGTCTTAGTGAATCACAAGTTTAATGTTTGTAGTGCTTTGACACTAATATTTAAAAACTAAAGTTATCTTTTACGATTTTGTTCGTACTTTAATTTACGTGCTGTTTATTTTATTTCTTCTAGTCTAGTCCAAATATTTATTAATTTCTATGTTTATAACTAAAACAGTTGATAGCGAAAAATATGTAGTGAAATTACATAAACAGGGTGTCCTATAATTTAGAGGTCCAAAACCAACCTGTATTATATAGACGAGCTTTTGTGCTTAACAACCTAATATGAGTCTGTACAATGTACTGTAATTACGATTTTCGAGATCAACTGTTTGAAATTTCGATATTTTGCACCTTGTTTCAGTTAAATAACATTTATTTAGTAATTTTACGTTTAGATTTTGGATAGTTACGTACGTGTAGTAAAATCTCGGTTCACCTAAGAATCGTCATGCATCGCACTCCGTATTTGATACCTAAAATAAATAACAATGCTACGAAGATACTACGGCGTAGCAGTTAAGCTACAAAATATGCTTCTACCATTATAAGTCGTACTTTTACGTCTGCTTTGGAGTGTTACACAAATTGTCGTAGTCCAAAACAATAAGCATATTTATAAAGAGAAATTCAATACTTTTAGATATACGACGAAAATATTCAAAAATGAGTATAGTACAATACGCGTTTAAGAATCAAAATACTTGTCCTTACTGGGAATCGAAGACCGCTAGTTTCTGTACATTACATTAAGGTTTAGATACATTTTATTGATTTGAGAAAGTTAATACCAATTTTATATAGTTTTAAATTACCTAATCAACAAACAAACCCAAATACAATCACAAATCAATCCAAAAAAACAAATTTCAACAAGAAACACCATTTATCATACCATTGTAGGGTGACGTAGTATTGTGACCGCTGACAGGGATCAGGGCTACTCAGTCAGTTCACTACAATCGAGACAAAAGCCTTTGTGCTAATGAAGAATGGTCACCCTGTTGTGGAGATTAATCAGAGGCTAATGGTATGGGCAGTGATAATTTATTACTTAAGTAAACTTGAGTTTGAGAGAGTGTTTTGGGGCTGAGTCTTGAGTCCGGTGTTGCAGGCCTTGATTTGATTGATTTGGAAATCATTTGAACATAGCGTAACGTATACATAAGTAATGACTGTAAATCAATCTATATATCGCACCTTCAGAACAATAGTGACCTAATTGAGTAATTTTAAATTTTGATTTGGGTCTCTATAGTAATAAAATGACTTGAAATTTGAAAGCTGACATTTTGACTTAGGTCACTGTTGTTCTGATGGTGCGATGTATATAAAATTAATGCCACTTTTCGTTGTAATTTTATAACTCAAGAACGGCATAACCGATTTGTCTGATTAATTTTTTGTTGTGTTCGTTATTGTCAGGATAAGGTTTATAAGTAAGATAAAAATAGAAAATTCCAACGGGAACGGGAAATTAGTAGCGGGGCGAAGCCGCTCGCGGGCAGCTTGTTTATTATAAAAAAACTACACGTACAATTCGCACGTTAAATTCAACACTGACTAAATTACGAAAATCCTATGTGAATAGTGACATTATTGCAGTTAAAAAAATATATTGTAAGAGCCATTTTTGCACAGTGAATTTTTTACATATAAAAGATAAAGATTTATTTGCAACAATACAAAGTTACATTACATAGATACAAAAAGAACAAGGACTCAGAGAAATGGTTCCGAAAAGGTTCCAACTCAGCATTTGCTAAATGTAAAGCCAGCACTGGTCTTCCGTTGGTTTTCGTACCTAATGGGACCTTAATAACTAGCCTGCGCAGTCCGTCCGTCTATCTATCAGCAGGCTGTAATTTAATCAATTAACCGTAACCGGTAGACAGTCGAAATTTTCATACAGGGTGATTTTAATTGCCGCTATAACAAAAACATATTAAAATTAAATGTATTAAAAATCTTAGGTACCCTCGTGTGCGAATCGGACTCACACTTGGCTGGTTTTCTATATTACTTTAATACAAATTTTCTCATTTTTGTAAATTTAATTTAACAAGATTTTAAGAATCTACCTAGGTAATGTTAAGTTTTCTTAGTCACTTAAAAAAAAGGCAATATTTAGTAAAATAAAACCCTTGACCAAAATAATTCCAACATGAGAATAAAATAAATTCTGACTTATGCCGGCACTTCTCTAACAAACAACTGAGTGCAGGCATTAAAATGTTGCCTCAACACGTCAAAAAGGTTACCATAAGCTAAAACCGCTGACAGACTTAAGATCTTTTAAATATAACCTTTACCTCTGTCAACATTAGCTCTACAACATTCTTGCGGCCTTTCACACATCAAACGCATTTCAAGAAGGTTATCACAGCCCGCGTCGACGCGACTTAACGTCCGACGTCACGTCACGTCAGGATTATCCTGACGTGGGGACACGTCGTGCGATGGACACTTTGTTTTATCTGAGCTCTGAGGGTTGAAATATTAAACGTTTTTACACGTCAAAGGGCTTTGAATGTCCTAAGTTGTAAAGTTATGTTTAATTTGCGGTAGGTTTAAAGGTTGAAGGTTAAACTTGTTTTTTATTCCCTTTACAGTATATTTGTATAGTATCTACGTATATAAAACATTTATTCTCGCTCTAGCATACCATAGCATTGTGTGATGTTGACTTTAAGCAGAGATGGCGGGGTGCGGTGCGTCCTATTTATATTAAAACTGCCTCCGTCACGCAAAACGCTTTTTAGTATGAGAATGCGCTGAATCGCACCGTCTCCGCTCTCGGTGTGTTTCTGGCTTTACTGTAAATGGCGGGTAGCGGAACGAAGTACTGTCAAATAAATAGATTTCTAGGCCACTGCGGAACTACGTCAAAGCGACGCAGTTAGTTAAATTCTGAGAAGGTGACTAGGATTTGATTGATTATGCCATTTCGACTGTACTGACTGAACTGGTACTGATCTTGAAATTCATTTGTTTGACTATAAACATAGATAAACATAGACCACATTTTACCGCCGCCGCGGCGAGTTGGGCATGCTTCATGTTTGTTGCAGGGTCATGGTTAGAGGGGGTCATTCTTCGAATGCCACAGCTTACGTTGAATTTATACAAATTCCTTGACTTCTGCAATTAGTAATGTGCGAGACATACTCGTAAAATCATTTACAAATTTATTTAAAAGCAATAAAACTTGTTTGTATAAAATGGTAATGTTGTTTTTGAGCTTTTACGATCTATATAATGGTCATGTATACTGAACGACGTCTGTTTACCATTAACAAATAAATAATAAATAAATAAATGAACACCATTAAGCACAGTTGAGGACAATTTATATGTATACACTTTTGTTCGTAATCCCATTGAAATAAGATGCAAAAATATATGTATGTGTGACTTATTTATACCATCGTTGAAAGTGGTTTCGATAACATAATACAAGTAACCCCTCAAAGGCAAACACACTTAATGAAGTAAGCAATCAATTGTCCAAACAACCAAGACACCAATCCATGGCTGCCTGTCCTCTGCAGGATTATAGTCGTGTAGGCCATAACTCCTGGCCGTTAGCCGGCATCGGCGGTCTATCCGTAACATATGGCGGCAGCATCTTGTCTAATTCGTGGCCGTGTTCTCGCGGCGTCGCGTCAGCGGATATTGATGGCCGAGAACTGGGTAGTGCGTGCTGGATGAGCCTTCAGTGAATAACCAGTACAGTACTCGTAGAACACAATTGATATGGCGTGTCGTGAATCTTCGCGCAGACACGAACGATTCCGATGATTATCGAAAGCACGATTACAACCCACGATCATACTTGTACGTAATAGTTATAACGTTATAAGGTGCAAATTAAATAAAAAAAATAAATAAAAAAGGGGACAATGTCAAACCAATTGAACTAGTCCCAAAGTAAGCTCAAGGCTTGTATTATGGGTACTAGACAACGATATAAATACTTATATAGAGAAATATATACTTAAATATATAGAAAACATCCATGACTCAGGAACAAACATTCGCGCTCATCACACTAATATCTGCCCTTACCGGGATTTGAACCCAGGACCGCTAGCTTCGTAGGCAGGGTCACTACCAACTAGGCCAGCGCGTCGTCAAAATTGCATCTATTTTTTCATCTCACTCACGCACGTTTGACGGCTGACTGAATGACACGCGCGCGTCAACATGGCGTCACTGATAACCAATAATAGCACAGAATACAACCGCGCAACGCGTGGATCATGCTGATTGGTTCCCGCGCTTCGAAAAATGTCATCTGCGCAAGTACATCGATAAGCCATATCAGTTGTATTTTACGGTACCCAGAATTGTGTGTTGTGTAAATTTTACATGGATTCAGGTACCCATTGTATTGTAGGTTTATGAATTTTACCTTCATGGTCTCAACTGCGTTCTGGCATGATATTACCATTAAACTCAAAGACCGCAGGTAATTCTAATGACATTGTTCTGAAAATACATTTTTCTTCCAATAAAAATTATCTCTTACGATTTTTAATACGCCCTCGGGCAAATCGCGATAGTCATTTAACATAGATACTAATCAGCTGGCCTACTGTCTTACTCACTCGCAATCGCAATCGACTTCAAAGCGAGACAATTGATTTCATTTTGTATTTTGTTCTATTTTCAAACTAAAAACAATTGGGGTTTGCGAGTGCGTTAGACAAGCGCCGCTGGTGGAAGGATTTTTTATGACGTCATCATCTTCCTAATTGGTCACATTCCCGAATCGTCGGGGATTTTCTATATCAATAATTACTTATTATACGAAGAGACTAATGGTATGTTAAAGAGTTGGGATGAGGAACATAATCATCATTGTTCTGAAATATCGCCATTGATGGTGTGAATGGTCACAATTGTAACAGGGGTGTTTTCTAATTAGTAAATTATTTAATTCAATTGCAGTTGTTCATATTTTTACATTACTCCAATTCGAAAACCATTTCCAGGAATAGGGATTTAAAGTCGTTCTGCATTGTTAAGTTCTTGAAAAATTTTTTTTTTTTGGTTTATCTTACGGGTTAGGCGAAAACAGCTTGAAATAGTATGTTTTAATACTTTTAATACACTATTACAATCACTTTTTTCCTTGGATATCATTTAGTTGTTGTAATTTATTAGAAAATGCCATCCCAAATTTAAAATAATCATGTCATCCATAAAATGTCTGCTAAATAAATAAAGATATTAAATCAAAACTATTAGGTCAAATACAAAATTAATGAAATTGGTATCTTAATATTTCCTATTCTTTCGAATAAGAAAGTAAAATCCGTAAAAAAAAAAACAATTTTGATAACCAATTTTATTATTAAGTACCTGATCTATGTGTTTTTTTTTTCTTAACTTCTCTGTCCTTTACTCTTCAACAATGTTCTTTACGGGTGAATTGCAAAAAAAGTGTACATTTCATAAAGATGAAAACGTCCTCAACTTCAAAAATCGATAAAAATTAAATTATTGAAGTTATACGTATTCTAGATATTTCTTCTTATACCGTCGTTTATATTCTAATACAATTTATACAGTTATACTATGTAACATTGACAAAAGTATTTAAAAAATCGCATTAATGAAGAAATCGTATTTATTCTCCCATACAAATTGCATGTGTCCTCACTTAACCACTCGATAAACAAAAAATCATAACTTTAATTTTTGAATTAACCGGGCACTAAAAACTTTTCAGAGTGCAAAAATACATAATGAAAATTCTAGAAAAAATGTTTTTAGATGATTAAGACATAATTTCTATACTTAAATCTCGTTTTAAAGTTTGGGGACAGATTTCGTGTTTTTGTGTAACGCCATCTGTGTAACGCCATATAGTGCATTTTAAACGTATTTACGTAACACCTGGCCATAATGTGAGTTTTATCGCACGCTGCGCGCACGGTAAAACTCGCATTGTGGCCAGGTGAAGACGTAAAATTGTGTACTCATCACGGGCAGTAAAAAAGAAAGCCCTCTATCGCATATTTACAACCCTCGCCTACGGCTCGGGTCTCAAATACCTGCGATTTCGGGCTTTCTTTCTTTTACAGCCCTTGTTAAGTAATGTACTATTATGAACGCATCCGTAATAATATTAGGTCTGGCAACTTTAGTCTGATGCTGACGCTAAGGTACGCGGCGACAGCCATATTGGTTTTCGAGCAGTGAAGTGAACAAAGTGTGTCCCAGTTTTTCGGAAAAAAATATTCAGCTTTTTGCTTGTGCTTAAAACAGGCAAGTTTATCTTTTTTTGCTACTGTTTTTACACAGTTTATGGTAAATTTAGTTGGCTATTGGTTGGACATTGGTCAATTCTAAATTCTCTTTTAATTTTTTTCCTACACGAGGTATAACGTTCTGCGGCATCGATTTTTGGTTCCTTTGTGTAACTTTGTGTAACGTCACACAGAGAATTTGAGGTTAAGGTTCGTTCATATTGGCATTTTTTACCAACTTCAAAGAAAATGGAGGTTCTTACAAAATTTGTCTTGATTTTTGGATTTTTACCCGACTTCAAAATAGGAGAATTATTTCTAGCGAGCCAATCTTCTACACAAAGGTCATTGTTTGTAAACAATACTATTATCTTTCTTTGTGTCCGTAACCGCAAGCCGATTACATACAAAAAAGTTAGAACTACATTGAATGTCCATAGAATTATCAACCCTATCCTCTTAGTCAGTAGGTTTAAAATGTAAAGTACAACCCTGGCGACAGAAGATGGTAATATTGTGTAGGGAATAAGACCGGTTCAAATAATAAAGACATATCTGTATCCTGACACTTTACATTTTAAACCTACTGACTAAGAGGATAGGGTTGATAATTCTATGGACATTCAATGTAGTTCTAACTTTTTTGTATGTAATCGGCTTGCGGTTACGGACACAAAGAAAGATAATAGTATTGTACACAAACAATGGCCTTTGTGTAGAAGATCGGCTCGCTAGAAATAATAAAGACTATACGTTACGTGATTACAAGTATGTTTGCAGAAGATTTTTTTTATTTGATTATTTTTCTAAATATATTGTTTTGAATTGTGGACTGTAGTTTTAATAAACTCCCTTTTAAAGTACGTAATGCTGTAAAGCTTTTTAAAGGAACGCCTGGCCTAACCATACCAAGCCAATGGATATCATGAAAACCGGGCAAAAGAGCATGTCGGACCATGCTCAGTATAGGGTTCCGAAGCCGTAACGACAAACACAAAAAACTATCTCAAAAATCAACATGTATGAACCAATTTTCTATTTAAAGTTATTTGGCGCTGTCTTAGATGATTTTTAGTAGGTATAAACCCGTTAGTCGCCTGTATCTCAGGAACTAATTAAGTCTACTTAGTAATGATTCTTTTTCTTATAAATTCGTATATAATATCTCAAACAAGAGCCAAGCTTTTAAGTGTGAGATCAGTATACCTATGTAGGTAGTTAGGTATCTAAACTGCTTCAAACCGACTTTAAATTACAATAAAAGTTAAATCTTTTATATAGTAATTAATAGAAATTGAAAAAAAAACAAGGTCCAGTAAATAGAATTTTAAGTTTTCCAAACGATAGGTACTCAACTCAAATCAATAATCTAATCGAAAATTTGTAAACTTTCAGATCGCAAATCGCAAACTTGTAGGTAGCATTCCGGGGCACGTCCAAACAGCATCTAGGCGCTCGCGCTTATGAGCGCGGCTGTCGCTCGATTTGTTGCTTGGACAGTCAAGTATTTTAAAAAATAATTCAGTTCATATGGCAATTAAAATTTACAATAAAATACCAAATTATATACAGGAATGCCCGCCAAATCAATTTAACAAATTAATAACAAGGTGGCTTCTTGATAAATGTGTTTACTCCGTTAATGAGTTTTTACAATCAATGACATAATTAATTAATACCTTAACCTAATAAATAAATTTACATTTAGTTTCCTATAATCGTAGTACTTTTATATGAAGACTGTATTTATTCCTACATAAACGTGACATTGTTGTCATTAAGGTGAATGATTAGTGTGTTTTTTTTTTTAATGAATAATAATATAACAGTGTACTTATAGTATTGTTTTCAATATTGCATGCCTAAAATAGGTAGAACATAAGCACATCCTGTAACACTAAGAACTGTCTGTACCTACTGTGTTCTTGCAATAAACGCCTTTGTCTTTGTCTTTGTCTTTGACAGTTTGACTCCCCCCGCGCGTCCTGCACGCCCCGTTAACAAAATTTTCTATCAAAGTTATCATAGGCGATTTTGATAGGTATAAACACTTTAGTCGCCTGTATCTCAGGAACTAATCATGTCTACTTAGCCGTGATAGTTTTCCTTTAAAATTCGTTATATGCGCTTTCGTTGAAGATATTTTTCAGATTTTTAGTATTTGTAGTTTTGGCTGTAGGGGGGGGGGGGGACACTTGACTCTAACAAAAATTAGCGCTTTAAAGCTTAATATTTCATAAACGGATCCCTTAATCGAAAAATTGTTTTCATAAACCCGCAATATTTTTGAAAGACCTATCCAACGACACCCCACACTATGGGGTAGGCAAGAAAAAAAAAAGGCATCCCCACGTTACGTGTAGGGGAGGTGCATTAAAAAAAAATATTTTTCAAAATTTTATTTTACCACTTTGTTGGCGTGATTAATATGTATATTCATGCCAAATTACAATTTTCTAGTACTACGAGTCTCTGAGCTAGACTGGGGACGGACGGACGGACGGACGGACATGGCGAAACTATAAGGGTTCCTAGTTTGACTACGGAACCCTAAAAAAGCAACACTCGGAACAATAAAAATATGTTTTTTTCGCAATTTGGAAATTTTGGGCTTATTCTAATAAAAAGTATGCGCCTCGGTCTGGACGGAAACCTTACATAAATTCACATAAGTAAACTTTCTGAAAACTACTTAATATTGTTGATTTTAAATAGACTATATCCAAAATTTCCAATATCTGAATGAAAAATAAAATCTGTCCTTTTTTTTAAGCTTCAAAATATAACGTCATTTTTACTCAAATATAAAAGCCTCCTTATATTTCCATTGTGTAACTTCCTTCGTTTTTGTGTAACAAATTTGTGACATATTCCTTTGTGTCACGTACAATTTTTTTGCAATTCACCCTTACAGAACATGGTTCAGAAGATGGTTATGCAATTACTCGTGAATACATCATATTTAGTACCAATTTCACTAAACGATGTTAACCACTTAACAGACGATTAGATTAACAGCTGTCAAAATGTAAGAACTCACAGTCGATTAACATTGATTAAATTTAACATCTTTTGGTGAAAGGGCATTGAGTAAATTTGTTTGAAAAATATTGTAATTTTTTTTCCAGCTGCCACGGATGATTTTTACATAGTTATTTAGAGTACCTCAAAATACACATAGATATATATAATTTATGGCGTTTAATAATATCGGAGCCGAGATATTTAAGATTTAAGTGTTCATTTAAGCTAGCGGTCCTGGGTTCAAATCCCGGTAAGGGCAGATATTAGTGTGATGAGCGCGAATATTTGTTCCTGAGTCATGGATGTTTTCCATATATTTAAGTATATATTTCTCTATATTATAAGTATTTATATCGTTGTCTAGTACCCATAATACAAGCCTTGAGCTTAGTTTGGGACTAGGTAAATTAGTGTGACATTGTCCCCGGATATTTATTTATTTATTTTTGAGTACTAAAAGTACGCCTAAATAAGAATATAATATATCTCGGCTCCGATGCCGTACATACATAACAAAACATGTTTTCTATCATAATTTCCCACTTTTACTAATGGCCGCTCACCTTGCAAATGTACTTTTAGAAATGACAACACTTTTACCCAAACCCCTTTGTACTTAACGTAGAGAATTAATTTATTATCACCCTGTACTTTACTTATGAACAGTTGACAATTCTACCAAAAATAGTATTTAACCTTCATGTCGCTTCCCTCCTCTCTAGCTCCTCAACGATGAGAAATAGGGAGGAGTGGGGTCCAGGTGATGGCCCTAACCGAACAGTAACCGGATTAATCTGTGGGCGTGGACAGTCGAGATGGAGGACTTACGGAACTGCTGATTATTATAATTCAGGACGCTGATCAGGACAGACAAGTCTTGAGTACGTCTAGAAAGGAATAGGGTGTTGATTTTGTAACTTTATGAAAACAAGGGTGTTTTATTTTGAAGTTTAGTTCTCAATACTCAATATTTAATTGCCATGATAATGTTTACATGGAAATGTAATATATGTCTCAATTATGAACCCTGTTGAGCACAGCAAACATTCCTCTGAATATGTTTGTCTGCCTCTCTCTAGAGGGAGATTCATCCTTTTAATAATATGAAAGGACTTTAGATTCGAATTCATTGTATTTTATTCACCTTTAATGTTGAATTTAACTAATTTGCATTATTATAATTTGTCGTCTAAATATTCATTTACTATTTAGTAAACTTTAGTAATTAGTAACTGTTTGTTGATTTTATGTCAAGCGAAATGTAATTATTGATGAGTTTTGAGATGTCTCCGTCAAATTGAAATAAAATAAAAGTTTCCACTTTAGAATATTCATCGTAGTTGCTATTGCCATGTTTTTTTGTCAAGCTGCCACCCTCGCTTGTTTTTTAGGATTTGATATTATAGTTATCACAAATAACTATGAAATAAATGAAAGCCTTCGATATAGTGACTACTCTCAGAGCTGGGCTGTCCCAAACCAAAACCTAGCAAGAGCCAAATTTTACATTTTTTTTTACACCAAACATCTTTAAATTAAGTGCTACGTGTAATGCAAAAACACCCATCATTCTATCGCGTTTAGTTTCAAAGATATAAAACCCCCTAAACCTAGCAACTCCACCTGCTACTCCTCGGTACCAAAATCAAAATCCTAGCAAGTTACATATCCAAATTCAAACAAATAGTAACTGCGGCTTATACTAGGTTTTTGATTTTGTAATTTGCACTTGTTTACTAGTTTTTTGTATTTGTTAAATAGCACGCACTGGGTTTGTGAATTGAGAAATTACTCACACTAGGTTTTTGATTTATGAAACGAACTATTCAGTATTGTAGAATTTTTTAATTTATTCCTATAAAAAAACTAGCTAGTCGATGCGTAAGAAACGCTCTGCAGGGCGAGCGGTTAAGTGCGCGGCGTAGTCGGCAGGAAGGGTCGTCGACGCGCGCGAACATTCACTAAGTTTGCGTTGGCGCTGAACTATGTGTTTTTGTTTATTAAATCTTAACCAAAATGAGTCGAAGTAGTCATAGGAGCAAATAAAATCAATAGTATCCTAAAGAACTTCACAAATTTTCTTAAGAGTTAGCTAAAAACCACGTCCTAATCTGTTTACCCGTTTGTAAGCTAGAATGCCATGAGTCTGTCCATCACAGATACACACTTCAAACCTTTAGACATATCCTATAATCTGTGCTTCAAACTAATAACACTCCTTTTACGTCACAGATTAAAAACGAGACTCAGACTCAGACTCCACAATTGACGAGTAAATTTATCTACTCGTATCATTGAAAGTTGGCTCTCTCCTTGCCTATTTTCAAGTATAAGAAAGAGGGCTAAATTTATCCGTCAAATATGCTTTACTTGTCGATTGTGAAACAGGCGGTCAGTATGAGGTATGAGTATTTATTAAAGAGGTAGGAAAGCATAGAAGGGGTATAAAAACGGCTACTATAGGTACTCTTCGCACCTGTTACAAATGCCCTCCGTTAAAAGGAATCATCTATATATGACCGCTTTTGATTGAATTTCAAAAGTGTACCACTTTTTAGGTGTGTCAGTGTGTAACTCTGTATTAGTGTGCGTAAGTTTGCAGGCAGTGATGTGCGGTTAATTGGCTACAGGTTGTGTTGTACACAAAAGAAAAAGGTGGTACGCTTGACGTTTGGCTACACGTGATCCATGTTTTCCTGCATCTATGGTATTTATGATAACGGTTCATTATCTATGCCCGCGTCGGAGACGGACTGCGCACCGGGGAGCCCCCGGCATGTTTACGAGCTAATTATGCTCTTGTTGGGTAAGCGGGTAGTTTTAGATCTAGGGAGAAAAGTTGATGTTGAGGGTACTTTGATTTTTAAAGTTGTTTTGAACCGTTAGCCTGTAGGTTTGGAAATTAAAGTCTTTTTTTTTTTAATTCGTGTAGTCGTCCACAAAATAAGGTTCTGTTGTCTTTTTTTTAATGCTTTTGGGTAACTTGCATTACCATTAACAAACTTGGGAAGCCCGATGTTTCCTATATATTTTTGGGCATAATTATTGCCATTGTAGACGATGCGCTGGCCTAGTTGGTAGTGAGCCTGCCTACGAAGCTAGAGGTCCTGGGTTCAAATTCCGGTAAGGGCAGATATTTGTGTGATGAGCGCGAATATTTAATTTTGTTCCTGAGTCATGAAGGTTTTCTATGTATTTAAGTATAGTATAGTATAGTATTGGTGTGACATTAACCTCTGATATTTATGATTAATTAGATATTTATTTAATTTTCTGTTACCTAATTAGATTTTTTACAATCAATATTCAGTTTTATATTATTATGATTATAATTATGTATTATAATTATTGATATTCATATTTTTAATAATGCTGAAGCCGTTAACTTATAAGAATTTCTTAAATATCTAACGTAAACTAGGTTAGGTTTGATTAATGAAAATCCTAAAAAGTAACAGTTTCTTATAAACCGTTAAATGTGACCTCAAACACATTATGACTAAAAATAATTATAGCACACAATAAAGTTTCACTCTAGTCAACAATGTTTCTTCGTAACTTCATTATTAAACCTAACTCGGGTCAACTTGACGCAAAAGGTACTGATTAATGAGTAGGTGACGTTAATTGCGATGATACAATAGTTCGGGTAATCATTCAGTTGGACCAGGGTCTATTAATCTTGCTTGTTGGACGTTTTTGAACGAAAACCAGGATTTTTGTTCAAGTAAATACAAGGTAAATTAACATTTAACGACAAATGTACCGAAAAACCAAAGAATTTAGACCCTTGCCAAGATGTACCACGATAACTAGCGTTTCTATTCATTACGGTAGATCAAGTACGTTTTCATATCACGTCGTTAGGAGTTATATAATATAAAAACAAATCGACCACGTTATATTATGAAACTAGCGACCCGCCCTCGCTTCGCTTTGGTTTATGTGAGTATGATATATAGCCTATAGCCTTCCTCGATAAATGGGCTATCTAACACTGAAAGAATTTTTCAAATCGGACCAGTAGTTCCTGAGATTAGCGCGTTCAAGCAAACAAACAAACAAACTCTTCAGCTTTATAATATTAGTATAGATTCCTTTGTAGGACTGCTACTTGGGTTTCAAAAAATATAAACAACGATGAGTTCTTGATTGAACTAGGAATGCATTTATAAACACACATACTATACGGGATTGTGCAGCCAGTTACCACTGTTCGTATTTTGGCCGTGTAGCGCAGATCGGGCTTAGTACGTTATACTCGCATAACCAATACGTATTACTCGGCTAAATTATAAATAAATAAATATAAGGGGACAATCTCACACCAATTGAACTAGTCCCAAACTAAGCTCTAGGCTTGTACTATGGGTACTAGACAACGATATAAATACTTATATAGAGAAATATATACTTAAATACATAGAAAACATCCATGACTCAGGAACAAATATTCGCGCTCATCACACAAATATCTGCCCTTACCGGGATTCGATCCCAGGACCACTAGCTTCGTAGGCAGGGTCACTACCCACTAGGCCACCGCGTCGTCAAATTAAATTAATCAATCAATTCAATGTTCAATTAATTATGAAGTAGCAAGTGGCTTCACATTTCTGTGTTGGTTTATGGCATCTAAAAACTGATCTGATGATGGAGTCGGAAGATGGCTGTAAGATATTCGGTATACTTAGGGTCTCCCCAGACCTTTCGACGCGGAATCGGCTTGAGCCGGTAAGAATAAGTTTTATGTCCACGCAATAAGATCGAAAACGACGTCGTTCCGTTCGCAACGCCGAGCCGAGCCGAGCGATACCTTTTTCACTCACTGCACGGACAAAAACCTTTTTCTTACCGGCTCAAGCCGATTCCGCGTCGATAGGTCTGGGGAGACCCTTAATGTAGCCCCACCGCATTGAGAATCACTACTTTGTTATAAAACTTGGTCTAGATCAAAAGCAACAAAAGCTTATCCCAAAAATGAAATTTTTGACAGAAATTTATCTGTGTCGGGATGAAATGTATCAAGCATAGACTTTTTAAAAGCCTATAATTGTAGGCGTTGTTTTATAAAAAACTAGCGACCCGCCCTCGCTTCGCTTCGGTTTATTTGAGTTTTCTATAACACACGTACATAAAACAAAATTTATTATACATAAAAACCTTCCTCTTGAATTACTCTATCTACTAAAAAAAACCGCATCAAAATCCGTTGCGTAGTTTTAAAGATCTAAGCATACATAGGGACAGACAGCGGGAAGCGACTTTGTTTTATACTATGTAGTGATGGCGCCTTCTGCATAATACTGTTATATAATTCTGTACCATATCGTATCTCCTAACCGGGCCCGTTCATTACGCTCCTTCCTCGATTGAATAGCCACATTTGTTCCTAACATCTAGCCCAGGCTATAGATTTTAATTTATGCCCTAACTTGCGCGGCCAAGTTTCGATACAGCGGGACCATAAATTGATAAGCTGTGCACCGAGTGATATAGCATCGGTAATTGCTGCAGTTATTGTGATTAGTGGGGAATTAATGGGTTGTTTAAACCAAACTGTGTCTGTAGGAGTTTGTATGGTCAGAGCGGCACATCCTGTATTATCTTGCATGACGTTTGCTCCAACCATTTCGATACTTTACGACTAGACAAGTTGTTTAATGTAAACGTGGTAGGACCTTGTGCAGGGTCCGTCCGGATCGCTACCACCATCTTATCCATTAATCCACCGCTAAGTAGTAGTGTTCGCATTGTTAAGTTCCGGTGTGGGGATAAGACAACCAGGGTTGGCAACGCATTTGAAGTCTTCCAATTGCAGGTTTGAGATTGCAGTCTTGTGATTTCAAATGTCTATTGGTTTCAGATTCCACTTACCATCAGGTGGCGTGTGCTCGCATGCCTTCCCCTTGCCATAAAAAAATGGTTTTCGAAAACTGACGAAAAGTATGGAATTGACGTAGGCGCCCGACGCGATTGACTGACAGCTTACGTCAACCTATACATTTTGACAACTGTAAACTTTAAACTGATCAAAACATTACATTCCTTTTATAAACAGTCGTGTACAAATGGGTCAACGGAATTGAAAAATAATTAATAAAGAACAACCTTAAGATATTGTAACTGTAACAAAATTGACCGCTTATTCGAAAATAAACCGTTAAAAACTGGCCGCGGGCTGTCATGTTTGAAAGCAGTGACGTCACGAGTGTAACTAGCCAGTGTCGCAGTGTCAAAACGTCACACGAGAGTGTCCCACGGATTGTGGCGTCAGCTCGCAATGACGGAGTGCCGGGAAACGCACAGGTACGCGGGGTACGATGCTGTGGAGAGGGATTTGGACAAAATGAAGTGGGGAAATAAATAAAAAACTAGGAGGTAAAAACGTCGATAACAATAACCAGCTGACCTATTGCCTAACGTACTCTCAATCGCAATCGATTTCAATGCGGAGCAATCGTTTTCATTTTGTATGCAGATAAGCTTTCGATTTTTAAAATGAAAATGCTTGCGATCGCGAGTGCGTTAGGCAATACCCCCTCTGACGACTAGTTACAAGGGGGTATATATATATATATAATTATATATTTATATAGATTAAATAGCTACAAAACTTTTGATGTACAGTCGGCCTTATCAGTAGCTGCATTATAATTTATAATGGACTAATCTGGCAAGGGCATTAAAGAGACAAGGTACTAAAGTGTACAGCAAAAAATGTACCTGTACAAATGTAATTGTGACTTTGATAGGCGAAGGTGAAACCAAATAAAATGTTAAAGTAAAATGGCAAATAAGACTAGTAAAAAGCGGGTTACCACAAAATGGAAATATTACCACAATGGTTAAAAAAACCAAGTGTGCAATGTTGCCACCGTAAAATTGAATTCATTTACCTTGTCAGAATTTTATAGTTTTCTTAAGATATTTCTCAAATAATCTCCTAAACACATACCCGCAGAATGTTTTCTCTGATTAAGTTCCGACTGACATACGACGGCCACGCCCTCGGGGATTAAGCCATCAAATACTTTTAATTGGAAATAGGATCGGCGGCAATTCGGAAATTAGGTCACATGTATTTTTGCAGGAAATGAAGGTTATTTACGAGCATTATAACTTATTTGGGTTAGATAACAAAGATAAAAGATTATTCATTAAGTAGGCCGCACGGGCACTTTTACATGCCAAATTTTCCAGCGCTTTCCAACAGGACACCTTCTGAGAAGAAACGCCGCAAAAACTCAGCAGTCATCAGAAAACATCAAAATTTATTGTTTCTGCAATATACAACTGTAGATTAATTATTTCTTAGACTATCAACCTAAATGACAACTAAAAAGAATGGTGGCGATTTAGGCGTAGGTCTCCCAGTCTAGCAGTGGGCGCCTTAGAATGAATAATGAATGAATGAATGAATGAATGAACGAATGAATGAATGAATGAATGAATGAATGAATGAATGAATGAATGAATGATATTTATTTTGCAAAGTAAGTCACAGAATACATTGCAGGCTTAGGCATGAAAACTTTATAGTACAAAACGCAAACGAAATGATGATGATGTTAATATCGATATGCAAAGAACCAATACCTGGGGAATTAATGTCAGTCTTCAAAGAATGAGGCAACGTAAACTTATTTCAAAACGAAAACATGTTAAACTAAAATTACAATTATTACAATTCGTTCTATTTAGTGTTTTAGACCATTATTAGTTGTATCGCCCAACAAAAATGAAAATGGAAACTTTACAATTCCGTCTCCACACTATCATACCTAGACACGGTAGCTATCAAAAAGTTCGTTAATTGATTTTTTCGCGCACAGCGTCAAGCGCGATCGCAAATGGCTTACGTCGGCCATATTGAATTAGTGCGTGGACGACGATGGACAGGACAAGGAAGGAATGGAGTAGCAATGTTATGTGAAGTTGTGACATTGCGACTTGGCTACTGAGCAACAGTGCGGGTATATTTGACCCCAAGAGATAACCTAACTGTTTCTGAGCATGACCAACTAATTTCTTACAGCTTAAACGCATTTTCTGGTCTAAAACTTTCTATGATTGGCCATTGAGCTAATTCATACGATGATTTCCGAAGTCTTTAACCAGCAGTTTCATATTTCTTGAATGTGTATTAAAATAAATAAATAAATAAATATCAGGGGACAATGTCACACCAATTGACCTAGTCCCAAACTAAGCTCTAGGCTTGTACTATGGGTACTAGACAACGATATAAATACTTATATAGAGAAATATATACTTAAATACATAGAAAACATCCATGACTCGGGAACAAATATTTGCGCTCATCACACAAACATCTGCCCTTACCGGGATTTGAACCCAGGACCTCTAGCTTCGTAGGCAGGGTCACTACCAACTAGGCTATCGCGTCGCGTTGTTTTTGGTTTAAAGTTTAAACGTTGTTAGGTTGTCACTAGTTTAAATATAGTATAAGGTTTTATAATTATATTAAAACTTTTCTGTGACATACCTATTTAAAAAAAAAAATAATGTATTTGTGATTGACAATCCGTGATTACATGACATGTGCTTCTTTCCACTTATACTTATAAATACATTAAAAAAATAATTTTTATGTATTTATTTTATATTTTAATAGTCTCCATTCTTCTTTTGTCCTACGAATTCACTCATAAAATTAATTAATAATCACTTCGGCGACTCCTCTCAAATTGACCGAGCGCTGACGCACTAATGGACGGTTGTTGCTTTTTTTAAAGCGCTTTTTTCGCTATTTTCCGCTAACTGCATTAAATAGGGGTGTCAGTTATGGTTTAGTGGTCATGACAAATTTAATTCCCATTGTGACCGAATTACAGCCTGAGGCAAACGTTTAGCGTTATAATTGAATAATAAGTAGCGCTGTTGCTGCTAATGACGTAAACATTGCATACAGTATGCTATGATTTGTTTTCAGATATTTTTTTGAAATTGTTTGTAATATTTGTGTTTTTTTTTTATTATGTTAACAGCGGTTCATCATAGTACCGATCACAGCAACAACAGCAATACTCATGTTTTTCCAAAAAAAAAAACGACCTTCGATTTGAGAACTTTGTTCTTTCACCGATTTATTCAACAAAATGCTTAGACTTATTTAAATCATGCAAATTTTAAATAAAGAAAACAAGAACCGGTACCGCGATACTAATTACCTTTACCGACCCATACAGATCCATGATTTTTAACTATCCTATTACTTTTATGGTATATCTTTGATTTGTACTCGTAGAATGTCCTGCGGAGTTGAAAGCCTCAATACCTACTCGTGATATAATATTTAATTTAATATTTATAGCTTTATATAATGCTAGACTAAGAAGTACCATTGTAATCCATACTAATATTATAAATGCGAAAGTGGGTCTGTCTGTCTGTTACCTCTTCATGCTTAAGACTACGCCGAGCGTACGCCGAATGTACAGTGGCGCCCTCATTACTTTTATTGTGTTTTCTAATTAACTAAAGAATTTCCTTGGAACCAAACAAAATGTGTTTATAGCGCAAGTATAAACACAACTTATAGGGTATATCATATAGTTTAATAACAATTCATTTTTGAGTTATTAACTTAACGAAAAAAAGTGGCCACCTGTTCCCGTTAAGCTGACTACTAAAAGGGTAATTGTTATTAAAGTTTGTTACGTATCCCATAAATTGTGTTTATACTTGCGCTACAAACACATTTTGTTTGGTTCCAAGGAAATTCTTTAGTTAATTAGAAAACCCAATAATAGTAATGAGGGCGCCACTGGACGCTCGGCGTTTGCTCGGCGCAGTCTTAAACCGCTGGACCGATTTAGGTGAAATTTGGTGCAAAGATAGTTTGAATCCTGGGAAATTACATAGGATCGTTTTTTTCCCGAAATTCATCCCCTAAGAGGGAGAAATAGGGGGTGAAAATTTGTATGGAGCTACGATATAAACGAGTTCCACGCAGACGGGCAGAAGCTGCTGAGTTTCTTCTTAACAGTGGTCTCCTGGGAAGCGTAGGTAGATTCTTGACGTGTAAAAGTGCCCGTGCGGCCTACTTACTGAATAACCACGCTACCACCATCTTATCCATTAACCTACCGCCAAATAGCAGTGTTCGCATTGTTGTGTTCCGGTTTGGGGATAAGACAGCCGGTGAAATGACTAGCATAGAGGCATTCCATCTTAGTCCTCAGGGTTGGCAACGCATTTGCAGTCTTAGGATTGCATTGCAGTCTTGTAAATGCGAATGTCTATGGGTCACAGTTTCCACTCACCACCAGGTGGCCTGTGTGCTCGTTTGTCTTCTCTATGCCATAAAAAAAAGTCTTTTATCTTTAGTTATTTCACAGGATATTGGCCACACCGGAACACAACAATGCGAACACTGCATGGCGGCTGGTTCAAGACATCCCTTCTGTAACAATGTCAACCCTTAAAGCTGAGTTAAAGCATTGAAGGAAGCAGGAAGCTATAGTGCTGATCACGACTCAAGTTAATCAGCCCGTAGTCAATTATCTGGGGGCGTTATTGTGCTCATAAATTGACAAACTGTCCAACTCTCATGAGCAAGGAATAAGTTGCAGCTTCCGGTCAGTGGGTGGGAGCGTACGGGCCGAAGTTGTGGGCGAACACGTCGCGGTTATTGAATAGGGTATTTGACAAGAGTGAAATTAAATTGGTTTACGTAACACCTGGCCATAATGTGAGTTTTATCGCACGCTGCGCGCACGGTAAAACTCGCATTGTGGCCAGGTGAAGACGTAAAATTGTGTACTCATCACGAGCAGTAAAAAAGAAAGCCCTCTATCGCATATTTACAACCCTCGCCTACGGCTCGGGTCTCAAATACCTGCGATTTCGGGCTTTCTTTCTTTTACAGCCCTTGTTAAGTAATGTACTATTTTCATTAACACCAGATAAACATTATAAAAATACTAGGAAAACATCAATATTTTATCTATGTTTGCTATTTTAAGATTTTTAAATTCATAAAATGCAACAATAAGGACGCTGTTTGATTGTGACGTCACAAGATAGTAATCCCTACAAATTCCATAGTAACGGAGCGTTTTTGATGTTTCATAAAAAGAAGCTGATTTGACTTTTGTCAAATACCGTATTAAAATTACTTATTTAGGTACAGTTGAGGAATTTGAATGCTAAGCAGTTTGACATAGAATACCACCGACCATTCGACTAATGGGAGAAGATAAAATATTTGACAATACATTAAAGGATTTTCTAATAACTAATAACTTTTACACGTTGCATGTATTTTTAGATTTTAACTATTAGTCATAAGTACATAGCTTAAGTTTGTGTAAATTAATAAACGTGTAAATTGCTGTGCCCTTACAGTTTATGTTGCACTATTTTAATTATTGTGACATCATTGTAATACATAAATGCAATAAATGATATGTCTATGACTATGACATAAGACGGCAATTTGCCGGGTTTTTTTTTAATTTTATTTTTTTAAACATTTCCTACGTGTAAGTCGTGTGACGCCGGGAAATGTATAACATGGCCAGTTTACATTGTCACGTCAAACTGATATACAATAAATTTCCTTGACTACATGATTGGCGTAAAAATCAAATCCGTGACACATGTCACAACTATGTAACTCAGTAACCTAAGTTGTAAAAGAAACAGCATGACACCTATTTATACTTACAAGTTATTTTTTTACAAAACTCTTTGCAAGATTTAGTTCACCTAAAACGTAATGACATGAAGAAACCATCCACTAAACACACTCTTTTATCAGTGGCATAAGGGTGTGTATTGATTTTTGACCTCTTGGGATCCTATGAATATCTTTTTCACTTTACAAAAAAAATACTAAAATAGTGTGTTACCGTCCCTCTAGCTCAGCGGGTCCAGACAAGATGCATTACGCTAACTATCGTTTCTTTTCCTTTAGTTTTAAAACCAATGGCGTCACTGGCACATCACGTGACTTTTCGTACACGTCATCTACCGGTGACGCGATTGGTTTAAAAACTAAACGAAGAGAAACGCTAGCTAGCGTAGTGCATCTTGTCTGGGCCCTCTGAACTCTGAACGCTGCGTCCACGCACGCTATTCCAAACCGTGTGTACACAAACACACGGCGTGATTTAGCAGGCAACTTGCGCCTCTGTAGTACCGGCCATTTCTATTTGCGCAGGTAATTAAGTGATGCGTGTGCGCAGACAGCTCCAAGTTCTTATTCAGGGCTCATTGTGAGACAACTCCACACTAAGTTTGACTGAGATGGTCTGGGAGTAGTAAAATTCTCAGTCGTGTTGCATTGTTGTTTCCGTGTGGGGGTAAACCGGGTAAGAGAGTTTAAATGACTAGCATGAACAATATCTTCCTAGTATATTGTATTGTTTTTTTTTTTAAATATTTTTTTTAATATGGAACTCTGTTGCAATAAGTAAATGATTCGTTTGACGTATTTTTTTCTTGTGAATGGTCACTGTTAGAAAAGGTTCGATGCTGACTTAACAATTAAACTGGTTGTCTGTATGCACATGACAGTAGATATTGAGATGAATAAATACTTAGGTAATATTATAGTAGATATAGTATATAGTAGATATAGTTGTTTATAGTTGAGTTATGTTCATACGCTTATTAGGTATACGTGTCTATTACATAGACATGGTCGTCATATTTACAAGTTTCATCTTGAAGTTGAAATGAGTACTGAAAATACAGTAAAATAAAAAAAAAACAAATAGTTTAGACTGAAGATTAATATCAAAAAAAAAATGCTATGCTTAGTTAAAATTTAGAGTGGCCAAAACCGGTACTTCTACCCTACTTACTAACTATCCGCATATTGCTCCCTCCACTCTTATTTACATCAACGTAATAGGTACCCGTGGACTTTGCCCCAACAAATTTACAAAGTAAAAGTGTGACGTCATACGCGCAGGGGCAGTTTCCGGAATGAAACCTCGCCCGTGTCCAGTGCATAACGCCCCAACTTTATGCATCCCTAGTTGAACATAACCGCAGCTTGCCACAGAGCAGCCAGTGTAAGAAAACGCTTGCGGACTTTTTCTGTCGTGACTTCTTATTCGTAGACGGACAATAAGTAAAGTGTGCTTAAAATATGTTCTGTCTTTGTCTGTTATTAAAACATTTGAACTTGACAAAAAGAGACAAATAATATTTTTTTAGGCAGGCCTGTGACTGTGCACTTACCTATATACTTAACTTCCCTAAGGAATGAATGATTGATTCTGTATTACGTGTGTTATGGTGAATAAGCTTTTAGTTACTCTTTACTTACTTTATATAGCACACAGCGAGTTAACGTTAGTTCACTTGACTAAGTTGACTCGTATCACAAACCCATACACGGAGTCCATTTTGTGTTTTTACAGTGTTCCTTGCTTTTGATCTCGTTGATTTTATTTTATTGGTTTTTCAACCTGGTGGCACATATTCAAGAGGTTCGTAGAAAGATGAGAATAAATTTTAGGTATATTAAAATGATGATGATAAAATGTCTGTATTTTTTTAATTTAATCGTGATCCGATGCTCTATTTTACTCGGTAATACCGTATTGACATGGTATCATATTTTTTTATCCCGGCCGCTATTACTGTAGAGTAAATAAGAGCTAGTTCTATCGTTGACAATACAATAAGATGTCAAAATCAATATGGTTTTACCAAGTACAGAGCAGAGATTCTAGGCGGTGAAATCCATATCGTCTTTGACTTGTCATGGTATTGTTTTTCACTCGGCCGCCATTACTGTCGAGTAAATAAGAGCTATCGTATCGTAGACAATACGATAACATGCCAAAGACGATATGGTATTTATCGCTTAGAACAGAGGTACAGTGGACTCCGGGAAATTGTTTGGATATTTGTAAATATTAACTAAGAAGAAATGTTACGTAGATTTTGTTAATATAAGCATAATTATTGTGACTAGTTTTGGCTTTCATATATAATTATAATAGCAAAAGATTTTTAAATCTAATATTATGTTTTGGCTCTAATGTCTATTTTTTAAGTTTAGCACTATCAAATCAATGCTTATATCGATTAAACATTTAAAAAATATTCTATGAAGTTTTTTTTTTTTTCTCTTTATTTATTTAGAAGCTTTGTTCAACCTTGAACATGTCAGCTCCAGCTGGCCTAATTCTATGAAGTATAATTGAGTTCGTAAATGTGTATACACTTTAGTACCTTGTCTACTTAATGTCATGTTTAGACTGCCATATATGAATTGTCACAGCGATTAAAGTGACAAGATATACTAACGTGTACACATATTTATAAACTCGACTGTACATTGCGATAGTCCTAAATCAACTTGAGATTTGTACTTTTCTTTCATTCACTCATGCATATGTAGAATTTCCAGAACCGCTGCGTTTTTTTCCACAAAGTACACTATCTGTGACCGCCGTTATTTGTTGTAATAGTCGTTGCTGACCAAAACGTATGTGTATTGAGAAACCTAATTAAACGCTAACTAGTTGATGATATGACTTGGCTGCGAAGTTGGGGAGGTTAATATGTGTAGATAATTATGTGGAGCCGTGGAGCTATAAAGTATGTAATATTTATGTATATGAGCACTCTATAGTATAAACAAAAGATATGACAATTACAAAAATAATAGTTGGGACAAGCTTTTGTTGCCTACTCTAAGTTTTTTGCAAATATGCTTTCCAGGTCAATGGAATGATTCCCAACACGGTCTTCGTGAAGCATAGAGGAGAACCTGTAGCCAGTTTCGGACTCCATTATCAGACCGGATCAACGATGTCATATTGCCAGATGTCCCAACTGTGTTTTGTTTGATGTTTAAAAATAAATTGCGCATTATATTTATTAACAAGCAGTTAAACTTAAGCAATTATAAGTAGTTCAGTATTATTCACATATTCAAATATTTATTATTTCTATTTATACATAATGTGAGGGCATTAATTTAAGTACATTTAGGTAGGATAGATAAAGATCTCATTACCGCCAAAAAAAAAAAGATTATTTTTAATGATTATTATTTTTATATACTTACCTTTTTATTGCTATATTTTTTTGTTGTTTTAAAGAGCAAGCAGAGGTATTTGTGTTTGTTATTTTTAGTGTGTGTGTGTGTGTAGGTGTCTGTTTATGTAAATTTTCTTGATGTGTGGCAATAAAACTTTTCTTATTCTTATTCTTATTTATTACCTATTGTCTTGTTTTTGAAGTCAATCCTTCCATCATCGGTTCCCAGGAAGTGGTTTGAATGTTCCTTACAAGATTTGACCCGGACATTCATACCAACATAATTATATACAGGCAAGTTAGTACAAAACTTGTAAAATAAATAATTAGCAATAATGTACAAATCGAATTAACACTGCAATTAATATTAATAAATGAATAGATATGAAAATGAAAATGAAAAATGAAAATGTTTATTCAGTATAAACTTAACTTAAATTAATTAAAAATTAATTAATGAAAAATGAAAAGTATTATTTTTTATTATAATTTTTTATTCAGTATAAACTTAACTTAAATTAATTAAAAATTAATTAATGAAAAATGAAAATGTTTATTCAGTATAAACTTCAGTATAATGTGGGGAAATTATATATACAATATAATGTGGGGAAATGATATACTTCATGGAACATGGTACTTCATACATAATAGACTATAATACCTATCATAATATGGTTTCACAGTTATCCACTTTAAAACCCCTTCTACCTAAAACCACACGACTTAAAGCTCAAGATTGACCTTGATGGAGTTGAACGAAAAATTGATCAACCAATTGGTCTGTTGGACAACCAAATTCAATGAAATCAAGTTGAGTAGACAACTTAACTTTAGTTGAGTTTTGTGGTTGTACTGACTGTGTAGAATCGACATAAATTCTACCCTCATAAGCTAAAAGGCTATATTTTAAATACAACAGCCAAAACAATTGGAATCATCTCCCGTTAGTAATAAGGTTGCTTTTGCTACAGGACTTTTGTCAGACATACTGCCATTTGTCTTAGTAGGGCAAAATTAGGATCTTTTTAATGGATATTGTGGGTATGAAATAAAAATAAAAACTTGTTGAATCAAACAAAATATATTTTGTGCGTCTTTATTCAAACTCAGAAGATACATATTTTTAATAATAAAACTGTACCAAAAAGCGTTATTTACAGATTAATAATGAGGTAAACACATTTTTGAATTATGACAAATTATTTGCAAATCTACTAGTCTTATGACAATAATAAATTAATAAATTCTATCTCCTAACATTATACAAAACAATCACAGAATTTAAAACTAAAACAACTGTACCAAAGTACCTTAAAACCTACCTGAGACACTAATTTTGTTTTTCAAAAGCTTGACTTTGCCAAAAATCGGCTAAGTCCCTAAACTTATCACAACACTGTCTTCGTCTCCGTGGACTACATTTAATTCTTGGCCTTTCCAAAATGCTTGTAAACTTCTTCACCAGTGTAGTCACTGACTCCTTTGAAGACCTGTCCAAAGTCTCACTTGACAACGTAGCTATAGTAGCATTAAGATGACTAAATACCTCATCTATGTATCTATCCACATCATCACTATCCCCTTTCTCTTTCTCACTTTGGTCCGCCGCTGTATCATCGAACGAGAGGTCACTAGTGGAAATGCTGCAGTGCACAACTTCTGGTAATTTCTGCACGCCTGGTTTCTTGATTTTATTGATTCTCACGGTGCTGGTTGCAGAGCACAGTTTCTCCACAGATCTGAAGATGTCATCAATATCCTCGCAGATTTCTTCCACGGATCCAGCTGATAGAATTTCGCCGCTGATAAAATAGAACTGCTTTTCTGGTGTGTTCATAGCAGCTTTGTTCAAATCTTGCAAAAAATCCTTGTAATTTACAGATTTCTTTGAAGAATTCCGTCTGACTTTCTTCAACAGGAACGATGAGTCGAAGGTAGACTTCATCAGGTCTAAATTGCTGAAGACCTTTTTCATTTTAGGGGGGTATTCGTCTTCTGTGTCTAGATCCACTGGTGTCCCCCATTTTTCATCCAGTTGAATCCACTGATCGCTTTCTGATAGGATTGCGTCTGCATCTATTAAGGCCGACATGTTTGATGCGCAAGCGTCTCGTAACTGAGGGTTGAAACAAATGACATGCGCATTTAACCGAGCGCGGGCGGTCGTTAGTAAATCACGTCGTCTCTCTTACACTTGTTAATTAGTTTGTTTTGGTAGAAAGTTGGGATTAAGAGATTAATGTTTTGGTTTTATTGGGTTTTAATGAGTTTTGAAGGATTAGGAATTAACCAATGTGTTTATGACATGAATTTAATTGCTGTTTTTGCACGTAGTAAAAGAAATTGTACTGTTAATCGTGATCTTTGAAATTCTAACAGCACCTATTATAGTGCCCGGCCGATAAGAAGTCAATCCTGACACCTGACATTTCAGTACAAATTATAACCTCAAACTCAAGAATAGGTTATAAATTGTACTGCGATGACAGCTGTCAGGATTGACTTCTTAATGGCGGGGCACTATAGGTAGTTAGTTTCATCTTATATCTTGGTTTACCTTAGATATAAAACCCATAAACACTGCATTACTTACTTACGAACATGTACCAGCTTGATAGTTGGAAATCCATTACCGTACGTTTTTCAAGGCCCTTTCTTTGTGGAATCAGCTTTCGTAGTTTGTATTTCCAAACCAATACGACTTGGGGACCTTCAAAAAACGAGCTTACTTTTCTCAAAAGCCGCAGCGCATTTGAGATTCCTCTGGTGTTGCGGGTGTTTATGGTTCGCGATGGTCACTTACCATCTCGTTTGTATGCCTCCATTTTCCCATAAAAAACGTAAACTCTAAGCTTTGTAACTTCGTGGTATGTAAGGTAAACGTCCGAGTGCTCGACATGTCAACTGCAAATATTTATTTGAGTCGTGATATTATACATTACTAGCTGTTCCCGTGTCCACTTCGTTGGGCAAAACATTTTTTTTTAGTTAATAATTTTCCCGCTAATTCCCGTTCCCGTGGGAATTTCGGGAATTCCTTTCATAGTGCACCTTTACGGTACCTAAGCTACGTCTCTTCCAAATTTCAAGTGCCTACGTTTAGCCGTTTAGGCTGTGCGTTGATATGTCAGTCAGTCAGTTTCTCCTTTTATATATTTAGATACACAAAACATTTTCATGTGATTTGGGAGATGAAACCTTTACTTTTGTTAAATGTTTTTTTTTATATGGTAACCATGTTAGTCAATCGGATTGTATGAGTAAATTTCAGATGCTTTTTTAAAAATTGGCTTGTGAAATATCAAAGCCACAACATTTCTCATCGCCTAAATAAGGTGGTGACGAAAGTAATGTTAATCTTATTTTGCTAATTGCAATTCAAAGTGTCGGGATGAATACTAGTACAACGATGAGTACTCGGACGTTTACCTTATGTGATCGAAAAAAGAGTTTTTGACTTCAGGTGCTGAACTATTGGATAGCTTTATAAAGGGCGTAACATATCAAACGATTCGTGAAGAATCAATTAGTGCCACAGGCTATAAAAAAGAATGTCTAACTTTTGATTGAGGTAACTTTACTTTACTTTTCTGAGGAAACTTTTATGTGGTCATCTTGCACCGTGTTATAAGATTTTAGGCATGTTTTCCTGCTGATCTACGCATGTTATTTGATATTATATTTAATTTAATATGTATCGCTTTATATAATGCTAGATTAAGTAGTACCATTGTAATAATGTTTAAAAAATGACTGACTGCTGAGTTTCTTGCGGCGTTTCTTCTCAGCAGTGTCTCCTCTTGGGAAGCGCTGGTAGACTCTTGACGTGTAAAAGTGCCCGTAAGGCCTACTTACTGAATAAAATGTCTTTTATCTTTTTTTTTTACCAACTTTTAGTTCATACAGAAAACTTAGCTACATTATAATAGATCCAAACTAAAACTAAACAAAACCATTTAGCGTAAACCAAAAACGCGACCAACAATCCGTGACACAATAAACCAATAGAACATGAGAATAAATAAAAATAACTGCCGAGTTATAAATAACGTGAAGTACTAGTACTCGGTATATCACGAGGCTCAGAGATTGTCACAACTGAGTTATGGCGTCACAGAACATAAAATATACAGCAAAAACTGTTGTTCTTCCAACAGTTTTGCCCCATATTAAGAATGAGCACAAACAGAATGTGGATTTGGAACGGGGGAGGTATGGAGCGGCTGTTGCGAAAAAACATTTTTTTTGCATCTTGTATTGAGTAGTGTACAGTCAAGGGCAAAAATATGTATACACTTTAGTACCTTGTCACTTTAACCGCTGTGACAGTTCATATATGGCGGTTCAAATATGTCGAAAATAGACAAGGTACTAAAGTGTATACATATTTTTGCCCTTGACTGTACATACATACATAAACTCACGCCTTTATTTCCAGAGTGGGGTAGGCAGAGCTACAGAATTTCCAACAACTATATTTTTTTTTTGATAATTCTGTAACCACATTTTGCACACTTAGGCGAAGATCACCAGTGTATTAGTGACAGTTTGCAAGCAAACCCATCACCATGTAGTACTGTTAACTACACGCCTTTATTACCTTAGTCGGCTTTTATGACATCCATGGGAAGACTTGGAGTGGCACTATGCTAATCCGGCAACCACACGGGGACCTACAATTAATAAAAATAGTGTACCTACTATAAAAAAAGTTTTAAAGAACATCAAGCATAAACGTTACAGTAAACCCGAGAGAATAACACATACAACAATAATATAAACTTGTTTGTTACTTTTTTTACCCGGTGGGTAGAATAGACTACCAGTTATGCTATTACTTGTATGTGGTGAAAACTGAGTTTCTGTATTACATAGTACTAGTAACCGAGTATAGCAACATACTGTATATAAATGAGAATAGGCATACCAAGGCTTCTATTCTAGGCAGAAAAACCATATCGTCTTTGACCTGTTATGGTATTGTTTTTAACCCGGCCGGCATTACTGTCATGTAAATAAGAGCAATCAAAATGTTGACAATGCGATAACATGTCCAATACGATATAGTTTTTGTAGCCTAGAATCTGGGCCCTGTGCACTGCTGCCATTTACCTATGAAAGTTAAATACATTAGGTATAATTCTAGTATACAATGAACGTATACAACTTCTTCTAATCACCAAAGCGTCTCCACGCCCTCCCCTGTGCCGCCACTCCTCCGATCCGAGCCCAGTCCACGGGGTAATTCGTTATTTTTATTGTTTTTTGTTATTATGATCCTGTCCCTAGGATTACTGCGATGATGCACGGGGCGCGGGATGCGTTTAATTGCTCCCAACTCCTGCGCAGGCGATAAATAAGATTAAGTTTATCGTTTATTCGTTGCGCGCTGAATATAAATTTGAGAAAATCCTAGGGTTTTGCGCTGGCCGATAGATTGCTAGTGCATTGTGGATAGTGCTTAATAAAGCAGTAGAAATAATCTACACTGGCGTGCAAATATTATGGGTCACTTTTGGAAGAATTTCAGTACAATGCAACTGCATTATTTTTGGACCATCTTCGAAAGAAAAGGCTTGATATACTGGTTTCTGATATTCAGAACGCGAATAGATGTGGTAAGAACTTTTTTACCCGACTGCAGCAAAGCCCAAAAAGAGTGTTATGTGTTTGACCTGTATGTATGTCCACATCTATGTTCTCACGTAGTTAGATTCGTCTTCACCACTAGATGTCATAAACTATATTAAAATTATTTAAATGTGAAATTTGCGAAAAAAATATAATTATACATGATAAGTAGGTAAACTACGACTTGTACTAATGTCTAACACATCCATTTTTTTTTTTGTTTTCCTCAATCGCCCAAAGGTTACCTGGAAGATATCCCTTAAAGGGATAAGTTCACCTTTGTACATTCCAATTCTGTAAATGTTGTATTTGATTTTATGTTTTTTGGACAATAAAGTGTTTACATACATACATACATAAGTAACATTACTTTGACGACATTATCCAAACAGCTGTTCGGTTTTTTTAAAGCTTGCTTTTTGTTAGACTTGTTTATTAAGTCTTGTTAATATCGAAATTGTTATTTACATAGCAATGAGTCGTTTTCGTACCTAATTATTATCATTTTAATTATCCTTTTACACTTGTAAACTTGATACAGATGTATTGAATAATCCTTTTCGTTTTTGGTCGGATAACTTCGTATTTATCTTGCTTTCTCAGTTGGCTTATTGATGGCTCCTGAAGCTAATTGAGAAAGCTAGATAAATACAAACTAATCCGACAAAAAACGATGGGAGAGGATTATTCACTACTTCTGTACTATGTTAGCTCACTTGACAGTAGGAGCTACTATTACCTCTTCTGAGAGCGTCGGTGGCCTACTGGCTTAGGGGGTCGACTCGTGATCGTAAGGTACCTAGTTCGAACCCCCGCGGTCACTATGTACCAATGAGTTTTTCTAACTTAAGGTCAATATCCGAAGCTCTTACGGTGAAGGAAAAACATTGTGAGGAAACCGGCACATTCGAACAGCTGAGTGTGTAAGAGGGTTACCTTATTACACTATTCTAAAATATGATACCTTACTACTGTTATTGATTGGTATACGTACTGTTTGGCCTAAAATCAATTGCTCGAAACTCTAACGATAACTAAAGCTATCATATTTTTAGAATAATGTGTTCAGTAAAACTGGACTATTGTTGTAAGTTAGGACCATAGTTGTGTAGTATTTGTTGTTTTTCTTCAGAGTTTGTAATCATACCAAATTTGATGCTTGTTTGTTTTACCATTTGTAAGATACTTAGTACCTACGACAAAAATAAAACGTTTCTTGTATAGGGACACCTGTATTTTTTTATATTTGACCAAAAATGTATACTAAATCCGCCGTACACATAGTCTGAAAAATCAATCCGGGCAAATATTACAGTTCAAAAGAAACATCTCTTAAAGTTAGAAGAGACGGACGGACCGACAGCGCAGGCTTAGTAATAGGGTGCCGTCGAACTCCCTCCGATTACGGAACCCTAAAAATGGAAACAACCATAACTTTCACACGACGCATTTAAGCAAAGTAACACGAAAATGTTACCGTTTTAAAACAAATGTTATTTTAACGTTACATTGTATGAAATAAACAACAATCTGCTGCGCCACAGAATTGTATGGCAATTTATAAAACTTTTTGATATTGCAAAAGTTCGTATGCAGCATGTTGGAACCGTTGCAACTTTGTGACAATACATCAGGCCATCTCATTAGTACAGTCTGATTTAGAGTACAGTTGGAACAAATATCTATTGATAAATATATATTGAAATGTGTTTTGAATGAGCGGCCTTCAAGTTGCGATCTGGTATATAAGCGAGCATAGTGGGTCGAGCATTCTATGAATGTTCGCAGTTCTTTTAAGCTCTTTTAGGTCTTACATTGTGCATTGTTATTGTTTAATGTTTGTGTGGCTGTGGCACTGCTGTGCGTGGCACTAAGTTGTATATTTCTTAATTTATATCTATTTGTGAGTTCCTGTAATTCGCTCTGTACCTCTATTTAAGCTACTAAAAGGAATTGTGAAAGCTGTTGGTTCTCTTTAAATAAATAATTAAATAATGGTTCTTCAACAAATACGTTTCAATAATCCATAGGTTCTAATAAAATAGACCGACACTAACCGGTGGTTGTCCGTGCTTCTATAGTTTGAACTCGAAGATCGAAGGTTGATCACTAAATTAAACTGGTCTAAAGTGCCTTTGAAGACACACTCACTACTACTCTTTTTATTGCTTTTCCTGTTTTTACTTCTTTTTTTTCTGTGTGTAGTGAATAAATGTATTTTCCTTTCTTTCTTTCTTTTCCTCTGCGTGTTGGCTTCAGCTCCATCGCCTTCCAGGTCCAGGTCCTGGGCAGTGATTCTGTAAACAACGCCGGTCGTGCGGACTGTCGAGTGATATCCAAGCGGCGAGATTAAGTAGTCCCGTCAGTGCGAACAAAACACATTGTAGCGCGTGCATTTTCAATTTAGCAGCACGATGGGTCGAACGTATAAGGCTGATTAATTGAAAATGCACGCGCTACAATGTGTTTTGTTCGCACTGACGGGACTACTTAATCTCGCCGCTTGGATATCACTCGACAGTCCGCACGACCGGCGTTGTTTAAAGAATCACTACCCTGTGATTGGTAAAAACGTAAATGAGAATTTGTATGAAGCAGAAATTACGCGACAAAAATACGCAACTCACAATAAAAAAAATTACGCTCCGCTGGCTTCACCCTTAAGCATAAGCTGAAGGTGGTCCAAATAGCAGTTTCTGATCTATCTTTAGTGCAGAATTCAAAATGAATTATGATGCCAAAAGACCTTAGCCTAACCCCCTTACTTATAAAAGTGGAATAAGCTTGGAATAGTTTATGCCATGCGTTGTCCTTATCTGTAATTGTGACATTTGCATCTGACAGAAAGTGAAAAAGCATGGCATAATCTAATCCTAGCTTATTCCACGTTTATAAGTAAGGGGGTAAGACTTTACACTTTGCGTAGAATTTGCTATTTCCAACATTTAAGGTAGTTACCGTCCACGTGGCGTTCGTTTTTTACAAGCTTTTGTTTAACTTGCAATGTGTGTATGTAAGGGTTAAATCTTGCAAGTTAAATTTGACCCACTTCCCGGTTTCCGATGAAGCTGAAAATTTGCATACGCCTTTAGTTCAAATGACAATACAATAGTATAGTACCATCGAGCTGGTCTGATGATGGAGACGGGGTGGTCGTAGGAACTCTTAAATTACACATGATAAACCCGTCGTGTAAGGGCTTGTTAGAACAAAATAAAGTACAGTCGGCAATAAAAACTTGTCCGAAAAATAAAATTTATGGCAGAGACTTATTTTTCACTTGTTTTTACATTACTAAGACAAGAAGTCAAGTCATCAAGGTACCTTGCATTCCCTTCCCATTCAGTTTAACAGCCAATTCCCCTCCCAACTGTACTTATTAATAAATCCAGAATCTCATTTGCGCGCTGTTACTAACGAACACCCGCTACAAAAGGTACGTTTCTACGTTAATATTAAATTACAACTTTAATATGGCTGTATGACTGTTAACGATAATTGTAGTGATGGTAGCGTTTGTTTCGAGTTGTTCGTTTTTAACGGTTATTTTTGGTTTATCGTTATTTAACTGTTAATTTCCATCTAGTTTTAAAGAACCAAAATATTCAGTTGGTTTATGCATAAAATACATTCGTTTAATGTATCAGAATAGTATTGAAAATAACAAAATAATATTACATGATTTTCAAGTAGCAAGTACCTGGTGTTGGAACCAGTATTGGACAAAGACCAATGATAGACACTTGAGTATTATATTTGAATTAAAAGTTAAGTGTCTATTACTGGTGCTTGTCAACTAACAGTGTCCAATACTGGTGCCACCACCTTAAGTACAGCCAGCTAATTTGACAAAACTTAGTCAATAAAGAGTAGGTACAGTCACGAGATTTAATTTGGTACCCACCTTAGGTCCAAAGTCAATCTGACATTCTACAACAATAAGGTTGAGTATCTTGAAAATTACAAATGACTTGACATCTCTAATGACATTGACGACTTCAAGCATATTTTTCTTGAAATGGGTCCCAAATTAACGCTCGTGACCGTACATAAAAAAACCGAGGGAACATTTCACTCGGATTAACTTATCCCAAAATAACCTCTGAGTTATACTATGGGTACTAGACAAAGATACACATACTTATAAAGATAAATACATAGAAAAAGTGCAAGCATCAAGTACAAATACTCGCGCTCTTCACATAAATAATTGTTCTTATACCGGGATCGAACTCAGGACCCTACCTTATTAGGCAAAGTACCAACTAGGTTTACCATCTCGTCGGATTTCAATCATCCTAGTTACATTAATTTGACTACATATCAAAATAAAGCTTCAAAAAATTACGAAATGAATCATTTCAAACAGCGAAATGATAATTTACAAGCGCGCGATGACGGTGTAATGGAGGCATTATGGGTAATTAATTTATGATAATGTCCGATACTGCGATATATTGCGATATGGTCGGTGATCTTGCAATACAACGTAAGTAAAAAAATCAATAAGTTGCAAAATGTATCTTACTGACTTACGTACTAAGGTGTACTTTGCGACTTATTTAATTTGTTACTTACGCGGTATTACACGATTACTGGTGATATGGTAATCGAAAAGTTTCAGATTAGGATTAAATGTAACAGTTTTTGACCGACAAAAAGAGGGGTAGTTATTAGTTTAAATTGTGTATCTGTGTGTTTGTCTGTGGCTTTGTAGCTCTCAAACGGTAGACTGATTTGTACGCGTTTTTTTTTAAAGAATGCTAGAAATGAAGAATAAAAGAAGATGTAGTGACTAAGATTAAAAATGGCATGCTTCGATGGTTCGGTCATTTGGAAAGGATGCATGAAAGAAGATTGACGAAAGAGATATACAGATCGAAAGTGAGTGGACGGGTCGGAAGGGGCCGCCCTAGGCGTACTTTTTCGAGTCAAATCGGAGAAATACTGGAAAAGGGCCGAATCTTAAGTACCCGAAACCGACGTGCGTGCATGACTCGATGTATGAATGTGGAAGAAGCGAAAGAAATTTGTCAAGATCGTAGCAAGTGGAAAGAAGTGGTCTCTGCCTCACCTCTGGGAAACAGGCGTGATTTAATGTATGTATGTATGTATGTATGCTAGTTTACTCGGCAGGTTATTGACCTAAGTTTTATCAAAATTGGTTGTGCCGTCTTAAAGATATTGGCTCTGAGAGGAGATGACGCTTCTACCTCTTGGTTATTTTTCGTAAGTTATCATGCTTTTTGAACTGTTAGTTAAAACTGAATGCACCTTCCAGTTATCAACTTAACGGAAAAAAGTAGCCACCTTTTCCCGTTAAGCTGACTACTCAAAGGGTAATTGTTATTAAAGTTTGTTACTTATCCCATAAATTGTGTTTTTACTTGCACTATAGTCTATACTTTTAGGTTTTTTTTTTAAACCAAACTACCACGTGATTTCTGCTTCTATTGGCTGATGATAGTTCGTAGCTAAACACTGATACGTCAAAGTGCAATAAAACAGTTTTGATTGGCTGTTTAACAATGTCACGTGGTTTGGATCGTTTACAATTTTTTAAATACCTTCAAGTATAGACTATACAAAAACGTATCGTCTGATTGCAAGAAAATTCTTTAGTTAATTAGAAAACACAATAATAGTAATGCCACTGGACGCTCAGCGTTTCGCAGTCTTAAGTAAATACATATAAGGACGGTTTTCATCTATTTTCTTAAGTACATTTGGGTAAGGAAACTGGCGTGGCATTGATTGCAGTTTCAAGTTAATAAATCAAAGAAACGACGCCGCTTATTATGAGGCGGGAGCGATTGGGGCGAGTTTAAATATAAGATTGTTCCTGTTCAGATCCACCGATGTCTGATAGGTACTGACAAAATAAATTGGGGTATGCCTACATTTCTCAAAACGAATCCTAGCTTTAATTTGAAAACAAGTCTGTGGTCAATTTGAAAGAGATGAAAAAGGCTGTCAAGATTTTTGTCTGGTATGCAACAAATATCTATACTTGGTAATGTGGGGCTACACCGCCGAGGACCACTGCAGTGTACCACTGTAGTCCCGTCAGAGCGAACAAAACACATTTTAGCGCGTGCATTTTCAACTAAACAGCCTTATACGTTAGATCCATCGGCAGAAACCATGCTGCTAAATTGAAAATGCACGCGCTAAAATATATTTTGTTTGCACTGACGGGAATACTTAAACTCGCCGCTTGGACATTCACTCGTTCGTCCGTCCGACCGTCGTTGTTCAGAGAATCACTACCCTGCACGCAGCAAGACCTATATGACGCCAGCAATGCCGTTGAATATTGGTCAGCTCATATAGGACATGCCGTCGACACGCTAAGAAGAAGAAGTAGGTGTAACTTTCAACTCCAGGAAATATAAACGATTTGGTAAAAAAAAAGATTGATTTTAAAATAAAAATCTCACACATAAATAAAAATTCGAGGGTCGCGTGGTCAAACGCGATAAATCAAAATAATTGTTTATTCAAATTTGAATTGTTTTGATGTTTTCATTAATGTTCTTTTTGACACAACAAGTTTTATCGACTTATCGGGTTTGACCACGCAACCCTCGAAATATTGTTCTTTTACATGAATAACATTGTAGGACAATCTCACACAAATTGACCTAGACTTAAACTAAACACTAGGTATGTACACCATAGGTACTAGACCACGAACACTCATCACACAAAAAAAATCCCACACTTGGAATCGAATACGGGACTGCTAGCTAGTAGGCACTATAAATATCAACTTGGCTAAACGCCGTCGAAAATATAATCCATTTTATTTTTATTGAAAACTACCAAAGAGGTAATGCGTTTAACAATACCTTCTTAAAAGGATAAGTATTCCTAGTAGGCTGATGGAACCAGTAATGGACAAGGCACCAATAATGAACACTTGATTCTTATTTTACTGAAGATAAGGGTTATTCATTTGTTTTGAAACAATCAATTCAGGACCGTGTGAAATTTGAATTAAGAGCGAAGTGTCCATTACTGGTGCCTATCACCCGATATTTTTATCAAAGTTTCGTTCTCTTTTCCCCCTACAACTCGTGGTAGTCCTCCGGACTAACCCCACATTTGGTATGAATTTAATCAGTCCCCGATAGCCGTTGTTAAAATGATTTATTCGCCTCGGTGCGGTAGTTTTTAGATCGCGTTCTAGTTTTATGGCTAAACCCGATCTGATAAAACACGGCATAACTTTTGGGAATTGGCTTATTAACGGCCGTATTAATGGCTTGATTTTTGGAAATGATGTGATTATGTTTGATTGGCATTTTATTCTGCAGAATAGGGTTATAATTAAATATTGTGTGGCTGTCAAGTTATATTATTACAAGATTCATGTAGCAAATTATTATAAGTACCTATAATGAGTGATGTCCAAGCGGCGAGATTAAGTAGTCCCGTCAGTGCGAACAAAACACATTGTAGCGCGTGCATTATCAGTTAAGCAGCCTTATTGTATATTAGGTTATTTTTTAAATATTTATTTATTTTGCCACTTTTGAAAAGAAAGAAAAGTAAAGAAAATTAGTGTCCGACCGAAATTTCGGTTTCGGTTTCGGTTTCGGCCAGTTTCGGCCAAAAAATCAAGTTTAGGCCCGAGTTTCGGTTTCGGCCAAAAACGGCCGAACCCTTCGGCCGCGCCGAAACTTACAACATCGTACCTTGTGTTACAAATAATGTATTTTTTTCACTTTATAGGGTAGTTAAATTTTCAAACAGAACCTCTGTAACTGTGCTGAAATTTCATTGTGATAAATCTTTGAAAGTAGAAACCTGTAATTATAGGTCGGCGAGATATTAATTTTAGAAAAAAACGGGCTTACTAACATTTTTTCGACTTTTTAAGGACTTTTTTTTTATATAAAAGGTTCGGTTTCGGTTTCGGTTTCGGCCGAAACTACAATGAAACCGAACCTTCGGTTTCGGTTTCGGTTTCGGCAAAATAACATGTTTCGGTCGGTCACTAAGAAAAATACATTTATTCACTTCACACATGACACAAAAAAAAACAGAAATAGCAATAATAAGAGTACCTACCTAGTGAGTGTGTCTTCGCGACAGTGAATCGGACACTGGCTCAGCATAATGCTGAGGTGTTATACACGTGTGTGATTTTCACTTTAGGTGCAAACTTGTATTTGTCCAACCCCATGCATTATCCTTAGGTTTTAGGGTTAGCTGGTAGAGATCCCATTTAGGGATAGGTTCGTATTTGCACATTACTTTAATAACAATGTTGTAATATTTATATATTTTTTGTCCAACGAATTTACATACCTACATACATTATTTAATTAATTGCGGAAAGTTAAAACGTTAATATAAAGCTCTAAAACCAGCTAGTTTCTTGCTTTATAATTTAGCTTTTGGCCATGACTTTGTCCGAGTAGATTTCAATTATCGATATTTTCTCGGAATCTATATTCCGGGATATACATGTGTTAGGATATAAGCTATCTCCATTCCAAATTTCATCCAAATCCGTCTAGACGTTGTAGTGAGAATGAGTAACAAACTAACACACACACACACACACACACAAACACGCTGTTTTTTTTTTATGGCATCGAGTAGACAAACGAGCACACAGGCCACCTGATGGTAAGTGGAAACTGTGACCCATAGACATTCGCAAATCGCAATCACAAGACTGCAATGCAATCCTAAGACTGCAAATGCGTTGCCAACCCTGAGGCTAAGATGGAATGCCTCTATGCTAGTCATTTTACCGGCTGTCTTATCCCCAAACCGGAACACAACAATGCGAACACTGCTGTTTCGCGGTAGGTTAATGGATAAGATGGTGGTAATGATCCGGACGGACCCTGCACAAGGTCCTACCACCCGCAAATTTATGTGTAGTGGTGTATAGGCTATCTCCATTCCACATTTCATCCAAATCCGTCTAGTTTTTTTACCGTAAACAAGTAAGACATACACACAAAATTTAGTATAGTATAAGTGTGATTGACTCATGAATACAGTCAACCAATTTGATTTTTAGGCCACTTTGGACTATGTTAAAGTGACGTTGTCAACAGAAACGTAAGAGAATCCCTATGATTTGGTTTACAACTTCACGTTGACAAAGTCCATAGTGGCCTAGGAATCAAATTGGCTGACTGTACGTTACCGATCAAATATAATAGGTATAGTCAATTAGTCACGATAAAAAAAGTTCAGCACCTTAAGAGCGTTGAAATGGAGTCGAAAAGTGACGAAACTTTTTTTACCGTGACCATACCTACTTAAATGTGCAATCTTTCCTTAAGTACATAATTATCTTAGTATTTCTTCCACAGAGAAAGGTACAAAATTATATTCATTTCTTTTCAGTTATTCCATAATGGGTATTCACAAACTATTATTACTTCAGTACCTACTTTTAATAATAGAGAAAAAGTTTCAGAGCAAATCCGTACCTAAAACTACGCCTATTACCGTCTAGTTTTGTATCAGCAACCAAATCATTATTCTCTAAACAGCACTTAATTGTCCATAACCTGTCACAAAACATTACAAAACAACGTAACTCCACCTCAACGCTATCTCAATAACAGTCGTATCTGTATATAAATTAGTTTCAAATTCTAATGACAAATAATACGAAGTTAAGACATTTTAGAAGTTTTAAGCGCGTGCGCAATGCATACGATTATTGCCGTATATCACATTTTATCACCACATATCATTATTTATCACGCAGATATCATTGAGTCCCGGCACTATAAATCTAGACTAATTTTATGAGGGATATTGGAGGGAAAATAGAGGTTTGCGGGCTCAATACGTTCACATATGTAATTTATTATAATGGAGCCAGAGCTTTAATGAATTCATTATTAATTTAACCATAAAATAACTAAATGAAAAGCAAGCTTTAAAAACCTGACTGCATTGTTCGATATTGTTATTAAACCCGTTAATGTTACTATATTTGTATACAGGGTGACCTCTAAGACGTAATACAAAATTATATTTTCTGGATCTTCTCATGAGTACGATCAACTTTTACAATGGGACCAACTTCGAAAACGTAAACATAAAATCGACGTCTCCATACAAATTGTGAAACCGGCTGATTGCTTTTAGTATGGGAGATTCAATTTTTTTCTACCGATTTCGATATTAGTCCCATAGTAAAAGTTGATCGTACTCATGAGAAGATCCAGAAAATATAATTTTGTATTACGTCTTAGAGGTCACCCTGTATATTTGAGATGGTCTATTTAAGACCTTTCAAATCATATATTGTAATAATAAGAAGACGTAAATAGTTGTCATTTTGCCACAGTTTAGGTATCCTATGTGAAAGTATTCTAACAATACCACACATATTTAAAACGGCTCAGGCGTTTAGAAGTCAGGGTGGAATAAAGAATCGTACATACATACATGGACACAGAAAACATTACACTCCTTTTTTTGGGTAGTGGTGTAAATAAGTGTTCGTTTTATGAGACTATTATTTTATTAACTAACAGATAATGTTTCGTGTAACCTATTTAATAAGTAAATACTAGTAATTGCCCGTGACTCCGGCCGCGTAGAATTCGTTTATAACTACCTCGGTAAAAAGTACTTAATGCCCTTTCTCGGGGTTCAAGTTAACTTCATACCAAACTAAACAAAACAAAACAAAACAAACAAAGTTACTTTAATATATCGTTCATTGAAAAAAAAACGGACACATTCCAAAATGAGTCAGTGTTGCATTTTAAAATTAGAATCTATTCTATAAGATTTTTAATGCAAGAGCAAATTATTTTGGAATGTGTAAGACTGTCCGTGTACTAGCCTCAGCCCGCGACTTCGTCCGCGAAGATTTCGATTATCGTTATTCCCTCGGAATCTTTCATTTTTTCCGTGATAAAACTTTCTTATAAATGTAACCTAACAAATATGTATGCCAAGTTTCACCCTAATCTGTTCAGTGGTTAAAACGTGATTGAGTAACAAACAACCAAACATACAAATTTTCTCATTTATAATATTAACTTAGTAAATATAAGATAAGATAAGTATGCTATTGACGTTACTAAATAATCCGCAAAATTAAATATATTATGTATGTAAACCACCATTTCATAAAATTATCCATATAAAACGCCAATTTCATAGGTAAAGAGACCTAATATTTAATACTTAAAACATCTAAGACAGTTAATGGTATAACTTCATTATGCCACTATACTTTAACGTATAGCATTATAACCCTATTCTAAGCCACAACTAAATCCTAACGTAAAATCTAACAACCCAGCGACTAAACACGTAAATTCACGGCCGATGACGGCTATAGCGTCATTACCGTCATTACGATGACGGCGATGACCTACGTCATTGTGCAAACGATGCTGTGGTTTAAAATTTGGTTTAGATAAACCGGTTTAGGCTTGGAATTTGCATGCATGATGCACATGTATGTTGACGACACGTTAGCTTAGTTGGTTGTAACTCTGCATACGAAGTAGGTTTTTCGAGTGGTAGGACCTTGTGCAGGGTCCGTCCGGATCGCTACCACCATCTTATCCATTAACCTACCGCCAAACAGCAGTGTTCGCATTGTTGTGTTCCGGTTTGGGGATAAGACAGCCGGTGAAATCACTAGCATAGAGGCATTCCATCTTAGTCCTCAGGGTTGGCAACGCATTTGCAGTCTTAGGATTGCATTGCAGTCTTGTGAATGCGAATGTCTATGGGTCACAGTCAGTATCGGGTGGCCTGTGAGCTCGTTTGTCATCTCTATGCAATAAAAAAAAAAAAAAAAAAAAAGCTTGCGGTCCTGGGTTCAAAAATCCAAGCAATTGTGTGATATAAGCTCATTTGTTCCTGAGTCTTGGATGTTTTCTATAGTTTAGTTTAGTTTAGTTTATTTATTCATCAATGTAATATTATTGCATGTCAAAAAATACGAAATTACATTGAGATCGTCAAACATAAATACTAATAATCAAAGAATTCAATTCGGCCGATGACGGCTATAGCGTCATTACCGTCATTACGATGACGGCGATGACCTACGTCATTGTGCAAACGATGCTGTGGTTTAAAATTTGGTTTAGATAAACCGGTTTAGGCTTGGAATTTGCATGCATGATGCACATGTATGTTGACGACACGTTAGCTTAGTTGGTTGTAACTCTGCATACGAAGTAGGTTTTTCGAGTGGTAGGACCTTGTGCAGGGTCCGTCCGGATCGCTACCACCATCTTATCCATTAACCTACCGCCAAACAGCAGTGTTCGCATTGTTGTGTTCCGGTTTGGGGATAAGACAGCCGGTGAAATCACTAGCATAGAGGCATTCCATCTTAGTCCTCAGGGTTGGCAACGCATTTGCAGTCTTAGGATTGCATTGCAGTCTTGTGAATGCGAATGTCTATGGGTCACAGTCAGTATCGGGTGGCCTGTGAGCTCGTTTGTCATCTCTATGCAATAAAAAAAAAAAAAAAAAAAGCTTGCGGTCCTGGGTTCAAAAATCCAAGCAATTGTGTGATATAAGCTCATTTGTTCCTGAGTCTTGGATGTTTTCTATAGTTTAGTTTAGTTTAGTTTATTTATTCATCAATGTAATATTATTGCATGTCAAAAAATACGAAATTACATTGAGATCGTCAAACATAAATACTAATAATCAAAGAATTCAAAAATAAATAATTATTATAACAACAACAATTACACATCTAATAAAATGGTCTCTCGTCCGATGTCAATATAATGTACACAAATTAATAAAGTCAACATAATAATTAAAATAAATTTACATTTCCAGTTCCATATTGTACTACTCGTACTCTACCACGGTGTATAATGGTAATGGATTATCCAATAAAAGGTTTCTCAGCTGATGTTTAAAATGCTTCGTCGGATTGTAAATTTTTAAGTTTGGCGGGTAGACGATCTTTGTACGTGGGACCGATGACACGCGGGTTCATACCCGCAATATATTTGAGTACTTATTTATGTATACAAACTAATAAAATTTGCGCGAGAAAAAATCTTATTCAGCATACTAGGTATCTGCGAAAGCCTTTGTCATAATTTTATTAGTCGTAAGTATGATTGAAATACACACAACATTACTAAGTTTCACATTAACATAATATAAGTAACAGTCAAAAAGATTTAAGAGACAAGGTTTTGCTGTCGCCTGTACTTTTTTTGCAGTCATTATCTACTTATGAAGACTATACTAATGATTTCCAACACGGTCTACGTTAAGTATACAGGGTGTTTGGCAGTCGGGTGTAGGGGTTTTAAGGGATGATAGTCAGGGTCATTCTGAACATTTTTGACCACATTTACTATTATGCTCATTTTAATAGAATTTTTTGTAATTTTTCCTTATGTCCGTGATACGAAAAACCCCTTAATTCAAGTATTTTTTTTTTTTAAAACAGTGTTTTCTTGAATGATTTGAATTACTATGAAATAAGGAAGTTTTAAATCCACATGCCATTTTTTTTCCTTACAACTTTTTGAGTAAACGCGCTGAGTAACTTCTCCATACTATGAGAACCCCGCGTTCGTTTTTCACCAAGTATGAAAAAAACAATTTTGTGACTATACTCAAAGAATGTAAGGATAAAAAAATGGCATGTCCTAACCCACCCAACCGACTGCCAAACACCCTGTAAAGCGGGGATCCGGTCACCGCCCTCCAGCTCTATCATCAGATTAGCTCTTAGGTACCATTTAGGTCATCCATGTCATGTGGTCCAAAAATTTTGAAGCGGATATCACACACACAGACGAACACTGCAAAAATAAAATCTAATATTCAACATTTAACAGAATATTTTCCACAAGATTTCATGCATTAGGAAATTCAAATTTAAAGTGACAAAGCGACCTACGACCATACACCAAAACTGAAAACAATGACTACATCAAGTGCTCATTACCTCAATCTAATTGGGCGTCATTACCGTAGTCGAATTAACCCGCCATTTTGTCGCGGACCAACGGGCGCCAACGACTGAAACCGATGGCTTTTTGATAATGATTATGTATTATTTTGGAAAAATAATCATTTAATTAATTGACCAGTTAGTCCTATCGTTTTGTGAGGTTATTGTGTAGAAAACAAAGACTTACCTTACTTATAAACGCTTGGTGTAGTTTATGCCATGCTTTGTCCTTATCTGTAATTGTGACATTTGCATCTGACAGAAAGTGACAAAGCATGACATAAACTATTCCAAGCTTATTCCACGTTTATAAGGCGGGGCTATTGCGTTTGAGGGGCTATTGTAACTTTTAAAGATAAAGATAAAGATAAAGATAAATTTATTCGCAACAATACAAAACAACATTAGGTACATAGATACAAAAAATAAGACAGAGAAACAGTTGCGAAACGGTCCCAACTCAGCATACGCACAGCATTTTCGTACTAAGACATGTTCTTATTTTAAAATTAGTATTAAACGTTAGAATAGCCCCTCAGACGCAATAGCCCCGCCTGACCTTACATAGTTCGTCATTCCTGTGGTCACTGATGCGAAAGCGAGAAAACAAAAAATTATAGGATGAAATGTGTGGTCAAAGTCAAAGTCTAATAATTGAAATGCGCTCCCTATTTCATTTTAAATCTTATTCGTTCGTCAAATTTTGAAAAAAGTCGCGTTTCTTTCAGTTTCTATTTCAGTAAAAGAAATATGCGTATCTCAACTTAAATTGCGTGTGTTGTGTGTTTGATATCTATGTATAGCTGTCCGTGAAAAAAGTATTATTAACTTATGTACCTGTATATCTATGTGTCTGTTTATAGCATCAAAGCTGCCAAACGGCTGAACCGACTTGAAAGTATTTTTTAAAATGATGAAAATCGGTTATAATATAGTTTATAGCGACTCGTCCTCGCTTCGCTTCGGTTTATGTGAGTTTTCTGTTACCCCATACATAAAACAAAATTTATCATACATAAAAACCTAGGCGTACTTTTTCGAGTCAAATCTGAGAAATACTGGAAAAGGGCCGAATCTTAAGTACCCGAAACTGACGTGAGTGCATGACTCGATGCATGAATGTGGAAGAAGCGAAAGATATTTGTCAAGATCATAGCAAGTGGAAAGAAGTGGTCTCTGCCTACCCCTCTGGGAAACAGGCGTGATTTAATGTATAGTATGTATGAAAAAACCTTCCTCTTAAATCACTTACCTATCTATTAAAAAAACCGCATCAAAATCCGTTGCGTAGTTTTCAGGATCTAAGCATACATAGGGACAGAGTACACACAGCGGGAAGCGACTTTGTTTTATACAATGTAGTGAAGTTCTAAAAGTAACGGTTTTTTTAAATCTATTAAAACATTACATTAAGCAATCGAAGTTACTATGCAGTTATAATACTTAAGTCTTAGTCCACATACTCGCTCGTCCATAAAGCAACGTCCACACGGACACAAGGCAGTGTCCACAATGACACAAACGGCGTAGAGGCAGTAACGCTAAATCCGGCGCGCGCGTCGCATATTGCCAATATGCCGCTAGATTTAAGATGGCGGCCGGCGACTTGGCTTGTTTTAATTGGTCAGTGTATTGGGAACTTTTGGAGTGGTTATTACCACCTGGTCGTATTCAAATCATCAATGACCTACATTCTCAGCGTGAGTGTATCAACTTGTACAACTTAACAATGGAGCTGCGCTGAGCTGGAGCTTTTTTAGGGTTGGGAGGCAACCGAGCATGTAAGGCTACCTGATGGGAAGTAATCACCACCGCCCACAACACCAGCAACTCAAAGAGAGATGGGAGCCTAATATAGCAGTGATTATCGCGTGACAAAATGTGGATAAAACATCCCTCACTTTTTGACACATACATGTTTGTTGGTGTTTATGGGCGGTAATTTGTGAGCGTCGGTGGCCTAGTGGCTTAGCCTAAGCCACTAGGCCAAGCCTTAGGGGGTCGACTTGTGATCCTTGCGTTCACGGTGTACTAGTGAGTTTTTTTAACTTAAGTGCATTATCCGGTGCTTTTAATGGTAATGGAAAAACATCGTGAGAAAACCTGCACATTCGAACAGCTGAGTGTGTACCTATCCGAACAGACCCATCTGTAAGATAAGATAAGATAAGATTGGCGGTGATGATTACTTCCTTACCTCCGTATTGTTGTGTTGGTTTATTGAGATATAGATGGTTTTTTTCTGTCTGTTTTTAACTTATTCCACTTTAGTTAGCATAAGGAATATTTTTTACCTCTGAAACCTGGTTGCTGACCGGACAATTTACTTTGGGACTTATATTAATCTTGGTATAAAAATCTTAAGTCCGATCTCAGTCTTCTATTTCTCTAAACGAATATAGAACACATCTATAGAATTAACTGCGGACATTCTTTTTAACGAAATAATTCAACTTTATCTGAGCCCCGTTTTACCCACTCTGTATAATTCGTTTTCATTCGCAGCAAACCGCACGGCACGAGTTAGGGCTGCGTACGGCGCTGCATTGCAAGCGCTGTTTACTGCCCAGTGACAGCCCTGTGGTGTTACACTCTACGAACCAGCGTAACATGACCTCCTTTAGGGTATTCACTTACAGCTCTCGTCAGCGTTGCAAGATGTCAATTATTAATAGCCGATTTTGCGCGAAAAGGTCTAAAATTACTAGCTATTTTTTATGGCATTGAGAAATCACACGAGCACACAGGCCAGTCGATTAACTACCTAACTAACAGTTGATTAACATTGATGAACAGTGACATTGGTACTTATACAGTTAAATTCTCAAGACTGCAATCGTAAGACTCGAAATGTTTTTTTTTTTTTTTTTTTTTATAATAGAGGGAGGCAGACGAGCAGGCGGTTCACCTGATGGTAAGTGATCACCGTCGCCCATGGACACCTGAAACACCCGGGGGGTTAAAGGTGCGCTGCCGGCCTTTTAAGAATGTGTAGGCTCGTTTCTTGAAGGTTTCCATGTTGTACCGGACCGGAAATACCATTGCAGGTAATTGATTCCACAGTGTAGTTGTACGTGGCAAGAAGTTTCTTTTGAAGCGTACGGTGGTACTCCGCCAGTCATCCAGGTGCTGTGGATGGAATTTTAATTTGTGGCGAGTAGTTCGGTGGTGAAATTTTGCAGCAGGTATTAGCTCGAACAATTCGTCAGAGCACTCCCCATGATATATGCGGTAGAAGACACACAGAGATGCAATATCTCGCCGCAGAGCAAGGTGGTCAAGCCGACCGGTGAGAACATCGTCGTCGACGATCCGAGTCGCACGGCGTTGTACACGGTCAAGAGGAAGAAGCTGATACTGAGGTGGTGAGGTGTGGAGATTCTAGTATTTTTAATAGGTTGTCTTTTCCCCACATAGGTACCATAGCAATACGTAAGCAGCTCCTTGGCGGTAGGCACTTTAACTGCACCAACCCGCTAGGCGAGTCCGTTTTGTATGAAAATCAGAGCTCTGGCAGCAAATGTGTAGGAAAAGATGGTGAAAAAAGAGCCGAATTTAAGTAGTCCTGTCAGAGTGAACGAAACACTATTTAGCGCGTGCATTTTCAATTTGTCGTTGCTTCTGTCGATGAGATCGAACGTATAAGGCTGCCTAATTGAGAAGCACACTCCTCGAAGGACCTTGCACAAGGTTCTACCACAGAGTGAATATATTGTGATTTTGGATGCAGCTCTTTCGACGAAGCGACTTAGTTATAAGTACTTTACTCTGCCATACGACAACAGTATAATTAGGTACAAGATAGAAGTAAGATGAGCTGACCTAGGAATCCATGGATCGATATCGATAAAATCGATTATCGATACATTTTTCCTATACTAGTGATCGCCCCCAGCATTGTATATAGTTTTTGTAGTGTTGTTCTGAAGACTAACTAGTATAAATTCACACAGCATATTAAAAAAATATGACCTCCAGTAAAATTTAAGTCATTTACCCACCAGAAATGGATTTAACAGTCAAGACGTTTAACACCCGAAAATTTGGATCAAGTTCCGATCGTTTATTTAAGCAATAGTAAATTTGACGGTTAGTGACTAATGAAAAAAAAAGAATGAGCAAAATTCCAAAAACCGTTTTGAAAAAAAGAAGAATAGAATTACTTTACAATTTTAATAAAATAATATTTTTACACACAAAACTTGGAGTGATCACTAGTGTACAAAACAAGCATCGATAATTCAGTTTATCGACATAGGGAGTTCCCTGTCATTAAATTTTACCCCCTGGATTCCTAGGACTGAAGATGAGAAACAAATTGAAACAAAACCCTTGTAATATTTTTTCTACAGGGTCCGTCAATTCCCTCAGCGTTACCACAGGTTACAATCTCGATGTCATCAGCCGCCGCGCCGTAACGCAGCCGTAAGCCGCGCGTAAATTAGCCGTTCCTAATTAACGTCAATAATTTGATCGTTCCGTGAGTTTACGGCCTCGTGAACGTAAACTAGGGGCGCAGTGGTACCAGGGGTGCTCGATGTAATTATCTTATTAAAAAAAAAGCATACAGAATAATTCCTTATAAGATATTATGGTATTTGTAAACATAGCTCACCTTGAAAATGTATGATTTTTACAAATGACAACACTTTTACCCAAACCCCTTTAACCCGGCTATCCATAGAAAGAACATCGTTTTTTTTCATGTAGTTTTATAATAGTCCCCTGCTGGATGGGCATCTCCCAATGAAAACTATATTGCGAAATCGATCCTGTTGTCAATTTAATGAGACTAGATCTCGGTATTTTTTTACGACAAGGAACGAAAAAATGAAAAACCTATAAACCTATTTCAATAAAAGCATTAATTATTCCTTTCTATCCAACTCAATTGTAATCATGATAGATAAGGATGGAGCATATTTTCAAGCACACTATTGCTAGCTAGCTACTAGCTATTGTGGGTAGCGCGTTTATGAACGGGAGATAGTCCTCCAGGGCCAATATTCAATCAAAAACTGAGATACTAAGGCAACAGTTCCATTTCCAATCCTCAGTCAGATTGTTATAAAATCTATTTTCCTGTTGCAATAATTGCCTTGTAAGATTTAGGAAGTTACTTATTTCGAAGATTTCCTGAATAAGTTAGCTACTTATAGTCTACTACTAGTTATTTAAAGGTTCCTGAATTGGGATTGACTAAAAAAAATAACTCACGGTTTTTACTTTCTCATTCGAAAGAATAGGAAGTTTTAAGACACCGATTTCATTAATTTTGTATTTGACCCAATAGTTTTGTTTTAATATCTTTATTTATTTAGCAGACATTTTATGGATGACATGATTATTTTAAATTTGGGATGGCATTTTCTAATAAATTACAACAATTAAATGATATCCAATGAAAAAAAGTGATTGTAATAGCCTATTAAAACATACTATTTCAAGCTGTTTTCGCCTAACCCGTAAGATACACCTAGGAGGGCTTCAAGCCGAAAACGAAAGTCAAACAAAGGTTAAATATACTTTTGTCGAAATATCCAAAATAGATAAATATTTCAAAAACGCAATAACGTAACGGTTTCAAAACTCTATTCCTCGAAATGGTTTTCGAATTGGAGTATTTGTAAAAATATGAACAATCCCAATTGTTGTTTTTCAATCAGTTTAAACAAAAAAAAATCCTTAAGGAAACTCCAGGTTTAGTTTTAGCCATTTTAAGCCACTTTTGTAAATGACTGTTTGTTTCTGAAAAAAAAACAATTACCATGTTTCTAAAAAAAACGTTATGAAATGGGTTTTAATCTCGCAAAAACAACCTCGAAACTACAAACGAGAGCCAGTAGTGCCACAATATCTGTTTCACGACGAAACATTAACACAACTTTATTGTCCAACGATTTCGAAATCGGCAGCATACTGTGGCGGCCATTTTATCGACAATATACGGTGGAATTAAAAATACATAAACATGTTGCATTTTACGATAATTACGCTACACTATTCATTGGTCGCATTATAATGCGAATGATACGTAAATCGTTTTAAATGTAGGCTGTTGGTTTGAATGTAAGTGGGATTTTCGAGTAAGTGGGGATTTGGTTTTTATTGTTATAGTAGTTTTTTATGCGTTGAACGAGAGTTGCAGTAAAACTTCAGCTGGATATGGAATATAAAATCAATGGAAGCTGGGAAAATTGGAATAGAATAAAAAACCAAGATGCGCCGCTTCATTAATATCATATACAATTGCCGCCATACGTTAAATTCGAAGATGACTATGAAAATAAAAATAAAATTTAAAAGTTATCTTTAGGCTGTTTTGGTAATTTGTACAACAATATACTTTGTAAAATATATAAATAAAAGAAGATGTAGTGACTAAGATTGAGAAGGGCATGCTTCGATGGTTCGGTCATTTGGAAAGGATGGATGAAAGAAGATTGACGAAAGAGATATACAGATCGAAGTGAGTGGATGGATCGGAAGGGGCCGCCCTAGGCGTACTTTTTTGAGTCAAATCGGAAAAATACTGGATAACGGCCGAATCTTAAGTACCCGAAACCGACGTGCGTGCATGACTAAATGTATGAATGTGGAAGAAGCGAAATAAATTTGTCAAGATCGTAGCAAATGGAAAGAAGTGGTCTCTGCCTACCTCTGGGAAACAAGCGTAATTTAATGTATGTACGTATATACTTTGTTTCAATCGTTTTAAACCATGTTTGTCAAAACTATAATTTAATGTAACGTACATGTAAACTTATGCATTTATTCCTAGAGGGGTAGGCAGAGCTACAGAATTACCAACAACTCCAAAAACTTGTTGATAATTCTGTAACCAGATGTTGCAAAATTAGGATATTACCACTGTATTAGTGACAGGTTGCAAGCCCATCGCCTAAACTTTAGGCCCTAAAGGTAGCGGTTCGCGCCGCGACAGAGACAAGCGACCGAGACAGAAGACCGCGATCGGTGACCGCGACCGTCACTTGACTGTAGGCAACATGAGCGACAGTTCGCGAGCGAGACTGTCTGTCTCGCGTCTCTGTCTGCTGTCTCGTCTCGCTCGCGAACTGTCGCTCATGTTGCCTACAGTCAAGTGACGGTCGCGGTCACCGGTCGCGGTCTTCTGTCTCGGTCGCTTGTCTCTGTCGCGGCGCGAACCGCCACCGTAACGTAACAGTACTACAAAGCCTTTATTCCCTTAGTCGCCTCTAACGACATCCACGCAAAGACATGGAGTGGCGCTATCCTAACCATGCAATCACTGGACGATACAAATATGACATTATATTTCAGGAGCAGTCTTAAACATTGTACAGTTTTATTTGTAGTGGCAATCGAATAAATTTTAAAACATGGTTAATAATTAGTACGAAATGAAAAAAAAAGTAAACCCATGATACAGGCTGCTCCTTGTGTTGTAGTTTTATTAATTTTACTATTTTGTTAAATTTCTCTTACTTATTTAATCATTGAACTTAGAAAGAAACAAAAGACTAAATTATATTTGTTTTTAAATCAATAATATTTTTTTTTTATTAATTTGTGTCTACTAATGTCACATGGAGTGGCACTATTCTAAGGCAACCACACGGAAATGAATATAAAACGTTTATTTAATTTTAATTAATGTACTAAATTGAAACATAAAAAATAACAATAACGAATCCAGTAATGGAGTAAGCATTGCGATCGTTAGCTGCTAATTACGCGGCGGACAACATTAATGCGCTAACAATTATTATTTACTGCCTTATGAATAATCACCACTTTTTGGTACAATTACGGTAATTTATTTATGTTAAATACGGTGGAAATGACGCTGGTGTTTAGTAATTGCATGATTAAAAATAAACAAGAAAAAAAATCGATTTTTTTTTAAGTGTTTGACACATAACCTGAAATACGGTTGCGGGTGGTAGAACATTGTGCAGGGTCCGTCCGGATCGCTACCACCATCTTATCCATTAACCTACCGCCAAACGTAATGGTAGATAAGGCGCTTTTCTTAGGGATAACTATAGACAAAAACTTGCAATGGAGTCCCCACATAGCAGTACTATTTAGCAGCTAAATTAAGTTCTGCAGCTTATGCTGTTAGGAAAATCAGGCAACTTACGAATGTTGAGACAGCTCGCATAGTTTATTATAGTTATTTTCAGTGTTATGTCATACGGTATTCTGGTTTGGGGAAAAGCTGCTGACATACAGCTATATTCGTGTTACAAAAAAGAGCCATCCGTTCTATATATAACCTAAACTCCCGTGATTCTTTAAGATTACTATTTAAAGAAATTAGTATTTTGACAGTAGCGTCACAATTTATTTATGAGAATATTATTTATGTCATTAAAAATCAGGACTCTTTTATTAAAAATTGTGATATACATAATTTTAATACAATAATAAAAAAAAAATAGCTATTAAAAATTTTCGTGGTCGTAAGGTTTTTAAATCATTTGTAGGTCAATACATCCATTTCTATAATAAATTACCTGACGAAGTTTTAAAGTTACCATTTCCAGTACTTAAAACTTACTTGAAAAAGTCGCTGATGTCTAAAGCTTACTATAGGGTCGAGGACTATCTATCAGATAAAAGTGCTTGGCCTAAACTAAACACCCAAATAACTTAATAATAACTTAATCGTAAGAAATATGTAAACATTGTATATATTGTCTAGGGGACACGGTTTCTGTAGGAGAATGTATCGAAACTTTTTATGTAGTTGTACGAGTATTACACCATCATAATTAAGTACGAGTATAATTTTTATAATTATTTTTCTATTACTTACTTCTAATTAGTTCTGGAGAAAATTCAGAGATTTGACACTTTTTCCTGCTCAACTACGCGTGAATACATTTATTTCTTATCGTATGTTAGATTCATTGTTTTATATAATGCTAATTTAAGTTTTATAATTGAATATTTATAAAACGACTAACTGTTGAGTTTCTTGCGGCGTTTCTTCTCAGCAGAGGTCTCTTGCAAAGCGCTGGTAGATTTTTGACGTGTAAAAGTGCCCGTGCGGCCTACTTACTGAATAAACATACATACATACATACATACATAAACTCACGCCTTTATTCCCAGAGTGGGGTAGGCAGAGCTACAGAATTACCAACAACTCTAAAAATTTCTTAATAATTCTGTAACCACATTTTGCACATTAGGCTAAGATGTTTACCAGCGTATTAGTGACAGGTTGCAAGCCCATCGCCTAACAGTACTAAGTATACGCCTTTATTCCCTTAGCCGTCTCTTACGACATCCACGGGAAGATATGGAGTGGCACTATTCTAACCCGGCAACCACACGGGGGTGAATAAACATCTTTTATCTTTTTTATCTTTTATCTTTTAAACAGCAGTATTCGCATTGTTGTGTTCCGGTTTGGGGATAAGACAGCCGGTGAAACGACTAGCATAGAGGCATTCCATCTTAGTCCTCAGGGTTGGCAACGCATTTGCAGTCTTAGGATTGCATTGCAGTCTTGTGAATGCGAATGTCTATGAGTCACAGTTTCCACTTACCATCAGGTAGCCTATTCCATAAAAAAAAACATATTAAATACAATGAATAGTTATTACATTTTAAACTTTATATGAAAATAATAATCTAGCGTATAAATCATTGCAAAGACCTGAGGGCCTAGTATGGCTGCGTCTATATCGCGTGTCAACTGTGGATAAAGCATCCGTCACTGTTTGACACGTGTACTTATTTACCTGTCAGAAGGTGACGGATGCATTATCCAAAATTTATCACGCGATAAACGCAGCCATATTAGGCCCCCTGACTTGATCTTTAAAAATACGCGATTATCGAGTAATAATTGTGAATTGGTTAGTTTTGTTTTATTTACACCTTTTGCAAGTTCTATTGACGGCGACTTTAAAAACAATTCAGTTACAGGTCAAATACGATATCGATATTACCACCTAGAATGCCGGCCCTGTTACTCAGCAATGGCCGCATGTACCTGAAAAGACCTTAAAAAGGTACATACATACATACATACATAAACTCACGCCTTTATTCCCAGAGTGGGGTAGGCAGAGCTACAGAATATCCAACAACTATAAAAACTTATTGATAATTCTGTAACCACATTTTGCACACTTAGGCGAAGATGTTTACCAGTGTATTAGTGACAGGTTGCAAGCCCATCGCCTAACAGTACTACACGCCTTTATTACCTTAGTCGGCTTTTACGACATCCACGGAAAGACTTGGAGTAGCACTATTCTAATCCGGCAACCACACGGGTAACATAAAAAAATTCATCCAACATTAAAAAGGTATTTCCAACTAAACCAGACTTAATAACCAGTAACTAGGTATACTGCTTCGAAAGCTTTGTCAATAACAGTCCACAGGGCAGGTTTAACCCTGGTTTATGATAGACTGACAGGCTATCGCGGCCGCAGCCGGGTGACGCCGTTACGCCACTTTATGTGCGCAGCCGCACTAATCGTTCGTACCGTTTGCCCATTATAGGGCTATGTATCGTGTGTAGTTATGGAGAGGTTTTGGTGTCTGTATTTTGTAAAGTGTTATAATATTATTATAACACTGCTGTCTACCATATAATGGTAGATTGTCAAGTTCTGACAGACAGGAATGTAAATTTAAAAAAATGACACTAATTAACTTAAGTTAGGCTTGGTATAGGTATCAGACAACGATTATCATACTTATATAAAGAAAACATACCAATTAAAACATTCAAAATATTCGTCATTACCGGGAATCGAATCCGGGACCGCTAGTTTCGAAATCAAGGCGGTAAAAAACATTATTGTCTTTGACCTGTTCTCGTATTGTCAACAGCAGCCAAGTTAAAAATAATACCGTAACAAGTCAAAGACGATATGGTTTTTACGGGTCACTAGTAGAATGACGGGATCGTAAAATGACTGACTCGCAAAATGACCACATCGCTTGTACCCTATATCTTAAAATGTCCGAGTCGCAAAATGGACACAATGGTTTTTTCATTTTATCACTGTTTAAGTAATACAGTCGACGGAGCCCCGCACGGCGGGGCTCCTATTTCTAGGTAATTTGCCCTTCGGGCATTTAAAGTAACCTAACGAACCTAACCTACCTAGTTACGCAAAGAAAGTAGTCCTTTTGCGACTCGGACATTTTGAGATGTACCTAGGCTACAAGCGATGTGGTCATTTTGCGAGTTAGTCATTTTACGACCTAGTCATTCTACTAGCGACCGGTTTTTACCGCCTAAAATCTCGGCCCAATTACCAACCAAGCTAGCCGCGTCGTCAAGACTATTGTTGTACAACTAGCTTTTTTGGCACTTCACTCACTCGTTTCCAGAACAACCAACAAATGACCTAATTTAAGATATGAAGTTTTTTTTTATTAGCCTATTTGAGTGTCCCACGGCTGGGCAAAGGCCTCCCCTCTTTTCCGCCATTCATCCCGATTGAGTGCATGCTCCCGCCATTCGCTTTGAAACGCGTCTAAGTCATCTCGCCATCTCCTTTTTGGTCTGCCTCTATGTTATGTTTTAAAAATAATTTCGTTTGGCCGTTTATGCGTAATCAAACATCTTCACAGAGATATTCACGTGTTTCATTTTGCGAATTGTAAATAATAATAACCATCAAAATCAATGAAATAGGAACTTTTTCCTCTCACACAAACAGTATACGTAGGCACGTATCTTCTCTCGCCTCGCCAAAACAGTCTCACTCAATTGACATTTAAAAATAGTAAAATACTCAGACCGACTTTTATAAAAAAATACACTACATAAACCAGAATCTTAAGACCAAACCAGTTTAAATGAGCTTCTCCCACCAATACTCCAAATCGTAGCACGCTACGCCGTAGCAGCGTAGCAAACAATCGTAAAATTTAATTTTTCTTGTTTATTGTAAAGAGGAAGCAGGACAAATTAGTAATAGGTAGAGAGAAAGAATGCGCCGAGTTTGATACTACGTTCAAATCAAGCGCATACACATTAAATATAACGGCCGAGGTCTGCGCCTTGAGATGAACTTGGCAGACTAACGTGGATAAGACCATTTTTTATTAGTTGAGAGGTTGGCGTTGCATCCTTTTATTTTATCGGTGTGAGAAAAATATTATAGTGAACGCTGAGATGACGGCTAATAGGGAAAAATGGAAGGAGAAACTTGCTGTGCCGACCCCAGATGATTGGAATAAGGGCAAGGAGATGATGATGATGGTCGTCAAAGACATTTTTTTTAAACATGAACTGTCAAACGATCACACAGACTAGATGATGGTAGATATTACTACAAACTTGCACTCTTAAGAGTACAAATTAAGGAGGTAAGCCGCGAATCAAGCTGGTCTAACATAGCCATTAATTTAATGAGGATCAGTGACGTAATAAGAAGAATAGATCATGAAAAGGTGTTTTTCTAGGAGCTCAAAACCTGCAGCAGTAGTGACTTAAGCGTATTGGCGGGGTATTGAGTATTGTTTAATTTGAAGCATTGTAAAATTAACTAGCTAGCTTATTAATATTTCAAAAGCTTTAGTTTACGTTTTAGTATGGTGTTTTTTACGACAGTTTACTTACTTATATTACTTTATTGGAGATAAAACAGAAACAGACAATGTATTACTTATGAACTAATTTACAAAGTAGTTTAGATACAGTTGTTTCCTTAAACATATCTCACTAAGAACATAAAAGAAAAAAGAAAAACATTAGCAACATGCAACAATATGTTTCGTTTACGTACTAGGGAACAAACCAATTTTATTTTAATACTCAAAAGAAAAACAAAGCGTAAGAAATAACGAAGTAACGTGTACATGCAAATGCACGTGTGTACGTGTACGTGTGCATGTGTGTGTTTAACGACATGAGGTGAGTAGTTTTAAACCATCTCAACGAAATTTTTGTTTATTTTGTAGACAGAGCATAAAAAGAAGTTTAAAAACGTCACTAAAAAAAGAGCAGGTTCTACCTTTTTTTTTTAACAGTTCTATTAAAAAGCATCGGGTTTCTTTAGCAACACCAAGACGACCTTACTAACAGCTCTTTTCAACGAAAGGCCATGTCCACACAACTCCTTTCAGTCGGCACCTCCGCACCAACAAATTCCAGGCTCATTTGTTTTTTATTCATCTCCGCAGCGTAATCGAAAGTATAAATTGCGCCTTACCGCCGCGATAGCGCGCCTGTTAACCGGTAATAAGGGGATAAACTTAAATTAACCCGTCTTATGATACAGTTTGTTTGTTTAATTAGCAAAAAGGTGGATTTGGACGCGTTTTTAACCCCATCAGAAGTGGGATACCGTCACAGCTGTAATTTTTTCCTATTTTTCCTCAATGTATTTTGGAAATCATCGTGGGATTTTTGAAGTGTTGACAGGAATCAATACGTACCTAATGAATACATTCACTAATAAACAAATATTATGATGGAATAATTACTCTTATTCCGTCTGTAGCATTGGCTCTTTCGTGAAACCGTTATACTTTTGTGATGTACATACATACATACATTAAATCACGCCTGTTTCCCAGAGGGGTAGGCAGAGACCACTTCTTTCCACTTGCTACGATCTTGACCAATTTCTTTCGCTTCTTCCACATTCATACATCGAGTCATGCACGCACGTCGGTTTCGGGTACTTAAGATTCGGCCCTTTTCCAGTATTTCACCGATTTGACTCGAAAAAATACGCCTAGGGCGGCCCCTTCCGACCCGTCCACAGAGTCCGAGTTTTGTGATGTCTACAGAGATAGTGCGATTTTAGGGTTGGCAACTTAAACCGTTATCGACATAATTCACTGGATAAGTACAAATTCGTCTATCTATTTAGACATATATCTAGGCCATATTTATTTATTAAATCATAGTACCTACTTTAAATTAATTAAATTAATAATAACCTAATTATGAACCATCTAGTCCCTTTCACATTTCTACGTTTGGTTATATGACATTTAAAAAAAAAACACTTGAAGGTTAGGTGGAAGAGATCCCTTAATGGGATAAGTTCACCTTTTTACATAACTTTTGTGCTTCTGTTTATTTGGTGGTTTATTATTTTCCCGTTAATCCAATAAAGTATTTTACTAACATGCATACAAGAGTGAGCTCTAAAAGTCGCTATGAAAATATTATAATATCTGAAAGTTGAACTAGGTGTGAAACAGCCTGTAGCATAAACTATCAACAATAATTGAACTAAACTAGGTACGTCGATAAGTTCTTGAAATATCAACATCAAGCACAATTTAATGATGCTTAAAAAAAAACATTCAAAAAGTTTTTTATTCTGTCTACTAACTTTTATCAAAAACCGCCGAAACATCTTGAAAACTTAAAAAAGCCTACTCATTCGTACCGCGAAGAAAAGCCTCTTAAGGTTGGAAGTTAAAAAATCATTAATGCTTTCGTAAATATTCATACCTTCGCGAAAGTTTAAGAGTTAACCGTCCTACAAGGAAACACTCGGCTCGGATTTACGGTGAGCACCGCTTTGCTTTGCATTGTGTAAAGAAAACTTGCTCCGGGTAGTGATTCTCTCAACAACGACGGTCGAACGGACGAACAAGTGAATGTCCAAGCGGCAAGTTTAAGTAGTCCCGTCAGAGCGGACAGAACACATCGACACCTGCAAGGAAAAACATCGTAACTCATTTTTTAACTGTTTTGGGTTACAATCATATTCGTGACCTACATGAAAATTGCTAATTTTAGCTCTTATCATCGTATCTCAATTCCTTTCCGTTTAAGAGTTAGGTAAATGAAAAACATTGTAAGTAACGATCCACTAAAGTGAGTAACATAATATCTTTAGTTGTGGATCGTTTTTAATACTGATTTTATAAATATGGCATGAAAAACATTGTATTACAACTTTGTTTTTTTTTCACGGACTGATTTAAAAACAATGTGGTTAAAATTCCATTGTAACAAAAGTTACAATTTTTAAACTTGTAAATATTGGAAACAATTTACGTGATTACATTGCAACTTGAGTTACAATGTGTTTCTCTGCCATATTTCACATTTTTGACCGACACCTCTCGCTTGATAGTCTGACTTACGATGCTTTCAATCCCGGTTTTTTCCCGCGTGTTGCCGTTATTAGATCAGTTGCAACTTGTTTGTTTGCGGAAGGTGCAGAAGCTTAGATGTTTAATGTGCAAAACTGTGTTTAAATTGAATAATGTGTATTTAAAATGAGTCGTCGCAGCAGAATTATTGAATTAGCATTGGCTAAAAGTGAAATAACCACAGGAAAGGACAACAATCCAGGTATTTATTCACTTTTGAGTTACCGATACCTACCTACCTAAAATAACCTTGACTTGTTTGTTTCCTGGCATAACTAATTTATTCTTATATACTTATTTTTCGTTTTAGGAGAAAGTACCTACTCAAATGAACAATAGACCTGATGACGTCTCTCGACAACCGAAACCGTCGCTAGTGTTTTTGGAGACAGGTAGGTACCTACATAAAGTGAATTGCCTACCTAACTAATAAAAATAAGGTCTGGTGTCGTTTCCAACTGCAGTTATTCGACAATTGTTGGTAGTTTTCTCTTTTTTATAATGCGATTATCGAAATAGGTACAATTGCAACTTGGGGTCATTGCCCTACCTATCCCGATACTTTTGTTCAAATAAAAAGTACCTACCTAGTTCTTTGTTTGTATTCTATTTTGTAGTGACATTTTGTAAGTAACTAAAGATGTACTACAGTCCGTGCCGAACTTCTCGTCCACACAGATTTGATTTTGATGATGGAGCCCGAACTCCTCAATGGCTAGTATAATTAGTACATCCGACAAACGATGTAGTTGGTCGAGTGTTTTAGGTACTGTTCAATTACTTATATATTAAGCGATAAAAGTACAGTCGGATAAAACGAATAATATTTTATTGGTTAGCTGAGTGGTGTTTACTTACAACCGAGTCATGAATAGATTCAATTCCGCTGAACGCAACTGATATAGGTACCTACGTAGGTGTAGGTGGGACATCGAGTTTCGTTTTCCAACAGTCGTCAACAGCCTATTAAATAATAGTTTATTTTCAGGACGTGATTTACTTAAATTTAAACATAATGCATGCCTTGATCGAACGACGAAAAAAAAATAAAGTAATCTACGTTCCTCAGCAATGGGTAACTTTAATAAGATGTGCGAAATCCTCTGGTGAGCCCTATGAAGTCATTGAAGTCAACCAAGAGATGATATTAAACTATAAAGAACTGCTACAAATTTACCATAATTGGGATCACGACATCAGTAGCACAAAGGTTTTTTGGAGTAAAATTATGCACATTAGTTGTGGCAGAGACTCACCAAACTTATTAAAGTTTCAATATGATTCTTTGAGTGACACTCAGATGATTATAGACCTAGCACACCAAAGAACAGTGAGTCTCAGAGCAGGTAATCGTCGTCCTGTTCGCAAGGAAACTTTAACCAATGAATTGGAGCTACCAGTCACTATTTCAACGGCAAACCACGCTTTGTTACCTATATCTCTTGCCAAATATAAAGATTTATTGAGCTTGTGTAAAAGTAACGCCATTCCAGCAATTTATCATGAATATTACATTAATTTGCCGCATCAGAACAGTGCTCAACAAAACAATATAATTATCTAATTCCGATTAAAAACCATTCCAAACCAAGAAGATGCTTATTTTGTTAATGCTGATATTATGTTTCGTTTGTGAAAAACTACTACTAAGTATATAAGTATATAACCAATTTTTAATTATTTTACCTTTGTTTTATTTCAATCGTAATTCATAATCTATGTTGAATAACATAATTGATGTTGTATCTCAGAGTTAGTATTGTTTCTCTCTAAGACTTTGTCATATTTACTCATTATTATGTTGTATGTCTGAGTTACAAATGTCATATGTAAAACAAAATGTTATGGAATGTCATTGTAACTCACTGAACACCTAAAAATAAGCATATATTTGATAATATAAACAATTTAACGTTAAGATTAGCATTAATTGAATACATTTATCAAGGTCCACTTGTATTACAACTTCTCAAAAATCTTTTTTTTTTTTTTTTACTTTAACCTGGTTCTCCTGTAAAGTTAGTGAAAATGAGTTACGATGATTTTCCTTGCAGGTGTCGACATTTCAGCGCGTGCATTTTCAATTAAGCAGCCTTATACACTCGATCCATCAGCAGAAACCACGCTGCTAAATTGAAAATGCTCGCGCTAAAATGTGGTTTGTTCGCACTGACGGGACTACTTAAACTCGCCGCTTGGACATTCACTCGTCTGTCCGTCAGAGAATCACTACCCAGGTCACAGTATCCTATCTAATCCCTGCTCACAAAAAGCTCGCGTTTCTCAACAAAGTATGCACCCATATTTCCCGAGTAAAGGGTTCGTGGCAACGACTCCGACTTAATTTTAATTTAAGTCCAGCGCTATCGGCCGGCCCCATTGTTTTTCTTTCTCGATTTTACGGTCAATTTGACGTGATTCGCTTTTTTTGTTAACGTGAATTTAATTAGTTTTGTGCATTGTTAGCTATCATGGCGGCAAACTTATTAATTTTGAGGGAAGCGTGCTTATTGTTAGATTGCAGGGGAGGTAAAAAGTGGAAGGCGGTTTCATTTATCATGTTGGTTTTTAGTTAGGCTTTTGGTTATCCTTGAGTTAAAACTGAAGCCTAAATAACTTAGTAATAACCTATACATAAAAAGAAATAAAAATTATGGTTATTCTTGGAGACATGAGTTTTTTTTGGTCTTGACATATTCCTGAGATTTGACACGTTTTCATTTCCTGCTCAACTCCGCATGTCATTTTTTAATTCTTTATAGATATATGTCGGGATATTGAAACCGCTTAAGTATGTATTTTAGGTTAGGTTAGACTAGTAACTACATAAAAAAAAAATGCTGCTTTGTAGGTATTAGTCAATCAATAATTGTCTTGTACGCATCAGAATGGGAACACCTTAAATTTCCATTTTTTTTTCAAATATTTAATTGTTATATTTTTAATTTTCCGAAATCTATATTATACTTGAGCAATTTTAGATTAAACGTACAATTAAATTTACTATAGGAAAGGTTAGGTTTGATTTATTAGTGATGTCAAAAAATAAAGTATTCTATTAAACATTAAACATTCGGCGTGACCCTGCCTACAAATCTAGCGGTCCTGGGTTCAAATCCCGGTAAGGGTAAATATTAGTTCCTGAGTCATGGATGTTTTCTATGTATTTAAGTATATAAGTATTTATATCGTTGTCTAGTACCCATAGTACAAGCCTTGAGCTAAGTTTGGAACTAGGTCAATTGATGTGCATTGTCTCCTTATAGGTATTTATTTAAAATTGCATTCAGTTATAAGAACATGCGGCAATCGAATCAATTCGGAATTATGACAATTCGGAATTATGTACATCTACTTTAAAGGCCTCTTGAGCATTTTTTTAACGCAGATATTCTTGAGTAATGTTTCTAACTTTGTCTAAATATCTCTTATTCTACCGACTCTAAACTGGGAACTGAGCCGTGCGAGGGGGATCACAATCCTTATAATGGAGCGGACTTGAACTGGATATATGGTCGCGATAAAAACGTATCCATCCCGATATGCTCCACTAAATCACTACTTAATAGTCGAGCAGGCCGTAAATATGTCAACAGCGCCAATATCTTAGGATATATGTTGAGTTTTTTTGTTGCATGTGGATTTTCGATGCGGATTGAATTAGTGTGCCTTAATTTTGCTGGAAGATTTCGTTTGTGAGAAAAAAATATATGATTTTGTATTGTTCTGGTAAGTAACTCAATAAGAATAAAATTGAATACAAAAATCCATGGTTAAATTTGAGACTTTGTAAAATGTTGGATCTTTTCAACATTATTTTTGTAAAATATGGCACAAATAGACACTAACAATTTTTTTTTTTTAATTATTTGAATACATTTAGGGTTTTCCGATAAATAGTGTCTTTAACCCCCTCGTATTTCTTATATACTCTCTGGATACATTTAGAAATTTTTCTTTACTTTTGAACTCAAAACCCTCATAAAATATTTCTGCCATACTCATAGAAATGAAAAATTTGGTATTCTTTTACCTTCTATGTCACGAGGGGTTAAACAAACCTTCTGCTATCAAATTAATCGATAAGAGACTTCATAAATAAATATTTTATTCGACTAGTTAATTTTTTTTTACACCTATAAAAAAAATATAGAATCATCATCGACAGCCAAGTTAATAATAAAGTAAAACCCATTTAATATCAAAAATCAATTGCAACACCTTTTAAAAATAACCTTTACATTTTCCCCAAAACAAAATTTCCCCCAAAAACAAAATTCCCCCAAACTATCTGGGGCAGAATCGAACGGCATTTGTCTCCTTAAGGCGGAGAGAGACATTTAGTCGTGACATTTGGAGTATTTATTCGCATAATAATAATTCCTCAACGCGTTGGGGGCGACGGGAATTATTGTGGGGGACACCTTGAAGGTGAGCCGTTGGGATAGAGGGGATAAGACAATAAGATTTAGATTTTTTATTGTCCTTGATTCTATGAAGTTACTTAAGTAGGTTTATTAAAATGTTTTTACAGAATAAAGTATTTTAAAGGTGCCAATCAAAGCCATAGTTGACAAAATATAATCTATTATAAATTTCGTCAATTATAAAACTTATTAAAAACTACAAAAAAGGCTTTTAGTGGTAAAACTAACAACTATAACCATTTTTATTTGTGTATTACCGGTGAAACATAACTATAACTACTAAATAGATATGAAATTCCAATATAATGCCGACCCCTTCTTTCAGAAATGATCTTTTAAACGGCCCAACTGATTTTTAAGCCTCCTTTTTTTTAAACTTCACTACACTATCGATTAGGAATCATAATGCGACATACACACAGATACAGACGTTAAACTTATGCTTAGCTTTTTTAAATGTTGTTATTGTATTAATTCATAATTATATTTACATAATTGTGTCACCACTATATACAATATAATAACGCCACGCTAAATACTTATAACTAGCTATATACCTACTATAACCTTTACTTGTCACTGTTTTTCCCCGATAGTTGACTGGTAGAGAATGCCTCAAGGTATTAAGTCATTTGTACTTCCTTTGTCTCGTTGTTAGTTTAATTCTCGTTTCTTTTTTAAGTTTTAGCCATGTCCCAAGTCTTATCCACATTACGCCCGTCGTCCACTGCCTCAAGATTAAGGCATTAGCCAGAATCTGCGCAAAACTGTAGCTCCGACCCGATGCGTAGCGCGACACGGAACCCCACCACGCTGGATTGGGTTCCTTCAAAAAATTAAATAAGGATAACCATTGAAGAGAAAAGTACGTTTATGGACTTTAATTGATGAACCACTATAGAACCGTTTCGCATGAATCTTACGATTAATTCTTATATAATATCTGTATCGTTACTTGACGCTGTCATTATGATAAAGTACTTTGGTGGATCAATATTTGAAGTCATTGATGGTACGTACTCAATCATCTATTATACTAGTAATACACTGGTAAACATCTTAGCGTAATTGTGCAAAATGTGGTTACAGAATTATTAACACGTTTTTAGGGTTGTTAGTAATTCTGTAGCAATGCCTTCCTCACTCTGGGAATAAGGTCATGAGATTTTGTATGTATGTGTATGTATGAAAATGTTTTGTTTTTTACGGGTAAATATTTACTGAAATTTTATATGTTTGTCTTTGTTCAATAAATAATAACTGATTTTAACTATAAGTAATTATTAGTATAAGTATAAGATAGATCATTATCATAAGTAAGATCTATTCTAGTTTCCTAATTCTCGGCTGCGGTGTGCCAAAGAGCCTATGATCACCCCATCATTGCAGCCATAGATTAATCAGCATTACAATTCACCGGCCGTTGCCCTGACAGCCTGATTTGGGTTAAGACTGAGGATTCTAAGAGCCTGTTTCACCACCTCGAGCCTGACATGAAGCCGGTTTTTGCTTAAGATTCATGCAAATGTTATCTTAAAATAATAAGGTTATGTTTTCTCACTATTTTGGTTTATTGGATTGACGATAAATAAATGTTATAGGGTAAAGTCACCAGTTGTCAGCCAGAGACCTGTAGTCGACCTTATATGAATGCGAAGAGTGGGAAATATATATTTCGCACCCTTCCCACTCATGCAAAATATAGGCAGAGGCCGACTACAGGTCTACAGGTGACTTTACCCTATAGCTCTAGTTTTCATTGCGATTAAATCATGTAAAAAAAAATGTGCGTTTTTTTGCATATTAACCTTAAATATTTGTGGTGCTATCTTTTAGATAATTAAAATTTCAAAGACCAATACACAAACTTTTTTTGTTACTTTAAAAAGTGCAATAATCAAGAAAAACTGAAATATGAAACACGCCAGAACTACTCTCATAGAGCAACATGTACTAATTGTATTAATTTTAGGCTCAGTAGTATCGGAAATTAGGGGGGGGGAGGGGAATGGTGAATTTTCGTCTTCATTCATGAATAAAATAAAAACTGTTTATTTTCCATAAGTACAATAACAAAAATATATTTGAGATTCTAATAACGAGTCCTTTCATTTGATATTGACACAGTAAAGTTTGCATAACTTTTTTTATTTCCTAATTTGTCTCCTGAAAATGACAATAATGTAAAAAAAATACTTTGCACATCTATGTTTGGGATATCAATTTACGTAATATGTAACAAATTTAAACTTAATTGGTCCAGCAGCTTCGGAGCAAATTGGCTGTGACAGACGGACAGACGTAAAAAGGTTCCTTTTTTTTTTTGTACGTTTGTTATTAACGTTTTTATGACATAAACAACATCATAATAAGTTGTCACACACGAAAAAAGATAATCTAACAAACAGCGTGTCCCAATTCTCACTGTTCAATACCCAACCAAATAAAACTTATAAAAACAGAAACAATTATCCCCCCCTCAAATTAGCAATTACTTAGTCTGGAGCCCGCCATTATCAGCGGCGGCCGTAACTCGCTGTTAACTGTTATTGCCATCATTCGGGGCTTGATTTAAGAAAGACGTTGTCAGGGAGTCCCGGGAGATGAGTTTACAGGGGAATCAAGGAATCTGCAAAGACGCGGCGCGGATAACCTAGTTGGTAAGGATCTTGACTACCTACGAAGCCAGATCTCTAGGTTTAGAAAGAAAAGAAAGAAAGAAAGAATATAATTTATTCGTGACTCACATAAACAAATATGAGTTTCTTTATTTTTGTGCACATCCTTGTAATCTTGCCTATCCTCGTACAGTTTCCTCAATCATGGTCAGGTTAATTGGAAGAGATCCCTTAAACGGATAAGTTCGCCTTTGTACATGTTAATCTTAAGTTTATGTACGAATTTACTTTTAATTGTTTTTTTTTATTGTGCAATAAAGAGTTAACATACATACGTACAAGAACAAGAACAGATAAAAACGTATAAGGAGAAATTAGCCACGAAAAGTTCCCAACTAAGCGTAATGCTGGCTATAAAGTCAGCGCTGGTCTTCCGTTGGAACCATCAGGTGAAACCACGGAAGGTTACACACACATAGTTAATCGAGACAAAACATAAATAATTAAATTAAAAAAAAAGTAAAATAAACGTCAAGCTCTGAAATTCGCAAAGCCTTCCATGCCCGTCCTTATAATTTTGGCGGAATGGGCCACAGTCCCTTAGCCCTACATGGAGCAAACAAAGAAACAGACATGACCTAATTTATCTAATCTATGGAAGGAACGGTATGATGGGGTTTTGTTTTGATACAATGCAAGGCAGAAACCATTCCGAGAGAAATATTAAAATTGAATTGATACAATACAAAGCAAAAGTGACTATAAGCAAGCCCAAGTTTACATGGGTTTAGTAGCTAATGCTTAGTACTCGTCACTAATACATGTCACATAAAAAAATAAAAATACATTTATTCAGTAAGTAGGACAAACGGGTATTTTTACACGTCAAGAATCTACTATCGCTTCCCAAGAGGAGACTGCTGAGAAGAAACGCCGTAAGAAACTCAGCAACATGACATGTATTTAAACATAATATTGTATAAGTGCTTAGTATTAGTGCAACTGCAAGTGCGAGTATTTAGAAGCCAGTTCTATTTATTAAGCGACATCTATTTACCCCAAGCTAAAATCTACTAATGCTTGTCACTATTCGAGTGGTGTTAACATTTATGTTAAGTGAAGTTTGATTACCCAAGTGTACTACTTTTACCATTCTGTAACTGTTTAGCAATTATCGGATTTGCGCTGGTAACATTAAAGACATTCCTTAAAGTTCAATCCGGTTTCGGTCAATCTTGGCTATCATTCACTCTCTCCTTCAAAACTCTTAGCCGCCATAACACGCGCTCGCACTAATAATATTCAAAAAACTGTAAAACAATGTAAAAACTGGGGTGTTATTCTCTCAAAAACAACGGACAGCGGACGAACGAGTGAAATCGCAGCGGCGACTTTAGGTAGTCCCGTCAGAGCGAACAAAACCCATTCAGGCGCGTGCATTTTCAATTAAGCAGCCTTATACGTTCGATCCATCGGCAGAAACCATGCTGCTAAATTGAAAATGCACGCGCTAAAATATGTTATCTTCGCACTGACGGTACTACTTAAACTCGCCGCTTGGACATTCACTCGTCCGTCCGTCCGACCGTCGTTGTTGAGAGAATCACTACCCTGCACGTACAGTCTCCGCCTGCCTTCTGCATGATTCTTGACTCCCCATAGTGTGACAACCATACGGACTAGGTGTTCAAAATCAACAAGAAACAAATTACAGAGCGGCGCTGCATAACGTGGGATGCTCGGGCAAGTAATACAAACACACCTGACTGACTAAAGGTACTGTCTATTCTATTATTTTCTGTCTGGCAAAATTCTGTTCCTAAGACTAACACCCATGTGTAACGGTTACTTGCCACTTGTCACTCTGCAGATAGGTTCCTAATCACTTACACCAATGACAAATACTAAACCCGTGTAAATCTAGTATAATACTCGGAGGGAAAGGTGCAAACAGGTATTATGGCTACATTGACAGTAATGGCGCCCGAATGAAAAAAAAAACACGTCGTAGTCAATATGGTTTTACCCAGTAAGAATAGAAGCCCTGTTAGTTACATCAACATAATCACCAGCTTTGACCGCTGATTTTTGATTGTAGCTCTGTAAGAGGGAGGGAGGTATTACCAGGTAATAACCAAAATAATTGTGTAATCCACGTTTTCTAAAATACATTTAATGCTTTGGATTTATCTGTTTGACACACGACTCTTTGAATTAAATAATATAAAATAGTCCTAAATCATGCGTAATATAAAATCGATGATTCAAAACTTAATCAAAACATTAGAGCGACATAAAGGGTGTATTCAAAATGGCAGCCACAAAAGCGTTCATTACGGCAATAAAATCGGTGGCGTTCTAAATTTCCCAAATTTATTTATTTATTGCTTTTATAATACGTCCGAGTATATATCATGGGCCTGTCATACTGGCGGGCGATAATGCAAAATTTGCGGGTTGCGGCAACCGTGGAGATGACTTGTGCTAGAAATATTTTGTAAGTGTTGATTATTAAGAATGAATTGATTATTACTTGTGATTAATACCGATTTTTTTGTCAAGTGAACATAAGATTAGGTCAGTTAGCTTAATTATGAGAACAATGAAACGTTTTTTCACTGTGTGATTTTACAGACTTTGTATGGTGTTTAGATGGGTTTTTCCATAGAATCCCTAGTTTTCATTTATCCTAAAGCCATTTCCCCTTAAATTTTAAAACTTTATAGTGTAGTTATTAACAACCCTAACCTAACCGAACCGCAGATATAATTGGAAAACTTAAAAAGTGCCCTGACTCATCTGAAAACCAGTTTAGGGCGAATGAAAATTCGAACAAACGATGTGTTAGGACAAACGTTGTTAGGGATTGTGAGGGACACCCGTTTAGAAGCAAAATTACTTGTTTGTGTATTCAAAGTTTTCCTAACGAACATAACCAGCTGAATACCAGATAGGTACATCAGACACTATATACCTAGAGGCAATAAAGAGTAACACCGAGTTAATTTGTTAATTAAATTTAATTAAATATAATTAAGTGAGTATGAAAAGAACAAAAACTATATGTATTTATGTAAACTTATTGCACAAAAAAAAATACAATGAAGTACGTACAAAAACTTAACATAAAGTGTACAATGGCAAACTTATCCCTTTTCTTCCAGTTAACCTGACTTTGAATTTGGAAACTGTACGAGGACTATGCGTCTGAGGGCCTATTGTAACTTTTCATACTAAGACGTGTTCTAATTTTAAAATTAGTATGAAAAGTTACAATAGCCCCGCCTGACCACCTACAGGATGATGTCTAAAACTAGTTAATCAGTATACGCGTCTCCACAGCGGGCCCTTTCCCGCTATCGGCCGCGAACGCCGAAGTGCTAGTAAAGAGAGGCGTCACAATAATTCTACTCGCATGACAATGCTTTAATGTGCGTTTGATTCATTCGCAGTTTCGCACAACACAAATGAGGTTATCATTTGCAGAGCCCAAATGAATATCGCTATTGTTGTCCGTCGCATTGTCGCCATTTTATTTATGTTTTATAGATTTGCGTTAATTATTTATGTGGGCTGCGGTTTTATCTGCGATTGTTTGACTTTCTGATGTGTTGTGATAGTTTATTTCGGATAGAAAATAGCGTAAATTATGTTGAGCGTGCTGATTTCGATTTTAAATTAAGTAGATTAACTGTTATAGTTTTGCTCATTTTGTGATTAACCAGTATTTTAACAAAACCACCAGAGTCCAATAAAGTCATAAATCCAAGTGTATTATTTTAAATAAGCACTCCAAAAAAAATTTTAGTTGTAGTACATGGTACAACTCATGATACTACTAACATGCACAGTTATTATAGTTCAGGAAATATAATTTAGCCGTCAGTTATCTGCTTTATTTCTTTATTTTGATGTTCTAACTTTTTATGTGACTCATGTAACAAAACCTTTCCACCCACTATGCAGTTTAAAGAACGAGGGCAGTTTTATGATCACCTTTTGTTTACAAAAATATATTGTAAAATAATAATAATTAGAATTGGTTCGAGGCATTATTATATTAACAGTTTAACACCTATTCAGTAGTGTGTTCATACTCAGTCACGTATAAACCTTTGAAGTGCAAAGGGCAATAATTACCCATGTAACAAGTTCCTAACATAAATGTCCCATCTTAATCTAAATTATACATTTTAAAGACCTACGCACATATCCTAATCTACCCTTTAAACCCTAAAATGCAACCAAATCACCACAAAAACCCGCATACATCATCAGCCTAACTTGGCCGACAAACTTTCAGCCCGGACACCTTAAGGCCATTAAGGGCCTTAATGACTGGCTGTAAATTGGCCATAACTCAGCGCAGTAAATAACGCCCGAGTGATAAGGGCCCGCTGAGTCGTCGTACGTCCGACGTGTCTGTCTTAGGTTAGCATGTGCAATTTATGGGACACCCCGTATATATTGTCAGGGTTAATTCTAGTGAGTATCGAGGATAAATGTACTCGGAGATATTTTGTTCCGGTGATTTGTTGGGGTGTTTGGTTTTTAAAAGATCTTTATTACCAGGGTGTCCTAAAAGAAGGGTAATTGTGAAAAGGTCCAGTGTATGTAAAGTCTGTGCCAATTAAAATTACCGAAGAGGTAATTTTTTTTTTGTGCTAAACATATTGTATAACAAAGGGTGTTACAGTTAATGGACAGTTCACATGTTTAACCATAAAAATATAGGCATGCAAATGTTACCTTTTTTACTACAGCGAGTCTAGACTACTATTGAACATTGCCTAACAATATACAAATGTCATTCAGATGGATAACTAAAACTAATAATACAAAAAAAAAGTTATATCAAAAAGGTTCCCTAACATATAAAATATTTATTTATTTTGTCAAAAAAAAATATTGTTACTGTAAACACAACCAAACGAACCAATTGACCATTATTACTCAATAATCACGTGTTTTTAAAGATCAAGTGAGGTTTTGCAATGATTTATACACTTAATCTTTACTTTCACAATAAGTATAAGATGAAGTAACTATTAATTATACTATATTTTAAATAAAAACACGGTTTTATGAATATTTGAGATTATGTGTCAAACGGTACTAATTTGTTTACATGTTGGCAATTTCAATTGACACACAACATTATGTGAGTACGCTTGTAGGTAGGTTCGTATGGTCCTTGTTTCCTTAAAGGGACTGATTAACCTAACGTCAACGAATGGGATGTCATAAAGACCATCGGAATATGTATTAAAAAGGCCTGCTTAAAACGTTTGGAAGGATTAAATTAATGTAAAAGAGATGTTATTACGACCTGAAACAAAATGAAAACAATAAACGAAATCCAATCAAACACTCAAACCACTATTGTTTTAATTAAAATGTAATAACAGATACGTAAAATGTATTTTAATTAAATACCAACTGTCATTACGAAATGAAACTAGTAAAACATTTGTACGATAATGATGTGGTTAAAAATGTTTTAGGCCCGATTCTACGGACTATAATGACTAACCATGCTATTATTTGTAAAGCAACTAGAAAACAGAAGACCAATTTAATAAGTACATAGACTACGAGATAGTAAGTGGAATTTAAAAACTGCTGTTTGGCGGTAGGTTAAAGGATAAGATGGTGGTAGCGATCCGGACGGACCCTGCACAAGGTCCTACCACCTGCAAAAATATATAATATATTATTGCTGGTGACTTTACCGATTCAGAAAAGAAAGCTTATTTAATCGGCATGGTTCTTATCTAGGTTTGATAAAAGTCGGTAGGGCCGTGAGATATCAGTTTTGAAAGTGAGAGTCACCATACAGGGGGTTTTAATTTATTTGATTAACTGTAATATTACAGATCAACATGTATGCGTTTTGAGAGCTCATTTGCACCTGCCGCGGACGCATCAGCAAAACGATTTAAATCCGTTTTATCTAGTTTTTGCGGCGACGCCCGAATTGTTTTGACGGGTTGCGGTACAGTTGCACAAGGGAGACAAGGACAGTAGGTTGGTTTTTCGTAAATGAAAATGAGATAAAAATAAAAACCTAAAATGAAATTTTGAAACAATATAAACGTTTATAGACTTAAGGTTTAAAGGTTTTATAGACCTGACATTTTAATACTTGTTACCAATTCTATCGTTAGATCAGCTCTTAAACTTAATAATATTTCATTTTTATCTTGTTTATAATTACATTACGTTATTCAACAAATTCAAGCCTATTTTAAACACGGAAATTTGTCTTGCAAAAGGTTTTAAGAGGTTAATATATACTGACATTATACTGACAGACAAACAAACCGAGCAGTAAGCATGATAAAAATATTGTAAAATAAATGCTTGTAATAAAAAAAACTATCATTATATGGAATTTACGGATAAAACATTGCACTTAAAATCAATGAAATAATTTAAAATGCTGTGTTAGTCATTATTTCTGTAATTTTAACTGTAAGGTTGTTGTTACGTTGTTTTTCTGTTAACTTCTTCATCTCACAAACTTTTCAAAAGAAAATTATATTTTCCACATATTATTTCGACAGTTTGTACACTAGTTCAATTTGTAATACAGGGGGCTGATTGTAGCTATAGATTTTCACATTTTTGAACGTGATTATCATTGCATTGTAATATTGATTTATACTATTTCATACATGTATTATTACTTGCCTGCTGTCTCTATCTCTTTTACATACAGGCGGCTCACAAATAAATATAAACTCATTTTTGTTGATAATGAATCGCATTAAATGCGCGTGCGTTTGACTGCGGTCGCGTTCGTGTTGTAACATTAATTGTTATTTTTAATTATGCAATCTGCGACTAGGTTTTGGTCGGCGACAAATAGCCGTTTTGTTAAAGGTTCAAAATGATTATTAATTATCAGTTATGGAACATGGTTATTAAAATCTTAATATAGAAAAACTACGAAGTGGCGCTTTATGTTACCAAAGAGTGATGTATTTATAAATCACAATAGGTACCTAATTTATTGTTAAAAAAAGAGCATCAACAGAATACAATATCAGAAAAATTAACAGAAAAACCAGTTTTAACAACCATAAGTTAAATAAAAGCGTTATTTTAAACGCCACATCCACGTTAAATCACGCTGTACATTGTCGTGTATTTTTGGTCCTTCGATCCGAATCGTGATTGAGCTTTGGTTTGTGTATTATTCCATAGTGTTAGCGGCCGTTGCGCCAGTCCGTCTGTCTGTCGGCGGGACGTATAGCATCTTGTTCTGTAGCGTAGAGCTAGGAATTGCAGACAGGGGGAAATTTGTTGAGTAAATAATGATATTTCGCACGTAGGACCTTATACAGGCTTGGCTACTGCCACCTGAACTACAAAACCTGTCATTAAATAGCAGTGTTCGAGCATAGAACTGTTTTGTCTAAGGAATCAGGCCTGATACAGCATTTGTAATCATGAAATTACAAATGTCCGGTTTTAGATTCCACTCACTAGTTGCTCTGTAAAGCTTTTAGCTTTCTCCAAACCGTATATATTTTCAATCATATAATCTAAATATTAAATTAAGTATATAATTTAATTTCCGTCATAAAAAGTAAGTGAAAATGAACACAAACACTTCAAATAACTAAATATCAATTTTCAAAACACCCTGTACACTCGCACTGAATGATTATCCCGCGCCATTTCTTAACCCTCCGCAGCCCACGGCGCGATGAGCGATTCATTGCCCGGATGACGAATTGTAGACGCGTAAACACTGCCGCCGCTGTTGGCTGTGACCACACAGCGCTGGGAGTTAAGACTTTGAGTTAACTGTTTCATTTTGTGACGATGGTGTTTTTTTACAACTATAGTACTTTTTGATGCAAGTGCGGAACTGTTATTTTCACTCGTGTTATTTTCCGCACTATTAAAACGAATAAAAATATATATATTAGTCGCGGCGCCATTTCTTGTATGAAATTAAAGCTTACATTTTCTCAATATTTTTATTTCCCTGATCTAAGGACTATGAAGTACAGGTAGAGTTAAGTGCTTTATTGGGTGCCCCAGGTTAACAGTCCGGCGGCTGATTTTGGTGTGTCACTTTATCGTATTAGAACAGAGACGTATAAACCTTTTTCATTCTAACAGATAAATGCGTTCTTCTTTATTTGCCAGTCTGGGGAGCTTATAAAATTGGATCTGACTGTACAGAGCTCTGAAAAACGAGTAAAAGAAAAATAAAAGTCAACAATCTGCTGAATCATATCTACGACTGTACGTTTTTTGTCAAATTAAATGCACACATACATACTTTATCGAGACAGTCTCACACATTACCTTTAGCATGGTCGCCCTACTTGCGCACACGCAGCTTTGCCGACGGATTTACAGCACCCCTCCATTGTTGCCGAGATACGGCAAAATATTTACAATACCACCGTGGAGCGATATTGTTTTATGGGTATTATTTTAACAGTGAACTGCAACTCCTGGGTCATACGTCATACTGAATTTAAATACTTTCACCTGTTTATTTTAAACTAGCTGTTGCCCGCGACTCCGTCCACGCAGAAAAATAAAACATAGCCCATGTTCATCAGGATTAATGTAGAATTCTATTGGTAAAAGAATTGTCCCCGCGTGGTTGCCGGGCAAGAATAGTACCACTCCATGTCTTCCCGTGGATGACGTAAGAGACGACTAAGGGAATAAAGGCTGTGTAGTACTGTTAGGCGATGGGCTTGCAACCTGTCACTAATACACTGGTAAACATCTTAGCCTAATTGTGCAAAATGTGGTTACAGAATTATTAACAAGTTTTTAGAGTTGTTAGTAATTCTGTAGCTCTGCCTACCCCACTCTGGGAATAAAGGCGTAAGCTTATGTATGTATGTAAAGAATTTTTCAAATCGGTCCAGTAGCTTCGGAGCCTATTCAATTCAAACAAACAAACAAATCCTTCCTCTTAATAATGTGGTACATTTTAGCGCGTGCATTCTCAATTAGGCAGCCTTATACGTTCAATCTCGACAGAAGCCATGCTGCCAAATTGAAAATGCATGCGCTATAAAGTGTTTTGTTCGCTTTGACTGGACTACTTAAACTCGCCGCAATATCAAAATAATGCGTGGCCAACCATGGAATGCCCCTACATGCAAAACACAGCTGTGGTTAGTAAGACGGTTGTAGCGGTGGTGGAACCTGCACAAGGTACCGTTACTAAACTGAGTAAAAGATAAACCTAAGTTATCTTTCCTTCAGGCCTTCATTCCCAGAGTGGGGTAGGCAGAGCTACAGAATTACCAACAATAAAAGTTTGTTGATAATTCTGTAACCACATTTTGCACAATCAGTCTAAGATGTTTACCAGTGTATTAGTGACAGGTTGCAAGCCCATCGCCTTACAGTACTACAAGCCTTTATTCCCTTAGTCGCCTCTTACGACATCCACGGAAAGACATGAAGTGGCCCTATTCTAACCCGGCAATCACACTGGACGATACAAATAAACTACAAATATGACATTATATTTCAGGAGCAGTCTTAAACATTGGACAGTTTTATTTGCAGTTAATAATTACTACGTAATGAAAAAAAAAGTAAACTCATGATACAGGCTGCTCCTAGTATCGTGATTTTAATTATTTTACCTTTTTGTTATTCTTTTTTACTTCTTTACGAGAGTAATTATTTTTCAACTTAGAAAGAAACAAAAGACAAAATCATTTTTGTTTTTAAAACATTCAATATTTTTATCATGAATTTGTGGCTACCTAATGTCACTTTAAATAGGCAGTACTTTTAAATATTATTTTTTATCATAAAAGCTTGAACACTATAGTTATTTAAATGAAACGGTTCTAGTTCTAAACCAGAGCTGCATTAATCGTTGCACTAAATGCACCGCTAAGGCCCTAGTAATACCCGCGGCCACTCGTAAAGAGTCACACGTGCAGTTTTTGTCTCGGCCAGTCACCGCAGCGTTAAGGCACGATACCAATTTTAATTATTTTAATAGATCACCCTTGACTAGACTTGTATTTTGCTTTCAGATAGAGGGACAAACAGATTGACAGAAGCACGTGGAGCTAACCCCATATGCTTCTGTTTAGTCCACCAGACTAAACACTCTTCTCTTCAACCGAACGATTGTCCTCGCGTGTGATATCCATGTTCTTATAATCTTTAATAAGTTCAATTATTAAGATAAAAAACTGATTTTCATTGAGACGAGACTGATTTTTAATGGGCTTATACTGTTAAATACCTAATAAAAAATAAAAAACGATAAAACGAAACGAAAAAGTTAATTGCTTGTTAATATGTACAGGCTGATCCAGTTTTGTATATTAACAATAACGTGTATCTGAAAATATAAAAACATCCTATAGATTACAAACATCACCAACAACTTACTAAAAACAAATAACCAAACCAAATAAATGTGATCATTATCATCGTCATTTTCTTATAAACCGTCTCTCCCTTAACAGTAGTACTTAGCAAGTATTTAGAGTGCACGTAAGAACAAACCAGTATCTCACCTGAAAGCCACCCATTGTTGAGAGCGCGAGCGAATTCAAACTGAACATTATGCACGAACTAAGTAGTAAGTATATACGTAATCAACGAGTATTGGACTAGGGACTTTATTTAATGGTGAATGTTCCTAACACTGGCAAATCTATATAGACCAAAATGTAACAATGAAATATGGGTGTATAAAAATTACAACGTTCTATTTTATTAATTGTTTGTAATTTTTTTCATAGTTTGTTGAGAAAAATGGCTAAATGCGGAAGCCAGCAAAAAAAAAATATACTGACTCTAATCAGAGTAAACTTGACAAAAGAGTAATTGACTGTTTTATACACAAAGTTACATCTTTAGAAATATAATATGATTATTATACTTACTGGAACCTGGTCCAATATATCAATTTATTTATTTGAAAAATATCAATTTACTTAACTACGTGTATTTTCACAATACAACTAAATACAAAACCATGTTCCGACAATTTTGAATTTACTCCAGCTCACGTCCTAATCAGCTGGGTATAAAAATTAAAGGGGTATCTCGAGTTCTTTTGAAATGCATTTGCATGTGCAGCATTCACCTGCAGCTCTGATGTACGCGACCGAGCTGCCGTAAAGATCGCGCTAAACACCAGCCTTTATACGTACCGACGGCAAAAAAAGGACAATTTTACAATTTCTTATACAGGGTGTTGTATTTTTAAGCCTCACTTTGATCTAGCATTGATGAAATCTTGTACAAAGGATATTTAGGTGCTTAGTAAATATGTATTACAAAAAAGGGAACTTCCCTAAGCAGTGATTTAACTCTTTGGTTCTGCCCAAAACACAGTACTTTGAAATTTCATCTTGCGTAGGTTGTATTTTTAAACTGGAGTAAAGAGGATATTGAAAAATATTGTCCATTATCAATATACCTAGTCGAAGTGTCAAGAACATTATTACTACAAAATATTCAACAAGCGCTAAAAACATAAAAAAATACAAACAAGTTGTATGCTAACGCTACCCCAAGCTGCACCAGTATCGGAGATATCAAAAAGCTTACCCCGAGTTAGGGCGCTCTATTAAGCCACCTTGTTTGCGTCGCTGCGGCGCTGCAGAATTTGCTGACCCTACACCAGTTAAGCCTTCTTTATGGTAATTAAAAATTTTCGTCAGTTGTTTTTGGTGTTAGAATTTTAGGTGTTTTTTTAGTAGCAGTGTTTTGGAGTGTTTGTTGATTTTGAAACGTTTCGTGTTAAAAAGCAAAGATGGAGTTCAAAGTAATTAAATGTATATAGATTTTTGTTTATAATTACTAATAACATCTTTGCAAGAACAAGTGAAATCAATTAAGGTATTTTTACATAAATAATTTTGTTAAAACACGAAAATATAATTCCATTATTTTATAAACTCAAAAACACATCCTGTACACACACACACATACAATTAAAGACGTTCATTTAAACAGACTAAAACGAGGTCAAACACTAATCAGTCTTACACGGCGACCGCCGCGTCAACATTGAAATAATAAATCTGACGAGCCCCCATCGCCCCCACCCGAAGGGGGCCGGGGGGGCGAGCCCCAAGGAGGCACCCGTGAGTGTCAAGCTATGATAGACGGCCAGGCATAAACCTGACGAGACGCGTACCCAACGCTGGAATGGCCCTACCGAGTACTCTATATCACTTTTATTACATGCCATCTTCATTTTCATATTTCATATTTGCATTTCCCCCTATACCCCCCTTTTTAAGCGCTCTTTTTCTATGTAATCGCCTGCTTTGTGTGCATGACGTAGCTACTGGCCGTCAAAGGAGTTTTGTGCTCGGAAATGGGTAAGTGAATTAGATAGTTTTTATTTTTAAATGTTGTGTTGGTATTGGACATGTTAGTTAAGTATAAAGGGTGAACTTATTATTAATGTTTTGAAGTATTTATGTCGTACGGAGATTATTATATATTTCATAATTAAAGTAATATATTACTATAGTTATTTATTTATAGATATTGTTATAAATGTCGTTTGATTTTCCTTTTTTAATACACATCTACTTGGACTTGAAAAATGGATTAGTGTGTCAGCTGCGACGAAACATGTCTGTAATTACAATGTTGAGTTTAATAAAAACTCCTTACTATACCTCAGATACGTCACTAAATAATTTAAAAAAGATTTCAAATTCACTCGCTTTAAACCAACCCGATACCTACCCCCACCTCACAATTCCATTTGATTTACAGCATGTTCCACAATTAAAAACACATGTCCCTTATTTTTCCATCGAAGGCGTTCCGCGATACATCATTAGACAAAGACACGGGGACAAAGCCTGAATTAATTACGGACGCCCCACGATCGCAGATGTAAGCGGACGACAAAAACCCTTGCAAAGGATGTGGAAGTTAGGAGGGAAAAGCGGTACACCCTGTATGGTTTAGCAAAAGAATGTACATAACTGAGCTTAACTCTAGGCCGTTTGAGATGCCTCTTTAAGCTTCTCTAAAAGATTCCTAGGTTGAAACAGGACAGAAATACCAGTCCATTCTGCATTTTATAGGTTTGACAGATTATTTAATTAGGTACTTATAATAATTAGTCTTGATAAAAAGGTGTCTTTTTACAACTTCAAAGTCTTATTTAATGTCGTTCTCGTCAGAAAATTACTTTCATTTTTCTCTACAAAATTTAAATCATATTGTTTATTATTTTGTCGTTTAAGTTAGTCGTTTATGAATAGAAGCAGTCTCTTTACCGTCAAAAGTAGCTCCGCTTCAATCTCCTCCCTTACGCAACCAGTGTTATACACAAGTATGTAGGCGCAAGCAACAAAATTATAAAAGGGTAAATAAAACAGAAAGCTTACACAAGTCATAAATTTGATTTATAGAGATTAAAAAAGGCGCTTTAGTAACGGCTCGAACGAAAACGGGATGGATCGGGGAGGTAAGGTGCGGCGAAAAATTATGTGCTCGATGGAGTATTGTTTTTGGAGGGTGGCGCTTCTGTCGCGGACTTTAATGTAAAGTTTTAAAGTTTCATATCTGGTGATTCAGGTGGTCAGTAAAGTAAAGGGACAATTTTTTACTTTACCATAGGTACTCGATTTAAAAATAAATGGATATATTTTATTCGTTTTGACAATTTACCTTGACCAAAGACTTATGCAACAAAGAAGTTAAGTTAACAAGTTGAATAAAAGCGGTAAGGTAAAAAGATTGTCTCCAAACATTTTGCTAATGGAATCACAATTTTTATTAGTAATTTGTAACAAGAAACAGCACTAACTGTCGAGTTAAAACAAAAAAATATTAATTATGAATATAAATAATGGGTACTTTATTAAGTGTCCATAATAATGGCTAATTTAAATATCTAAATGTTGCTTCATATACTTATAACAATTCTGAAATAAAAATTACCCTATATCTATTCCCGGGCTTAAAACTATTCTCATACCAAGTTACATCAAAATTGTTTTAGTGATGTCTAAAACGGACAATTAAGTAATCTCACTTTTACATTTGTGAATTATGATATTAGTATATTTTAAACTCTGAAAGTATAATGTTAGCAAATTTTATTAAAAACATAAATAACATTTAACAAACCTTTTTCTGGCAACCCTCCCGCCGTCAGCACTGTCGATGGCGGCCGTCAGGGGTGTAAGAAAATTTACAGGCGCCCTCATATTTCACCGGTTTTTGCTAATCTACCCTCTTAATGCGTCGCTTTGTTTACCTGCTGATGACCCACTGTTTACGCTTTTAATTGTGGTCACATTTTTTATTTAAACTTGGGGTTATTATAAAAATGTTACACCCTGTAGGTAAGGTGAAAACTTACCGGGCAATCTCTAGAGATTTACAGGGTGTTTTATTTTGTGAAAACTTTGAAAAACACTGGGAAATGTCACATCAATTAAGACGACGATAAAGGCTTTTTGTTGCGACGTCTTGTTTTCGAGGTTGAATTAAACGTCAAAAGATTTTTATATTATAAGTTGACAATTACTAGGTATGCATATTTCATTTATATTTCTTACAGCCTATATTAAACAAACGTAACCACTTATCAATTTTCTTTACTGAACAGTAATCCTAATAACTCCTCTTCCAAACCCATCAAATTACGTACAAACCCAACAAATAACCAACAATCGTGACAGAATCTCAAAACATAACATTACTTAAAAATTTCATAACAACTCCATACGGACTTCTATTGCGCCTACGCTTGCCAAATCGAAAACTGAGCGAACGGCATGCTACGAACTGTATCGTATATCGGGGGTCCGAGGGTAATTTGCAAACATATAGCCTATTGAGATGGTAAGGGGTTTCATTTTAGGGTTAATAAATTCAGTTGAACAAGGTAAGATCGAGAAATTTAGATTTGGTATAAGGAAACATTGATGCTTATGAAATTTAGTAAGTACTGTATTTTTTGTGAGAATCTATAAATAAAAAAACCAGGCAAGTGTGAGTCGGACGCGTTCACGAAGGGTTCCGTACCATTATCTATACAGCATTTAGCAAAAAACGGCAAAAAAAACACGTTTGTTGTATGGGAGCACCCCTTAAATATTTATTTTGTTCAATTTTTAGAACTTGTTGTTATAGCGGCAACATAAATACATCATCTGTGACAATTTCAACTGTCTAGCTATCACAGTTATTGAGATACAGCATGGCGGCAGACACATAGACGGACAGTGTAGTATTAGTAAATAGGGTCCCGTTTTTACCCTTTGGGTTTGGGTTTTGACCCTAAAAATCTAATACTATTATAAATCTCTACGCAGAAATATTAAATATTTGAACAGCATACACAGTACACACGTTTTTTTTTCACCAATATTCTTTAACCATACTTCCATCGTACACCTTAACTAGTACTATACAGCGAGTATTTTTCTACAACCTGACCTCCGAACTTCTAGACATTAGGTGGAACCCCCTGTATAACAGAGCTGCAGAATTAACGTGAGGGAGACGGACGGGTCTGGGTGATAGAATTTTATGGCCCCGGTCTCAGTAAGCAGCAGTAAATAGTCTCGCGGAAGCGGGGTGTAGAAGTAATGGAAGAGTTTATTTATTTCTTTTAGGCGTCGGGATGAACTAATCTTTACTGGTCGTTTCTTTGTGCTCGTCGTGAAACATATCGATCTGAGTTTTAGTCTAAAGTGGCCCTGGACAAAATGGATTGTGAGAATGTTATCGTAATCGAAAATGTATAGCTGACGTAAGCTGCCAGATGGTCGAGTCGAACACTTATGTCAATTACATACATTTTGACAGGTTTCGACAATCGTTGACTTTAAACATCTTGTCTAAGGCCACACAGCTTCTTTGTTTCTTACATACAATATAATTTTACGCCCGCGAAATTGTTCGCGTTGAATTATTTTTCCATCACACCCCCTATTTTTTTGAGTTAAGACTAGATTTTTGAAAAATCCTTTCTTATTGCAAACCTGATACCCTGAAAATATTTTTTCTAAAGTTCAACCAGATTCAGTGGTTTGGGCTGTGCGTTGTCTTTCTTTTAGCCAGTCACGAAAGAAATGTTTAATAATATGAATGATGAAGATCAAAATACAAACATATTTTAAAGATATTTGAATAACTATAAATCCTAACAAACTTTTACACTTACAACACTAGGATAGGATATTATTAGTGTCCGACCGAAATTTCGGTTTCGGTTTCGGTTTCGGCCAGTTTCCGCCAAAAAATCAAGTTTCGGCCCGAGTTTCGGTTTCGGCCAAAAACGGCCGAACCTTTCGGCCGCGCCGAGACTTACAACATCGTACCTTCGGGTCGCGCTCGGCTAACATCGGGCGCGCTCGGCACGGCTGGCAATATGGCGTCACTCGCCTGACTCCACCGGCAACTACCTAAATCAGTGCGCTTTGCTCGTGTTACTTTGTGTTACAAATAATGTATTTTTTTCACTTTATAGGGTAGTTAAATTTTCAAACAGAACCTCTGTAACTGTGCTGAAATTTCATTGTGATAAATCTTTGAAAGTAGAAACCTGTAATTGACAAGATTTCATATTTTCAAGACTTTAATTTTATTCATTTTATAGATACTGTTTGGCAGGAGGAAGACACTAATAGTTTTAAATTTTCTCTAGACTGTATAATTATTTTATTATTAATTTATTAAGATGTACTTATTCTAAAAGGGCGTAACTTCATTTCTACGACACAATGGACATATTATGTTAGTCCAATCTGTATATAAAAAAGTATCATGTCAACCGATAATTCTCTAAGGGCCACTTGCACGAAAAGTTTAACCCTGGGTTAAGACACTAACTCGAGTTAAAATGACAGTTTTCGTATGAATCTAACGTCTACTAACTCGAGTTAGTGCCTTAACCCAGGGTTAAATTCTGCGTGCAAGTGGCCCTAAGTATCTATCCATCTGCAAATAGTGTCAATGTCAAATTTTAAGTATGACAGATTTTTTTCTCGTGAAAAAGGCAATGGTATTAATTCAGGCATAGTATTGGTAAAACTCGATATTTTTATTAACTTACTTGTAATTTTGTAAATAAAGGAAAATAAATCTAGATAAATATTTTGCCGTGTTCAGGAGGTAAAACCCTTTCGATTCGTATAGTAATTTGCAGGTGTCACCAAAATGAAATGTTGTCAATTATAGGTCGGCGAAATATTAATTTTAGAAAAAAACGGGCTTACTAAAATTTTTTCGACTTTTTAAGGACTTTTTTTTTTATAAAAGGTTCGGTTTCGGTTTCGGTTTCGGCCGAAACTACAATGAAACCGAACCTTCGGTTTCGGTTTCGGTTTCGGCAAAATAACATGTTTCGGTCGGTCACTAGATATTATGTATTGTGAATGACGCGGTCTGGATGTAAAGTAAAGGGCGTACATACCCCGCGTCATTCTCTAAACGTTTCAACCGCCTGTTGCATTTTGAATCACCCTTACGCTTTATTTTTGGCAATACAGCAACATGATGTAGCCTACTGCTCAATTTTAAGTTTATAAACACCCTGTACAATGTAATTTTGCTAATCAAAAGCAGAGCTCATCATTAATTTGTAACATTAAATAATTATTAAAAAGTGCACTGCCATATCCAGCGGCTCTTGCTCACTGCACCCACTGCAAGGGAATCACCGTGAGTTGTGGATTTGTTTTGCACAACCGATAGCTGGAAATATGAAAATGAGTTGAAAACGTACTCCGCTGCAACTTTGGCACAGTTCTCTTTGAATTTCCTTTCTTTGATTGTATATTTTAATGCTTCTTGAATTCTGTGACTTATATGTATGTGTAGACGCTATCTTGACATTAAAGTATACAGGTTGATTAAAAAAATGTGAAAACGCTCTAATAATATCGTAAATTGAGTCCAGATATTTTGAAGCACCTTTTATTTTTCGATTTATTCAATACAACACACGAATTAAAATCAGTGACAAAATTAACTATTAAAATAAACGCACCCGCAAACACAGATAAAGGCACAAACGAAGGTAATACTATATTTTAAAAGGGGTTACATAAATGCAACTTCCGCTTCCCGTTTCGTTACAAATTTCATCAAAAATGGCGACGTCCTTGGTGCCTAATCAATCAATTGGATCTACTATCCACATCGGGATACTACGGTATTCACGAGCAAAAGTAATATGAAATGCACAGCTGATGTCATCTTGTGGTTTATAGAGATAGGTATTTGTGTTTGTTGTAGTAACGATTACCAAACCCTACGCTGAGCATGATCCGACATGCTCTTGCCCTGTTTTTACAAGCTTTTATTTAACTTGCAACATATGCATTATATGCATTGCGAATATTTGATCCTGAGTCATGGATGTTTTCTAATGTATTTAAGTAATATATTTCTCTATATAAGTAATTATATCGTTGTCTAGTATCCATAGTACAAGCCTAGAGCTTAGTTTGGGACTAGGTCAATTGGTGTGAGATTGTCCCCTGATATTTATTTATTATTATTACATATGTATGTTAGTGTCAAAGTTAGCCCCACCCGCTTCTTGATTTCCGATGAAGCTGAAAATTTGCATACGCCTTTAATTTTTCTGACAATATAATAATATAGAACCATTGAGCTGATCTAATGATGAAGACTCAGGGTGGCCATAGAAACTCCTAAGACCCGTCGTGTTAGGGCGAGTTAGAATCGCTTTGACAAGTAGAAAATTTGCATACGCCTTTTTAGTTCTGATGACAATACAATAATATAGTACCATTTAGCTGATGTGATGATGAAGACTCAGGGTGGCCATAGTAACTCCTAAAACCCGTCGTTTTAGGACGTGTTAGAATCGTCTTAACAAGTAGATGACGACTGTGCAAAAAAAGTACAGTCGGCAATAAAAGCCTTATTTTAACAGATTCCTGCCGCCAGCCAATGCTACTAGCCTATAGTAACATTTACCCGCTATGTAGGGAAAATCTTCTACGAATAATGAACCTGACATTGCGTCGTTGTAGCTACACGAGTCAAAACTCACTTATAATCAGACCTAGGAATATTCGGGGCAAAATTAAATGACAGCTAGGGATTGCCTATATCGATAAACTCAATTATCGATGCTTTTCCCATATATTAGTGTCGCTCCAAGTTTTGTTTGTAAAAATAAAATTTGATTGAAAGTATGCTATGAAACAAAATAGCAAAATAATTCTGGTTATTCTTTATTTTAAAAGGATTTTTTAACCTTCACTCATCATCATCAAAGATTTTTTCCGTATTGTGAATTTCAGAATGACTGTCCCATTTACTATTGTTAAAATAAACGACTAGAATTTGTTAGGAGTAAAAACAATATGACAATGATGAGTGAAGGTTATAAATCCTTTTAACCCTTAATTTGGCAAAAATAATAAAAGTCTGGAATTCAAACCCTTTTTGATTTTGAATCAGCAAAAAAATAAAAACACAATCCAAACAAAAAAAGTGGTCATTATGGTATGTTCGCTGTGACGAACATTGCCAAATTAAGGGTAATAAAGAATGACCAGAATTATGTTGCTATTTGGTTTAAATTGCATAATTTAAAAAATAAACTATTTTTACAATCTAAACTTGGAGCGATCACTAGTATATGGGAAAAGAATCGATAATTAAGTTTATCGTATAGGAAATCCCTAGCTGTCATTTAGTTTTGCCCCGTATATTCCTAGGTCTGCTTATAATTATGCTCGAAATCAGGTCAAACTTCAATCTTAAAAGCTAGTTTTTCAACTGAAATACTCATACAAGTTTCACCTACCCACAAGCAAACCAAACACACACTACGATTTAAAAGCTACCCCATTTAATCCCCCTCATTTCAGCTGCAGTCAGACTCGGGGTAAAATACACAAGTTGCGGATGATTGCAACGTCCGCTCGTCAGAGTGACCCCCTTCGATCGATGACGTTTGACCCCTTTACCTGCCCCCTTCGGTCCGTCTTGAAATCCGCTGCAACTAGGGTTAAGGGGGAGTTTGTATCTTGGACGCTAGTTTGTACATTTTCTAATCAAAAGGGCATTGGGTTTTGCTTGAAGAATATTGTCATTTTTGTATTCAGCGGCCACGGATGATTTTGACATAGAGGCCCTCAAAATACACATAATATATATAATTTATGGCGTTCAAAAATATCGGAGCTAAGATATTTAAGATTGAAGTGTTCAGTTTTTGGTACTAAAAATAAGCCCAGGTAAGAATATTAAATATCTCGGCTCCGATGCACTTAAGAGTATTACATTACAAAACAAAACATGTTTATTTTGAACAATTCTATCATAATTTACCACATTTACTAATGGCCGCCCACCTTTAAAATGTATGACATGACAACACTTTAACCCCTTTAAACCGTATATAAAATTAGATTTTCGTAGATCTTATCCATTAACCTACCGCCAAACAGCAGTGTTCGCATTGTTGTGTTCCGGTTAGGGGATAAGACAGCCGGTGAAATGACTAGCATAGAGGCATTCCATCTTAGTCCTCAGGGTTGGCAACGCATTTGCAGTCTTAGGATTGCATCGCAGTCCTGTGAATACGAATGTCTATGGGTCACAGTTTCCACTTACCATCAGTTGGCCTGTGTGCTCGTTCGTCTTCTCTATGACATAAAAAAAAAATACTTATTACGTATTCACCAAACGATGTTAAGTTTGATCAATGTTAATCGACTGTTAGTTCATACATTTTGAAAGATGTTAACGATCTAATCGTTTGTTAACTGATTAACATCGTTATGGTAACATTGGTACTAAAGTGTAATATCGGAACCATTCGATGCAATACAATACAAATAACTTACTGGTGTTTTTCTATACATAGTATAAAAAAAAATTTAGTTTTCACGTCTGTCTCTAAGCCGTGCAATAGATTTTAACGCGGTTTAGTATCACACACGGAAGGTTGTTATAACCAGCTTTTATTTAACTTGCAATGTATGTATTTATGTATGTATGTAAGGGTCAAATCTTGCAAGTTAAATTTGACCCACTTTCCGGTTTCCGATGAAGCTGAAAATTTGCATACGCCTTTAGTTCTGATGACAATACAATGATATAGTACCGTCGAGCTGGTCTGATGATGGAGATACAGGGTGGTCATAGGAACTTCTAAATTACACACGATAAACCCATCGTGTAAGGGCTTGTTAGAATCGTCTAGACGAGTAGATGACCACTATCCTAAAAAAAGTAGTCACTAAAAGCTTGTCCCAAAAATTATTGTTTTGACAGAAATTTATTTAATGTACTACGGCTGTTACAAAAAACTCACATTCTGGAGCGGTGCGGTCGCTAGTATGACATAAAAAAGTAAATTAGCCTACCTGGTAAATAAGTGGTATTTAAGACTTACAGATATTTACAAAATATCAATACTACAAATCTCGTCCGCTTGGCAAGCGCTTGTTGCGAGTTTGTATCATCTTGTAAAGGGATTGGTAGACTTACATGTAAAATGGCCTATAAAAGTTTCGCGTTACATAATTATATTATTAAGTATTTGTTCCTGAGGCTGAGATATTATCTAAGAAGTAACCCATCATTTTATCGAACATATTCATGGATTTTATCATAACGAATTTCAGCTCATCGAACGCTATCTTCTGCCAATCATGATGTTATTCAGATATTCTTTGTTTTTTTGCGGGTGGTAGGACCTTGTGCAGGGTCTTTCCGGATCGCTACCACCATCTTATCCATTAACCTACCACCAAACAGCAGTGTTCGCATTGTTGTGTTCCGGTTTGGGGATAAGACAGCCGGTGAAATGACTAGCATAGAGGCATTCCATCTTAGCCTCAGGGTTGGCAACGCATTTGCAGTCTTAGGATTGCAAGACAGTCTTGTGAATGCGAATGTCTATGGGTCACAGTTTCCACTTACCATCAGGTGGCCTGTGTGCTCGTTTGTCTTCTCTATGCCATAAAAAAAAACTTAAACATTTGTAACGTAAATATTTTAGGTATGGTTAGACTTGGGAAATGAAAAGTCTTCGTTGAAAGTACTGATTTCTCTATCAGAGTAAGTTTATCGCTGTCCAATACACATAGTACAAACCTAATTACGAATTTCACCAAACAATGTTAAATGTTAATTAATGTTAACCTACTGCTAGTTCATACATTTTGACACATTTTAACACTCTAATCGTCTGTTGTGTTTGATAAAATTCGACATGAAGGTTTATTTGGGACTAGATAAATTTCCATAATTTTTTCCCCAGACCTTCATTTATTTCAGCATTTCATTTTTAATTGCACAGCGGCGTCCCCTTAAGGCGCGGGTGGCGAGTACAATCTGCCATCCTTTGTCCGTCTCGCGTCACCCGTCGCCATTTTATATCTACCTACCCTGTCGCACTCCTAGACGTATGTATGGATGTATGACTTGTGGAGGGACGTTATTTGTACTTTAATGTGAAGCAGAGCTAAAAATAACTTTAACACGTATTCTTGAATGTGAAGTTTATTTTAAAATGTGTTTATCTTGAGATCTATGTTTTTTATGTTGGTAGGACTTTACGCAAGGTCAGTTAAAGTCGCTATTACCATCTTAACCTTTAACCTACGGCCAAGCGGCAGTATTCACAGTTCCCGTACGGGGATAAGACAACAGATAAAGTTACTAGCAAAGAGACTTTTATCTTAGTCCTCACTCTGGGTTAGTAACGCATTTACGGTCGTAGGATTGCAGCAATCTTTAGATTCTAGATTTGAGAATTGGCTTTTTTTATAGCTGACAATATTTCATTTTCAATATACACACTTCCCACATGTACACTGTATCTAAAGTCTTAAGTGACTGCATTTCACAAAATCTTCGAAAATGTCTGATTGCCAAATTACACACTCCCTGAATGTAAACCTAAGGTACGTAAAATGAGGTAGATTTAGGTTGCGTTAGTATTGGAGAAGGCCCGGAGGGCCAAACCACCCAGAAATAGGAGCTCCGCATGAGCGGAGCACCATTGACACTATATTTTTTTTTAAATAAGAATATCGACGGAGCTCTGCTCCTATTGCTGCAAAGCTAACATAACCTAAACCTACCTAATTTTCATTTAAGGGAATGAAACGACGTATTGGGTAAGTGGTCTTGTCGGGAAAAATAGATTTTTGAACAGTGGTCTAATTGGGGAGTGAACGTATCCATGGGCCAGTAGTCATTTTGGGAATACATATAACGACGCCATAGTTGGTAGTAAGTTATTAAGTTATTTGGTGCTATTTTAGATGATTTGATGTTACTTAAGTAGTCTTGATAGTTTTCCTTTTATTTTTATTTTTTTTAATTTGATTATTTATTTATTTATCGAATGGCGTTTACACACTGGTTTTTACAATAATGATTACATCAAATTAAAATTTACAGTTTTGCAGGTATACACTCGCGTCCTTTGTCAGTTCTTTAAAATCTTCGACAGATCCGTTGTATCTAGTGATGGGGCAATCAAAAACTATATGATTTATGGTCTGTTCCGGATCTCCACAGTCGCACGCCGCCGACTCGCTCCACCCCCATTTGTGCCAGAGGTACGCACAGTTGCCCACACCGGTTCTCAGACGGTTAAGCCTGCACCATATTTGGCGGCTTTCTTTAAACCCTTTGGGCCGCTCCTGTGTGCTGAGCTCAAAGAAGGGGTTTGCTGCGTTTTTGTGCTGCTGGGCTTCCCAGTCCCTCATCCAAGCTTGACTAGCCCTCCATGTCGGGTCATGGGTATGAAAGGATTTCGCTGGCGCGTTCCGGGACTTCAGTCGGGTGTTTTTGAGGCTGTCCATGTCTTCGTGTATTGGCAGTAGAGTGTTTTCTCTGCGGATATTCGGCAGTATAAAATAATTAAGGAATTTGATAATTGAGGCAGACAATCAAGCGAGCTTCCTGATGGTGTGTTCATGGCAACCCATAAACACCCGCAACACCAGAGGAATCGCAGGGGCCCTGCCGGCCTTTGGTTTTTTTAGCATCCGAAAGTATTAAAGTACAGGGTAGTGATTCTGTAATCAACGCCGGTCGTGCGGATTGTCGAGTGATATCCAAGCGGCGAGATTAAGTAGTCCCGTCAGTGCGAACAAAACACATTGTAGCGCGTGCATTTTAAATTTAGCAGCACGATGCGTCGAACGTATAAGGCTGCTTAATTGAAAATACACGCGCTACAATGTGTTTTGTTCGCACTGACGGGACTACTTAATCTCGCCGCTTGGATATCACTCGACAGTCCGCACGACCGGCGTTGTTTACAGAATCACTATTTACCCAGATGTAGTGAATAATCCTTTCCCATAGTTTTTTGTCGGATATGTTTGTATTTATCTAGCTTTCTCAATTAGCTTCAGTAGCCATCAATATGCCAACTGAGAAAGCAAGATAAATACGAAGTCATCCGACCAAAAACGATGGGAAAGGATTATTCACTACATCTGTAGCAGACGCCAAATGCCAGATGTGACTTTACTAGTAAAACTGGTACTACAGCATTACTCATTTGGTATCTATCAGAGCTATGTATGTTTGTCGGTAAATAAGTACAGTCAGCTGCTGAAATTAGTCGCAGAAATTCTATATCAGAAATTTGTTTTATTCACATATAACAACACGTAAACGTATCCAAACTTTTATGTGGTCATCTTGCACCGTGTTATAAGTTATAAACAAATAAAAGTAGGTGAGTTTTAGTTTTTTTATGTCTCCTTTTTCTATCTTTATCTCTCACGTAACATTTTTGGCATGTTTTCCTGCTGATCTACGCATTTTATTTGATATTATATTGAATTTAATATTTATTGCTTTATAATTAATGCTAGATTAAGTAGTACCATTGTAGTATGTTTAAAAAATGACTGAGTGCTGAGTTTCTTGCGGCGTTTCTTCTCAGCAGTGTCTCTTGGGAAGCGCTGGTAGATTCTTGACGTGTAAAAGTGCCCGTACGGCCTACTTACTGAATAAACGTCTTTTATCTTTTTCCAATAGGCTAATATAATGTCTTACTTAGTACTTACATTATGACATTAATTTAGAATAGGTCTAGAAACCAGTTCAAAAACCTGTTTCAATTATTCACTGATAACGTACCTCAGATGCGGTTTTGAACTTTCTAGCAGAATGCTCTGGCACTGCGTTATTATTCACTTGGTATGTATGAGAGCTGTGTGTTTGTCAGTAAATAAGTAAGCGCGTGAAGTGCTGCTTTGAGCCGGCTCCAGGTGTCGGCGTCGCTAATGGCGGTCACTTTGCGCACGCGCCTCTCGGGGCGGCTCACGGGTGCGCGGGCACATTGTACACACAGACCGATAAGTTGATTTTATAATTTTGTTTCTATTACCAATGAGGGTACACTATTATAGTTCCGATGAGTCATAATTCTGGATTGATCCAAACCCAATGCAAGGCCATGTTTCGATGGGTTTTTTTTTCATATCGCCTAACTTAACCTATTGTTTAGCTACAACATAATATAGCGTTTGGAAACAAAATTATCGCAGTTACGCCCACAAAAATACTACTGGCTTGTAAAAATGTATAACAAATATTAATTGTTTATCACGAATGTCATATATTAAATGATTGAAAATACTTTTTTTCTAATTGGTTTCCTTTTCTCGACTCGTACAGGAAGAACATTGTCACATCACTAGCCTGTTAGAAACTGTCAAGTGCTACCTAAATGCCACGAGTTAGCGATGTGTAATCATTATGTGCTGAAATAGTTATAAATCCGCTTTAATTAAAACAAAAACAAGTGTATGTATGATTACTGGATGACTCTATAACCATTTGTGCTGCGAATGTCGCATAATTTTGTACACAACTTTAAAACGCGATTAGTATCATCAAACCCCACTTGAATGACTCTACGTAAAACAAAGTAATAGAGGCGCGACTTGGTTAATCAAAAAACAATTGACGTATCGTCCATCAATGGAAACACCCACCCACTTGCACGCGTCCACACGAACTGTCTTACGGTTCCTTTGTACCAATACCTGCATATTCGAGACCGCGACCACAACGTCCTGTATAAACGCTATCTCCTCATTCACCAGCATAACTCTACCGTGGACCAACTAAAACGCATTCAAATTTAAATCTTAGTCAGTTGTGATACGAGTGGCTAGTGTTAATGGTGGCTGTATGGTAAGGTGGTAATAGGGTAGTGGTCGTCTGAAATATTAGCGCTTTAGGAGAGCTTCAGGGGCACTGGGATTGGAGGACGATAACGATTAGAGTCTTTGGTGAATGCCGTATTGGTGCTTTGATGTGGTCACTTGTGAAATACCTATGTTTGGGTTAATGTTTACGTTGTATCTTAAATAAATACTCATATTCTTTTTTTTTTTATGTCATAGAGAAGACAAACGAGCACACAGGCCACCTGATGGTAAGTGGAAACTGTGACCCAATCCTATCCAATCCTAAGACTGCAAATGCGTTGCCAACCCTGAGGACTAAGATGGAATGCCTCTATGCTAGTCATTTCACCGGCTGTCTTATCCCCAAACCGGAACACAACAATGCGAACTTATGGTTAATAAAGATGTATGAATATCTGTGCCTCCTGTGACAAGTGATACAACTCGAAAAACACGATTTTTCAGGAGAGCGAAAACAAGTTTAAAAAAAATACTGCTTCTAAACGAATAGATTTTTTTGAAAATTGCTACCGATTTTTATAACATATAATATCACTTTATTAACTGGTTTGACAAAAATAATGATACTAGTTATAGATTTAGAGATATTCAAAGAAACGTCCATAATGTATCATTTTACATTTCAGATTGATTTATTTAACCCGTGTAAGATGATACAACTCGAATTGTATTATTTAACACAAAAAAGTGTAATCAAGGAGCTCTGGTGATGACTGATAAAACTTTTTTTTTTAAACCTTCATTTTTCTCTTATTTCTTGAGTTAGAGGCCTAACCTGTATACACAAGTTGTAGGGAATTGAATTAGTAATATTTCTTAAAACAAACGGACAAAATATAAGGATTTTTAGTGAGTTGCATCATTTATCACAAAATAAAAACGTAATTTAAACCGTGACTAATGTTACATATCGAGTTATTCTTGGGTCTGATTACGAATAAACTTGTGTCAAATAATACAAGTAAGTAATTGATTAAAACAAATAATAGCAATCATGATATCTTTGTACTAAACATGATGACATTAAATCACTGGGTAAACAAATTAACTTACACTCTTTAATTTCAAAGCAACATTACGATGTTGCAACCATACAGTAGGTAAATTAAACTGTGCATATTGTCATTCAAAACAAAAACTATATAGACACCTACACAACAAATCAAATAATAATTCTCAATAATCACCTACAAAACATGAAAATAACTAGGAGGTTTAGTTATAAACCTCAGCTAGGTAAGAAATAAAGTAATTTAAATTAAGCTCGCCGTCAGTCGAAGTAGGAAGTACGAGTAGGTAGTTAAGTGACATAACGCATGGTCCACTTGAATTACATACTGAATTTGACACAATAATTTAAGTCACCACAGAACAGTAGCATTTACTAACCTGCCACTTCACAAAATAAAACACGTTGCTTGGTAAATACCTGTTTCTAACCAACGAGAGATTTTTACCGTTTTTATCTTGTCATAATATTTTACACAAATAACTAGTAAGCGACACACATGTAGATCATAATATATCGCAACCGTAAAAGGATATTAACATTTATTAAATTACCTACAATAGTAATCATACGCGTCGGTTCATGGCAACACAGCGAGCGTGCGCTCCCACCCTCGATGACGTAGAGACACTATGGCCATTAGTTATGTAGAAAGACACCAGACTATTTTTTTCGGAAAATGAGTTAGCTATGCCATCGTAAACTAGATTGTTTAACCTACGTTATGTTGAAAGGGACTTATTTAACCACGCCAATTTATTGAATTATACCATTATGTATAAAACCGCCAATAACGATATGTGGGTTCTATAATGTCGATAGCCGCCAAAGTACTTGATTTTGTCTACTTTGTCCGTTAAAAGATGATATTTTTAATCTGCAAAACACAGCCAATCTTCTATTAGTCGATTAGTCGGAATACAAACAAATGTACTTATCAAGTGAGCACATTCATGTAAGTAAACTACTTACAACGACTAGGCAAATAGTCGCTTTGAGCAATTTTTGTTTTTCGTTCTACCTCATGTTTAGTAGTTTTTGCAGTGATGTTATTATAACCTTTGATAAAATAAAAATAATTTAAATGAGTGTTTTACTTATTACAATCAGCATTTAGCTCTTTCTATATAAATACTACAATCTTGTATTTATAATGAGCATGAGACAACTAGAGTAATATAGCATATAGCTCTCTTTATAAAAATACAAGAATGCAATATTGTAATCAGTTAAGTCGGTTAAAGAAATGGTAGCTTTTATTAAAATTACGATCGGAAGCAGGGTAGCAAATATTAGTTCTATATAAAACGTCCAACTACATTGTTTTTTTAAAAAACCTATGAATACTCCAAAAAACAAGAATGCGATTTTGTAATCAGCATAAGTCAGCTAAAAAAATGGTCGCTTTCATTGAATTACGATCGAAAGCAGGATATCAAATATTAGTTCTATAGCCTACGAATAGGTACTCCAAAAACTATAAGAATGCAATATTGTAATCAGCATAAATCAGCATAATAATGGTCGCTTTCATTGAATTACGATCGACAGCAATATAGCAAATATTAGTTGCATAGAAAACGTCCAACTACATTGTTTTTTTTTAAAACCTACGAATACTCCAGTTAATTTGTATAAAATGTGTTTAATAAAGTACATCATACTATGTTCTATCAATTTGGGTTATTTATGTTTAAAAAAACATACTAGAAAGTAATAAATTATTATTTTTACCTAACAACGGCTATATCTTGAAACCGGATATTTATTATTGGTCTCTTTTTGCATAACTATTAAAGATAAACTATTTTATTCTTAACCTTTACAACACTCTGTCACAACAAAGTAATATTAGTAGACCTTACGATTTACATATTACACTTTTTTATGACACGGTTCTATGGTAAGTATCAATAAATTTGTTTAGATATATATATTTAAGATATATTTCTCTATTTAAGTATTTAATTTATCGTTGTCTAGTACCCAAAGTATAAGCCTAGAGCTTAGTTTGGGACTAGCTCAGTTGGTGTGAGATTGTCCCCGTATGCTTATTTTATTATTTTATAGTAATTGTATCACTGTGCACCAAACTTTATAGGTTCTAAATGGTCGTAATATTCTCACATTTTTGATACAACTGACTTATACATTTGCAAAGATTAGGAAATATTTGAAGACATTTGATATAACTCGAGTTGTATCAATTAACACATACCAATTGAAGCAAATATAGGGTTAATTTTTGATCTAACTCAAGTTGTATCTTTCAAAATACGCAAAACTCTGGTGATAAATGATATAACTCGAGTTATATCAAAAGACACAAACATTTTTAAAGGCATAAAAACCGTGATTAATAATACATTTTTAGATATATCATGAGGCACGAAAAAAAATATATAGTTATGGTTTTTTGAAGTGTTTTAACTAGAGAAATATCATTAAACACGGAAAATGGGAAAAAAAGGGTCAATTGTATCATTTTACACGAAAGTATCTTGGAAACTAGAAGGCCTAGGAACACGGGAGTTGGAGCAAACGATGCGTTATTTTTTTTTAAGTTGTTTCATGAAAGAACACGTTAACTGCTACAACTCAAGTTGTATCACTTGTCACAGGAGGCACAGATATTAAAATCAAACTATCAAATTTATGGATACCACACGTTAAACACCTTAAATATTTTTTAATCATCGAAAAAACCTGACAGCTCAGGGGAAACGCACTTTTTTCATACAAAACCTAGGGACAACATCGTCCCCTGCGTTACCAACTATATTTTTGTTCAACTGTATTATTTTAAATTAAATAAGTTCAAATGTTAGCCTACTTGTCTAATTAAATCAACATGTATGCCATGTCGTTAGCAAATATATAGTTTTTCTAAAAACGTGTAATTTGTGAAACTTGTCAAAAAATAGGGAATAGGTAGGTACCTTCAAAGTTGATTCACCCAAATACTCATGTTCTTTTGTAGATTAATTATTTCTCAATAGCTCAAAGGTTAACTGGAAGAGATCCCTTAAAGGGATAAGTTCGCGTTTGTACATCCCTGTTATATTTTTGTCTATTTTATAATTGTTATCTCTTGTTTGTACAATAAACTGTTTACATACATATTACATACATACTTCTACACTATTATTATAAAGAGGAAAGATTTATATTTGTGTGTGTGTATGTTTGTAATGAATAAACTCAAAAACTACTGTGCCGATTGCAAAAATTCTTTCACCATTGGAAAGCTACATTCACCTTGAATGATATAGGTTATGTTTTAATTTTCTGCGTGGACGGAGTCGCGCGCAATAGCTAGTTTATTATAAAGAGAGAGAGGATTTATTAGAAAAGTAATCTACGGAACCATTTAGAAAAATCAGTATGATGGAACCCCGGCGAAGGCATTAAAATGTCTTCTTACCGCCTCTGAATATGGTTTGGAGAAATTCCGCAAATATTTTATTTTTAACTTTGTCTGGTTATTATATCAAGGTTTCGGTAAATTCATAACAGGCCACCAATAGAGTTATTTTTTTAATGAGTTTAATCAACGACGATATTTGTCGTATCTATTTAAGAACAGCTGCTGAATTTGTCACGTTTCATGATTTCCTGACGGAAAATTAATTGTTCTGGATTTTACGATCTTTAATATGCCATATTAAGTTTTTAAGTATTCATACATTAATAGTAAACGATGTATGAATAAAAGGTTGACATCCCCTGCTAATGAAACAATAATCAGCCTCCACTACATACACACAACGACGTACAAGTTTATGCATGTGTTAGTAAAATGGTGTCGACAACCTTTTTTGCAAAGTTTTCCGAGACGAGGTACAGGGTGTCTTTTTTTTCCTGGCTGCGTAACGTCAGTTGTATCAAAGATTCAGCCAATTCCGGCGGCACACTCGAAAAAGTATCTCATTGTTGCGCAGGCCTTTATCTCAGCGCCCGCTAATATTTAGGGATGCGACTCATTACGTTTGTCGGCGACCAAATTTACATGTGAAAAAAGGTAGATTTCATGAACGACACAGGATTGCTTTGTCTAAAATTGCAACGCTCTGAAAAAGCAGTTAAAGGAGATTGCCTGCATTATTCGGTCCTTATTAATAATTGACGTTAGTTGTACAATACGAAATTGTGAAGGAGTTAATTAAACGTTATATACCGTTTTTTCTCTATTTACTTGGAGTACCTCTCTGTAATTTTTTTAACTTAAGTATGTCTTTACGTTTAGACTGAAAGCTTTTATACTTACTTAAAATAACAAAATACTTTTTTTTTTAATTCTTGTTCGATCTCCTCATTTATTCCAAATTATTACTAGTTTTTACCTGTAACTTCGTCCACGTAGAATTCTTTGTATGCTATTTTCACGATTGTATCCAGTTTTGTGTCCTGACACTTCCAGACCCTTCTAAAATCTCGGTCGATTCGTAAAAAAAACCTACATAATTTCGCATTTATCATGTAAGCAGAAATTTTACCGACTAAAAAACAACACGACACATTTAGTCCTCGTCCCACCCCTTCACACAGAAACTACCCACGAGGCGGAATTAAAGCCTTTCTTAAAAGCTAATCTTAGGACAAAGCGTTATTACAAACAGCCTCGGGGTGTGGGCCGACCGTCTATTGTTTATTTTAATTTTTACCCTACTCAAGGAACACTGGCTAGTAACACTGGTTATTAAAAAAAAATGCTGGACAGTTAGAGGTTTTTGTATTTCGAATGTTCTTTGTAAAAAGGCTTTGCTGATGACCTACCTCATCTTCTTTAACTAACCCCGTTACTTATAAACGTGGAATAAGCTTGGAATAGTTTATGCCATGCTTTGTCACTTTCTGTCAGATGCAAATGTCACAATTACAGATAAGGACAAAGCATGGCATAATCTATTCCTAGCTTTTTCCACTTTATAAGTAAGGGGGTAAGGCTAGAAGTTAATTAGTAACAAATTCAGCAATTCGTTGACGGAATAAACAGAAGACGTGTAGCGTTCAATTATCATGTCATTACATACATACAAACATTAAATCACGCCTGTTTCCCAGAGGGGTAGGCAGAGACCACTTCTTTCCATTTGCTACGATCTTAACAAATTTCTTTCGCTTCTTCCACATTCATACATTGAGTCATGCAGGCACGTCGGTTTCGGGTACTTTAGATTCGGCCCTTTTCCAGTATTTCTCCGATTTGACTCGAAAAAGTACGCCTAGGGCGGCCCCTTCCGACCCGTCCACTCACTTTCGATCTGTATATCTCTTTCGTCAATCTTCAAATCAAAATCAAATCAAATCAAATCAATCTTTATTTGCGTAGAAAAAGGGTTATTACAGGAGGTAGTTACAAAATATTGTTACAATTGAGCCGCCTTCTTCAGCTGTCAATGCACAGCATGCAAATTTATAGTGCTAACAGCTAGCAATGCTTAGGGACTAGGTAACTTATAATTAGGGTTTTTTGTTTTTTATAAAAATATTTCGCTAATTGAATAAAATCTATTATTTAGTAACCATTTAAATAATGTTACGTTAAACTTATTACCAGGCAATTCTTTAATATGCTGAGGTATTTTGTTATAAATAAGAACACACATTGAGGAACTGTTTTTCCTAAACATTGCAGTCCTTTGCTGCTTTCCTACAACAAGTCTGTCCAAATTCCTTGTACTTCTGGGGAACACATCGCGAGTCATTTTAAACAATTTTATATTTTGCCGAACAAATTTGGCGATCTCAAAAATGTACAAGCACTTCTCCATTCATCCTTTCCAAATGACCGAACCATCGAAGCATGCCCTTTTCAATCTTAGTCACTACATCTTCTTTTATTCCACATTTCTCCCTGACTTTTTCATTCCTTACTCTATCAATCGGTTTCACACCACACATACTACGCAAAGAGCGCATTTTAACTCATCAAGTCATTATTGTATCGTATTTCTATCGTTTAAGAATTGACTTATGAGAAGCGCGTGGAGCTAACCCCATGTGTCCATGTGAGTATATTCTCTTGTGTCAGTCCACAGTTACCGAACAATAAAATTGTCCTAGCGTGTGATATCCATAGACTTATTTATCTTACAAGTTCATGGGAATATGTTTACAAAACTTGATATAAAAAAAAACTTTAACGGGAGCGCCAGACATTTTTTTTTAATGTCATGTAAAAAGTAAATGGAAACAAATATCACCTGATGATAAGTAGGATTGGAGACCCAAAATAATACAACACATACAAAAATCATACCTTGTGTGGCTTTTAACTGTCCAAAGCTTTTCCTCGCATTTGTTTTAATTAATATAATTATTGTCAAAAAATTTATACCTTGGATAAAGCTTCAAAATTCTAACGGAACAATTTACTTAACATTTAATGATCTCTTGCGGTAGTTTGATTAGCGTGTAATTTATATTTAACAGTTTTAATTTCTGTCAATTTTCTCTTAGAAAATTATGAATTAATCTATCTACATTATCTCAACCGGAGCAAACAAAGCACATTTAAATGGTTTCATTATATGACTGTGACTTTCCCGCGGCACTGGCTTATGGCGAGCTTGAAATTTCCCATAGTTTTTCATTGAAGTGGGACAGAACAGCATAATATTATGATCACTAAAAAGTATAAAATAAAATATATCAATAAAAACAAGGTGTTTTTTAGTTTTGTCTTAAACCGGGCACTCACTAGTCAGCTGTAACTGTAACCGTAGCAGTTGCAGTAACGAGCTTCTGGGAGAGAACAGGCTCGTGCAACAACGGTTACGGCTCGCTATTGAGTGCCCGGCTTTATTGTTTTCAATATTCAATGCCATTCCATGCTTGCCTTTACAAATTATTCCTTCAAATTCCGAACGACCCTTCACATTCGTTATTTAAAAACCCCGCGCTTCGGCTCACTTCACAAAAATTGTGAAACAAGCTGATTGCTCATCACGCAAACAACAATGCAGTCTAGTTTGCGAAGACAATGGTCTGATGCGGCTGAAATATTTCAAGTTTCAGGACGTACGGCGAAAAATGTGGGAGTAGTTTTTAAATATGGAAATTTTAATTGGCGTGTGCTGTGAAATATTATGTTGGTGCTATTGAGTTTGGTTTGTTTTTTTATTTAACGGACTTTTTTACAACTATTGGTTCTTTCTGTAACCAATCGTGAACAGTTTTTTTTAGACTTGATAGGCCAATTATGTCGTAAAATAACAAATTTCAATAGAACAGAAGGACAGAAATCATGTCATTGTATAGGATCTTCTCAGTGTCCGTCCGTCTGTCTGTCAAGACCCTTTTTACCAGGAACCCACAGGACCAGGACATTTGAAGACACTTCTTTACACTGTTGTTTACACGATGCATGTATTATTATCCTCACCGAGAGCGTCTATCATAATGGCGGTATTACACTCTTCTGTTATTTTACAAATATTCCCATGTATTCTTTCAACCCGTATGTCAAAATCGAGAGACATAAGAGTATTCGGTAAATGAAGTGTCAGTATTCATAACGTTGCATCGGCACCGCCATCTATGGACCACTTCCCTAAATTAACTCGCAAAAACCCCAATGAGCGCAAAGACGTCGGATAACAGTAACACATTTTCGTCGGCTAACGATTCCGAGGCTCCCTGTCCCATAAATCCTGAGTCTGATTGATACATGGCGGTGGGTTGACGCCCATCCAGTAATTTAGTGCTGTGGCACGCCCACCGCCATCCGATAGCGACTTTTGTTTTGCATTAATTCCTTTTCTTGGTGATCGAGGGATTTGGGTGAAGATGGCTGATTTTTGAATTGAGAACGTTTTAAGACGTTCCTTTTTCAAACTGGTTAGGGTTTGGATACAGGCTGTATTTTTTAAGATTGTAGAGGTGAAATTAGACATGTTATTTGTTTATTTTATTTGTGGTATTTTTTGGTCAAAATTCTAATTGTCAACTAGGTACAAACTTTGTGAAATGCGGAACCACCATAATGTAAAATTTAATCATTCCATTATGCCGTAAGTAGTTGTACGCCGTCCATTGTCACGCCGAACCGCCGTTGTCAGTTGACGTAAATGGAAAAATGCCAATGGACATCGCTGTGAGGCTAATTTCCGCCTCAACGGCGACACTGACGTTCCATTACCTTTGTTCTTAGTTTTAAAGCGAGTTGATTGATTTAGAATATTGATTGACTGATGTCCGTGTGTTTTTAGATGTGGGGCGACGTTATGGGGAATATTATTTACCCGGCAATTGGGATTTTAAAATCAAAATTGCTAAATATTGCCAGTTTACTTGTTACACTGTTTACCGCAGTATCAAGGGTTTGAAGTCTCAGGATTACACAGTCTTGATAATTCAAATGTCAATGGGTCTAGGGTCCACTTACCATCTTATATTCTTGCCGTAAAAAAAAACAACCCTTTGACGTTCGTTACTAATCATTTACAATTGTATCCGAGGGGAGCATAAGTCAAAAAAGTTACTGCCGAAAAGTCGGAAACTGAATAGCGCAATCACGTTTAAGAGTCTTTGCCTGTGTAAAATAAGTCAACCACTGCTCCATCGAGAACGGGCTCAATTTTTTAGAACAAAAGCAGTTGTTTTTTACCTCAACTATCCAACTTCATTTGTCCAATATCCCGTCCGTTTCCCTCTTAATATTTCATTCATGAATTCATTCCAAATAAAAAACTATTCTGGTCATTAATAATAAAAATACCAGTATTTATTGAAAATTCGTTATTATTTAAATTCAAAATTGATTCCATAAGCTATTCGTCAATCGCTTCAATTACGCTCATAAAACACATCACCCTGTCACTACCCCATTCATCTTCCATCAACACCCCAGCATCACCCACACATAGACAACACCGGGCGTCGCCATAAATACCGCGCAGGTGTGGGTAACGGCGTGTTTACACGTACCCATTCGTACCGTATATCGTCTGTACAGGCCTTAACAGTGACAGGCTGTTTTGATCCCTATTTACAAGTTATTATGAGTTGATTTGAACTTTTATTGTAGTCGACTGATTCAATATTTTGCTTGAGTTTTTTTCAGAATAGAATCCTTTTCAAGCAAATCCAAAAATAAAATTGGAAAACGTTGTTCAATGTTTATTATGTCATGTACACAGTTTTTAATCAGCCTGTATAACTGACTGCGGCCATTTTATTGCTAAAACTGGATGGTATGATTTTTAAGTTCTTAGTTTAAACTAACAAACTAACACCCATTTACATGAAAATAAGAATATCTTATATTTAAAAAAGACATTAAAACTAATTACAATAACAATCTGCGCTTGAAGTACAGTCAGTCAGATAAGGCGTGAGGTACAGCGCGATAAGCTTTCAGAACGGCGCTGCCGACGGCAAATCTTCCCGACTTATTTGTGACTCGACTGTACTTACGTTGATACGTTCTTAACGTGAGTGAGTTTTTTTGGGAGAAACGGGATAAAAAGAGAGGGTTCTATATGTGAAAATAAAAATGAATAGTGTTTTTTTTTAATAAATGAAGCAGCGTAATTAATTAATAAGTTTCATCTTTGATCAATTTAGTCAATACAGGATACTCTAGGAGTTTTAGGGTTAGGGGTAGTGATTAAAAAAAACAGCCAAGCACAAATTACTAATATAAATTCTTTGTTTTAAATTATATTGCAAATGATGACGCAGTTATTGTACTGAAACTTCGGAGCATTTTTTCCCAGTCAACTTATATTAAAAAAATATTTTGGGGCAAGGACTTAGAGACTAGTTTTCTAATGCAGGTTATCTTTATATTACTGTGCTAAAAAGGAATGCATCGTATAACTTATCAACCTGTATGGGATACATTTATAGAGGATGATGCCTTGCGACCAGACAGTAGTTTGTTTGTCATTATCAATGCGAAACTGTATAAGTACAGTAACAATGTATGTCTTTTGTATCTAACATCACCACGAATTAACCATAACCATATTATAAACAGTAGTTCGTATTCAAACAAAGGTATATCACTTGCTAGCATGTGTGCGTGCCTTGACCGTACGCACCGCGAACCACTACAAGCAAACTCAACAGGCCGGACTAAGCCGGTTCAGCCAGGTTAGGGTCAGGGATGAACTACTTTTGTATTTATACTGTGCTATATTATAAACCTATTTCACACAGTCAAAACAATACCTGTCATCACGAGACGTAAAAGGCCGAATCATATCATAACAGCAAATAAAATGGTTCACAAAACCAAATTGCACTTCCATTGTTGTGAAAAGTTATTAAATGAGATGAATAAGTAAGTAACCGTTGTATAGAAATGTTGGTCCCACGGTTTAAAGTTTTGTAATCAAATTGCTTCAAAACAATGAAATCATGATAGACATAACTTATACTATAATATCGTAATCGTTTTTAATTTGCACATAGTGTTTTCAATGACCTACAAAACTACCAAAAAAACTAGCCAAGTGCTAAATTATAGGTTTTCCTGTCCACTACAAATACTGAACTATATATAGTATTTTTTTCAAAATTTTAGCCTCAGAAGCTCAGGAGAGTGGGAATAGTCAATTTTCGTCTTAATTCATGAATGAAATCAAAACTATTTATTTTACAATAATAACAAAAATATGTTTGAGTTCCTCATTCATTTGATATGAGTAAGGTTGCTACACTTTTTTTTTAAATTTCTTAAATATGCCCCGAAAACGAGTTTATTTAAAAAAAAAACTTTGCACTGTGTTTTGGTCATAGGATTACACCATTATCCTACCAAATTTCACCTGAAGAGATTCAGAGCAAATTGGCTGAGACAGACGTACTGGCAGTCAGATGCACAAGTACAAAAAATAAAGATAAAAGATGTTTATTCAGTAAGTAGGCCGCACGGGCACTTTTACACGTCAAAAATCTACCAGCGCAAGATACCACTGCTGAGAAGAAACGCCGCAAGGAACTCAACAGTAATTCTATAAAAAACGCTATATTTATCGAAATAATATTGCCACTAACGTTGATATTATGGGTGCGTCGGTGGGCCGGCTCGAGAAGACAGGGTACGGAGTTCAAACCTTATTAGCTATCTTCATGTACCATTGAGGTATTTATTTACTTAAGTGCTGTGGTAACCTGTAATTCCACGCTGTAATAAAAACATCGTGAGTAAACCAACTAAGTGTGTAAGCTTATTATGCAAATGATCTTGCAGGTTCGAAGTGAATCCGAAGGGGACCATCTGCATAAAATAACAAATAAAGGTAATCATATTATTTTAAATGTGTTGATTAACTATAAATAAATTACAATGAAGGAATGTAATTGATTGGCTCCTATGATTACAAAGGTGCCACATAATAAGCACATTAATGCATTTTAATACAGAATTATCGGACACCCTGTATAACCTATTACCCAACATTTTGCACCAAACCACACTTGAAAATCAAAACCCAGTATCTGACATTTTCTTCATGCAGCCAGCGGCGCCATTAAGAATTCAGAGCGCACATGCTGTAATTTAATTTACTCCAGTTAACGTACGGACGGACAAGAGTTGATAATTACTTAGGAACTTCGTTTTTCTTTTGATTTTAAAGCTTATTTGTTCATTCGGTTTAACGGAAGATACAACATATTTTTAACTACAAGCGTATTTTTTTTCCAAATCCAGAGAACCGTGAAAACTTCCTTACAAACGTAATAATAAGATGTACTATATCTTCCACAGTTAAAATGATAAGTATTTTATTACCTTGTCACCCTTAACTTTAAAGTGAACATCAATTAAAATAAAAAATACGGTCTAATATTTACAATTGTAATTTTTATTGTTTGATTGTACCTACTACTTCAGGAAAAGGGGCTAAAAACCTCTGATTTACACCTATCCGAAAGTTGTTTGTGTTGCAATACATATAAACGTTCCTCATGCACTGCTAAAACTCATATCCGAAATCAAAACAAAATATGCCAATAAAAATATACTTTACACCCTGTTTCAAACTGACCACACCCTGTATCTCCAATCTCTAAACAGAAATTACCAAAACAGGTCATCAAAACTTTGCCCAAAAACATCTTCATATAACCGTCTTGCACAGTGGTGCGGTCAAACTGCAAGCCGGCACAAACGGCCACCTTAATTTAGTGGCCGGTAATTAAACCCCACTGGGCCGACGCGCTGACTTGTGTATTTTTGAGGGGGTTAGCTCTTGAGGTTGAGGAGTTAGGTTTTTAGAAACGGTTTGAATTAGGTAGTTTTTAGAGTTACGTGATTTAATTTGGAATGGTTTTTGGGCTCCTTAATAACAAGGTAAGAGGAAATTAGTGGATTAAGAAAAGGTTGATGGTAAGATTAATTAATTTTACACAGCGGTTCACTTTTTTTTTCTATATTTTTTTATGTTATTTAAAAATAAGTACTATATTAAGATTTATGATTTTCATACAAAAACATTGTCCATTGCAAATCTACTAATTATTAGTAAAAAAACACACTCAGTTTAACTTTTTTTACTACAACTTCAAAGGAGATTAAACTGAGTGTTTTTTTCATCAAAAACCTACAAATGAATTTATACAAAACGATGCAAAAACAGTAAACTATGCACATTTTAAGCGTTGCGCACAAATGAAACTTAAACGTCAATCTGTATTACCGACGTGACAAAAAATAAAAATTATGAATTCATTGCGGGCCGTCAATGAATACAGACTTCTGCTTTTATTTATTTCTAAAAAAATCTTACCCCACCAATAAAGCCAATTAAAAATAGGGCATGTCATTTTTCCAACTGCCACTACCACAGATTTTATCTAAATGGTTACATTACATTACTGTTTTTTTAAGAGCAATGAATTGGTAACACTAATGTAGCAAGCGATGGAACGCATTCGTGAGGGAAAATTAAGAATTACGTGCTAGGAATTTTTGATTAAACAACGGGCGAATTTACACTGTAATGTGTTTAACAGTATCACGTTTTAAAAGTTTAATTAAACATTGTTAAATAACGATTATTTTTTTCGATTTCATTACCGTATGAAGAAACGTTGCGTAAATTTGCTAAGTAAAGATAAAGAAGAGAAGTTTTTTAAAGACAATTAATAAAAATATTTTCAAAAAATTAAACTTCTACAGAAAAATATTGCAAAACAGAAGTCGAATATAAATTCTCCGCCCCAACTTTGTGATTTATGAATTTTGATTTCCCATTGCACAGTGGTGTGACACACGCCCGCTTCCCAAACGAATTGGCGTGAATTGTCACTGTATCTGCGAACTGACGTTCTCGACTGTCGGCTCGGCCCGATAAAAAAGCTCTCCGTCATTCGGCTTTAAAATTTTATCGCGTCAAGTCTGTCAATGAATTTGATACTCGTAGTTCACGCTGTATTTATAAATACTGACGGTGGGAAAATTGACAGGTTAGTTTGCATCGGTATTGAATTTGGTAACCTTTTAGCTAACAGCATAAAGTCACAAGGTTTTAGCGTATCTAAAAAAAGCTTTTACGTTTGTATATGGCTGCGTCTATATCGCGTGACAAATGTGGATAAAGCATCCGTCACTCGCGTATTTATTTACGTGTCAGAAGGTGACGGATTATCTAAAGTTTGTCACGCGATAAACGCAGCCATATTAGGGTCCCTGGTATCTTAAAACTTAACGGTGTTTTCTAAAAAAAAATGTTTATGGCATAGAGAAGACAAACGAGCACACAGGCCACCCTGATGGTAAGTGGAAACTGTGACCCATAGACATTCGCATTCACAAGACTGCAATGCAATCCTAAGACTGCGTTGCCAACCCTGAGGACTAAGATGGAATGCCTCAGTGCTAGTCATTTCATTGGCTGTCTTATCCCCAAACCGGAACACAGCAATGCGAACACTGCTGTTTGGCGGTAGGTTAATGGATAAGATGGTGGTAGCGATCCGGACGGACCCTGTGCAGGGTCCTACCACCCGCAAAATATAAATATTTATTATCTTCCTTAATATCCAATTTATCTGTTCATTTATTCAGCAATCAAAGTATATAAAAATTATTTACAGTGGTACGGTATTAGTAAAAGACGCACAATCGACCTGTTAATAAAAAAGAGCGTCAGTAGCCTAGTGGTTCAGGGAGTCGACTTGTGGTCATAAAAAACTGAGTTCAAACCTCCTCGGTCACCATGAACCAATATTTTTTTCTAACCAAAATATATACCGATGCTCTTACGGTGGAGATAAAATTATTCGAGCAGCAGTTGAGTGTGTAAAAGGGAAATTGCACAAAAGGTCCTAAAGCATCGAGGAGTATTCAAAAGGGCCCATCTGTAACATAAGATAAGATACTTGTTGTCAAGCATTTTACTCAAGATTAACACATAAGCAAAACATCCCGAAATGGTACCCTTTTGGGACACCAGCATTTTTGTCCCCATCGCGGTTTAATTTTCAAAATTAACCACAGATAACACGTGACAGCTTGTCCGGCGCACGCGCCCGCACCGCGTACCACCTCTGGCTACAATCGGGACATCAATGGCGTCTTTGAAGTGTTGCCCGGCAGTGACGAAAACTGTGGACTATGTATAAACGTTTATTAAAAAAAGACGAATGTATTTTCGTACTGCCATCTAAATTAAGATGATCATACTGATGATATTATTTACTCATAAAGATAAGGGATAAAACTAAGTTGTGGTGTGTCACCACATTTCTCACGTGGCCAGCGATCTCGAATAAAATAATCTTATCTAACCTTTGTAAAACCGATGTGCTAGCGATAAATTTTTCATGGCTGAAAACTACAAAAACCTTTTAAAAAATACGTTTTTTTTCCATTATAAAATGCTTATCATTAACCTTGCATATCACAAAAGTCGGCGTTGTTGTTACCTCAAAAATAACACACAATACACCGGAGTCTAACTCAGTGGGAAACAAATGACGATTAGAATATGTTACAGACAATACCCCGTAATGGAGGGCAACAAAAGAAAATTGTGAGTACCCAAACAAAGCACAATACAAAGTTGAACAATAATTACCAGACGCACCCCGCGGCAGCGCAGATAAACAACGGATAACCTTTGTATTAAAAGATTTATTTTTTATTCAATTAGTCAGTTAATATGGACGGCGAATGAGAACGTCTTTGCGCCATGCCTCCGACATTTCCTTTGAAATGTTAAAATGCTTGCGTTGTTTAATACAAATAATTGTTGCGTGTTTTTGTCCGGGCCCGAACGGGCGGGACCACTGTTCGTTTTGCTTTGATGCTAATTCAATTGTATAATTAGGATGGTCCATTTTTTTGAGAAAATACTCCGCATGAAAAAAAAAGTTGACATTATAAATAAGGAAAAAGAAAATATACTTCGTTTCACTGATTAATTTAGTGAAGACTAATTTCCACAAGCCAATCACGCGTCGGATTTTGATGATGAAAAGATAATTACCGAAAAATAATTTCCAAAAAGCTTGTACTTCAATTAATTAATATCAAAAGGCGAGTAAAATTAAAGGCCAAAAACCTCATTCGTGTAGGTAAAAGCATAAATGATTGTACTGACATCTCATTAGCTTAGCGGGAAACGATACGCCCCCGGCACTATTGCGGGGCGTGAGGGACGAGAGAGTAGCGTGGACGGGCGCGGGAGCGCAAGCGGAAAGGAAAATGTTAAGGTGAGAAAATGCATAGTAGTAATATTTAAGTTTTATAGCTGTAGAAATATATTTAATAAAAAAACAATGAATATCAAAACATTAAAATATTGAAAAGCAAGTTTTTTTTCCATAACCGTGTGATAAGCGGTGAATAATTAATTATTCCTTAAAAAAAAGAGTTTGTTGCCAGTTATTTTTAGAATTTGTTTTAACTGACTCTATCATATAGGTATTAGTAGGTAGGTATTATCATCATTAGTAGGTAAGGGGGTATCAGCAAATTAGAATGCTATCTCTCTTTAGTACCGGGAGTAGCCGATGTTTTCAGGTTCTTCATGATCCCAAACATAGCAGAAACTAATAGGCAGTGCCATCATAAAAAGAGATGGAATTAAACAAACCCGACGGGATACCTAAGTGTAGTAGTGTTGTAGATTACAAGATTACAACACAAAAGGATTGCGTTCTATTACATACTCATCTTATAACATTGTATTTGCTACTAGTATTTTTTTTATTCTGCCAAACATTTGCCCATTTATATTTGAAATGAATTGCGACCCTTGTCTCTTACCGCACCGAGCGTAAACGCTCCCCGCTCCTCCCGTGTCCCCCGCCATAAGGTAGAGCACACCACATATCTGTATTTTTGCTCGATCAAAGGAACCTTGTTCGTGACGTGCTTTTGAACCGGTGATCAAATTAGCGATGCTTCCTTTTTGAACGAAAAATGTGTCTATCAGCGATAGAGTTGTACTAGATAATTAAAATTAATTTTATTAGTGTATTTTTAGATAGAAAAAATTAAAAACATGATACAGCATGATGTTTTTTTATTACAAAAAATAGATCGATATTTTAAATTACCGGTAGCAGCATTGGCACTTGTCTACCAATAAAAAAAAGGAGGCTAATTATTAACGTGATGCGCCCTCGCTTCGGTCAGGTTTAAACAAAATAAAAAATGGCCTAACTTAGTCAGGGATGAGATATTCCTCAATCGATTATCGATAGAATGTAAAATTTTACATTTCATTTGGTTATTTATAATGTATGTATAATAAGTGTGTGTGTGTATGTATTCTGTGTGGTAGCCGGATTAGAATAGTGCCACTCCGTATCTTTCCGTGGATGTCGTAAAAGCCGACTAAGGTAATAAGGGCGTGTAGTACTGTTAGGCGATGGGCTTGCAACCTGTCACTCATTCACTGGTAAACATCTTCCCCTAAGTGTGCAAAATGTGGTTACAGAATTATCAAAAAGTTTTTATAGTTGTTGGAAATTCTGTAGCTCTGCCTACCCCACTCTGGGAATAAAGGCGTTAGTTCATGTATGTGTATGTATGTACTAAGTACTTATTTTATTTTATACATGCATACATATGAATACATAGGTACATAGGAATACTTTGTTATTTTACATTAGTTTATTCATTTCATTTAGCATGGTACTGTGAACCAATCCCTACAACGAACATATTTTGGTTTAAGTCAAAGTTATTTTTTTTTTATTTAGTTAAGTAGTTCCAGTCACAAAATACTAACAAAGAAACAAGTGAATAAACTCAATTCTACCTCTTTATAACATAAGTGTAAGTATTATTTTTTGTATATTTTTTCGACTTGAAAAATAGCACAGCTACATTAATTACCAATAAAGGTACCTTTAAATAAATACGATGTTTCTATACTTTGATGAACTCGTGTATTTTTTAACTATACCTACAACTCAAGCATATTGAACCTTAAAAAACGTGTTAAAGTCGCGTTCTTGGAATGTGTTATTTTTGAGTATTTTAATCCCTTTCTAAAATCACAATAACATTTATACGTACAAAGCAAGCAAAAAAAACCATTTTGTCCAATTCCCTGTATTCACTTTTATATATCCAAATGTAGACAATCATGATTCCACGTATTTATTAAATACACATCGTCAAGTCCCAAGTGCCTCTCAAAATTTAAAGGAAACAGCCATATTCATGTTCATCACATGAATATTACCGGGAATCGAACCAGGGACCGCTACCAACTATTAGTCATTTCTATTAGTAACCCTCCTAAATATATGCATATCAATACCTCAATAAATTTCACTATCGCACCTCAAACCCCGATCTAGAGCGTTTTACTGATTTAATGACGTCACACTACGACGTCTATTGAATGTCAACTCCTATCCGTCACTAGCAGAAAAAAGAACACCCTATATCCAACGTCTAACAATCTAACATCACCCCTAAACCGTAACTAGTTAGGTAGGTATTGAACTGGTTAGAAATTCGGATATGTGATGTAGAGCTGTTACAACACACGTTAGATATTTGAGTCACGAACCCATTTTATGACTAATTCCATAACTTTGTATGTGATATTGGGAACGGAGCAACGTGTTTAGAGACGTATCTCGGGATCTCGCCTAAAGGTCTGATGTGAAGTTACGACGAGATTTGGACCTTTCGGAATGAAACGTGATGACGTCACGGTGGCGATTATCTTTTATGTTGGATATCGTTTTTAATCAAATAGGTTGTTGGGTTTTTTGGGGATTTGTTGATTAATTTTGTAATTTGAATATGGTAGGTGTTTAAAAATAAAGACATTCGTGGTAAATATTGATAAATAACAAAATCAAAAACAGTTATTTCTTCACCAAGTTGGAAAAAAAATCATTTATTGTAGTAGTTAGTATTTTTATCTACTTAACTAAAAACAATTTAAAGTATTATAAAAAAATAAGGTCTGAACTCAATTTATTTATTTTATTTTTCAAATAGCTACATTCTAAATCTTTAATAAAAATGCCTCGAGACTGATCTTTGAACCAAAAAAAAGTAATAAAAATATTTGCCATCCGGTTTAAATGTTCGTAACACATGAAATGTATGACGTGACCTTCTGTTAGGTAACCATCTGTATTGCTTCCATTAAACTTCTTGTTTATTTGATTTTTGTGTTTACATGTTTTTTTTTTGCTGTTTACTTTCACTTAATGCTGCAGTTTAAAACGTTGAGATTTCTATAGAGTAGATACTCGTAATAAGGCTATGAAGTAATCTAGAAATCAATTTTACAATGCAGAATGTATATGTTTTTTTTGCTTCAACTTCAGAATAAGCAAACGTAAAAACAAAAAAAAACATACTATTTGAAGTTATTTTACTAAAGTTACAAAAAAATATGTTTTCTATTTATTTCAATAAATTACAACGTACAGTAAAGTTGAGTTTTGTCAATTTTTATCGGCAATCACGTTTTCAAATTATGTTATTATAAAAATTAAAAATGTGTCAATATTTAAAAATAATATCGTGGTAACCTAAATTAACTATCAATTTAAGTTTATTTATAAGGTTTCTTCCGAATCTTATTCAGTTTAACTTACTCACTTGTCGAGCGCGTGCGTGAAGTCAAATAGTTCCTTCAAATAAAAATATACGTTTTAATAAGTTGCGGTTAAAACATCTCTAGACGCCATCCGCTTACTTGATCTCACAATCACACCGGATTCGAACTCGATTTTTTTAATGGCCATCATTTTTTGTCCCTCTCCTTCTTGACCTATGACATACAAGTGCCCGCTTTCTATCACATTCTCTCATCAAAATAATTGGCTACTACCTGTGAAGAAGGTGTTGTTAATTATCGCCTTTTACTTATTATAAATCACTTTCTTTCTGTTGCGGTTAAAATATAGACGAGTAAGATTTGGACTGTAAAATAAAAAAAAATTGCGTGACAAATGACTTCAACCTGTATATTTCACCTACAAATTTAAGAAGTCTTGTAAACGCGTCAGGGAAAACCTGCTTACGCAATGAAATACAGGTACAGTAAGTATTTTTATCAGGGTAGTGATTCTCTGAACAACGAAAGTCGGACGGACGGATAAGTGAATCTCCAAGCGGCGAGTTTAAGTAGTCCCGTCAGTGCGAACAAAACATATTTTAGCGCGTGCATTATCAATTTGGCAGCATGGTTTCTGCCGATGGATCGAACGTATTTAAGGCTGCTTAGTTGAAAATGCACGCGCTGAAATGTGTAATGTTTTTAAGAGAATCACTGTAAAATACGAATCAAGTGCCCATATTGACGTGGAGGTTTAGGAGATCAATATATTATAGAGCACAATTTTTGTTGTTTGTTGTTATTGAGAGAATAACACCCTTGTATGGAAGAATTCGAAACTATAAGAGACAGGAACTTAATAAACTAATCTCAACTCTAATGCTCGTCTCGAGATGTGTCAAAGATGACAGTGTTCTATGGTTTGACGTTTACTTTGACGTATCTTGTGACGGGCATCTCAGCCAAGACGAGTTTATTAATACAGCCCTTAGTCTTAAGGCTTGGAAACCATCCATTAACCTACCGCCAAACAGCAGTGTTCGCATTGTTGTGTTCCGGTTTGGGGATAAGACAGCCGGTGAAATGACTAGCATAGAGGCATTCCGTCTTAGTCCTCAGGGTTGGCAACGCATTTCCAGTCTTAGGATTGCATTGCAGTCTTGTGAATGCGAATGTCTATGGGTCACAGTTTCCACTTACCATCATGGCCTGTGTGCTCGTTTGTCTTCTCTATGCCATAAAAAAAAACCATACTCAGTGTTTTGTCCTTTTATCGAGTTTGAGTAAGAGAGTGACGGATGCTTTATCCATATTTTGTCACACTATAAACGCAACCATATCTACTAAGTCCGCTGTTCTAATTAAAACAGACAATTTCAAAAATAATTATCAATTCATCTGGTCACGCCGACGAGCATTGAAATACCTAAAATAATAACATAACCACAGACAATTGCTTCAGTGCATTAACTTACGACATAACTTGAGCACTAAGCAAAGTAATTTATTGGTTTACTTAACCTTCGGTGCTTAAAGTGATCCATTTTGTAATATTAATGCTCGTCTGTTACTTTCTAACAATACTTATTATGACACGTACAGTGAAGGAAATAAAACTCTGTCACAATTCTTGACCACTTCACTCAAACTTATGAGATTTGGTATTTAAATATTTAAGCTCAATGCTCAGGGTTCAACGGTTGTATGTGAATATATTTTCTTCTGGTCTCATTGTATATAGCTGAAAGTAACTTTATCTTTTTAACACGAAGAGTTTGTTTCATATGACGACGCGCTAGCCTAGTGGGTAGTGACCCTGCCTACGAAGCTAGCTGTCCTGGGTTCGAATCCCGGTAAGGGCAGATATTTGTGTGATGAGCTCGAATATTTGTTCCTGAGTCATGGATGTTTTTATTTCTCTGTATGTATAAGTATTTATATCGTTGTCTAGTACCCATAGTACAAGCCTAGAGCTTAGTTTGGGACTAGGTCAATTGGTGTGAGATTGTCCCCTTATATTAATATTATATAATTATACAAAATAATAATTAGACCTAGGAATATACGGGGCAAAACTAAATGACAGCTAGGGATTGCCTGTATCGATAAACTTAATTATCGATGCTTTTCCCATATACTAGTGAGCGCTCCAAGTTTTGATTGTAAAAATAAAATTTGATTGAAAGTATGCAATGAAACAAAATAGCAAAATGATCGTCGATGCATCGATAATTGAGTTTATCGATATCGGCAATCCCTAGCTGTCATTTAGTTTTGCCCCGTATATTCCTAGGTCTGATAATAACAAATACATTGATAAAAACCACCGATATAATGGCCATCCCTTTTTTCAGAGCTACTATCTCTTAGGCCCGTATTAATAAACTCATCAGCTGAGATGCCCGTCACAAGATACGTCAAAGTAATCGTCACACCATAGAACACTGTCATATTTGACGCATCTCGAGACGAACATTAGAGTTGAGATTAGTTTATTAATACGGCCCTTAACCGGCCAGAATTTCGATGTTTTAATACAAACCGCGTCTAAATTGATCCATCCGTTTAGGAGCTATGACGCCACACACATAAGACGACACTAACAACTACTAAACTTAAAAACTTATTTTGTTAAGGATAACAAAAAGTGTATGTATACTTAATTATACGAGCATCAGCTACAAATTCTGTAAAAAAAACATACAATTAAACCATGAAAGATTTTTACAAAAAAATAATTAGGACTACCTTTTGTCGCCGACATTTTCTATAAAAAACACCAACAAAACAATTGAACGGCAAATAAAAGTGACCGCCAAACGCAGTGACACCATACAAATTACCTAAACCCATGCAATGACCATTGACCCACATTATATGGAGTAGGACACTCCATGGTTTACATATAAAGCCCATGCCGGCCTGTTAGAAAACTGGCTTAAGTGCGCTTTAAGTCACAAGCGATGAGACACAACGATAACTATTGTTTTTAATTTGTTTTTGACATTTCTTTAAAGTAGTTTTATTTATATTTATTAGTATTTATCCTTAAAAACTAAATAATAAGGTAATGAATACATATTGTATCAGGTGAAACTTTAAAAAAGCGATTTAGTTGCTACATATTAACAAAATATAGTCTTACCCAGTGGAAATACAAGACTCACATCAAAAAAAAAAAATTACCTTTTTTTTTATGGCATAGAGAAGACAAACGAGCACACAGGCCACCTGATGGTAAGTGGAAACTGTGACCCATAGACATTCGCATTCACAAGACTGCAATGCAATCCTAAGACTGCAAATGCGTTGCCAACCCTGAGGACTAAGATGGAATGCCTCTATGCTAGTCATTTCACCGGCTGTCTTATCCCCAAACCGGAACACAACCATGCGAGCACTGCTTTTTGGCGGTAGGTTATTGGATAAGATGGTGGTAGCGATCCGGACGGACCCTGCACAAGGTCCTACCACCCGCAAAAAAAAAGGAAGGAATTGTTACAGAGCAAATATTTACCGAAACCATTCCACAGCCATCAAAAGGTGTATTTTCTCTCTAAAAAAAATGCGTTTATTGAAACTTATCTTGCTATAATAATCGCACCGCTTCCTTCACCGCATGCGTCGCTGCATCACATCGCCGACGCCGCGTCGCCAGGTTAATATTAACTTACATAACACAAGTGATCTCGTTGCAGGTCACGTCGGATCGAACCACGTAATGGTGACGACGGCACGTAAAAGAGGTTAATGCTTTGACCACCCGATTAGGCTTCCGCTGGTAAAACCTTGAGGATTTTTAAATTCGTTTTGGCAAACCGTCGATAACGTCTACGAGGGCTGCTACTTATGTAACCGGAATAGAAAAAATAAACAAACGTACATGGCTAAATATGGTTTTATTGTTTTTCGAAGTATTCTCCGTGATAATCGATGCACTTTTGCATACGTTGAAACCAATTTATAAAGCACTTTTTCCACTCTGACTGAGGTATCTCCAAAACGTGCTGTCTGAACGCGTCGACGGCATCTTCACGGGTCGAAAATCGTTGACCACGTAATTTATTCTTTACATTTGGAAATAAATAGAAATCATTGGGTGCCAAATCAGGGCTGTAAGGTGGATGACCCGTTAATTCTATATTTTGACCTTCCAAAAATCGAGTCGTTTCACGTGATGTATGACAGCTGGCGTTATCATGGTGCAGAATGATTCTCCGTCGCTGGTTGTTTTTCCGTATTTTTTCAAATACTTCCGGCAAACAATTGGTCGTGTACCACTCCGAATTAACCGTTTTACGATTCTCTAGGGGCACTGTAGCCACATGGCCATTAATACCAAAAAAGCAGGCCACCATTTGCTTCAAGGTGCTTTTTGCACGAGTTACTTTCGTAGGGTTCGGCTCATTTTGAAACACCCACACCGTTGATTGTTGTTTAGTTTCGGGATCATACGCATAGATCCAGGATTCGTCACCTGTGTAGATATTATAAACAGCTTTTGAGTCACCACGGTTATATTTTTTCAACATTTCCTTGCACCATTCGACGCGAGCCTCTTTTTGATCCTTAGTTAAGTTGTGCGGGATCCAACGCGAACAAATTTTTTTCACAGCTAAGTGTTCATGTAATATCTTATTAATGCTCGTCATACATATGCCTATAGTCGCCTCTATCTCGCGATACGTAACATGACGGTCATGCATTATAAGTTTTCGCACAGCTTCAATATTTTGTGGTACAACGACCGATTTCGGGCGACCATCCTTAACTTCGTCCCTGAGCATACTACGTCCACGATTGAACTCACTAAACCAGTGATACACAGTAGTTTTGGATGGAGCTTCATCACCAAAAGTCGAAGTTAGTTGATCTATGCACTGTTGTTGCGTTAAACCACGCCGAAAATCGTAATAAATCATAGCACGAATATTTTCACGAGTGAGTTCCATTCTTGCAGCGAGATTAAAATTTAAACCCGCCAAAAACAAAAGACTAGCGTACATAAGAAAAAAAATATATAGCGGCCAGTATTAAAAAAAGTTCAAATTTTACCATGGAGGTCAGATATAGCGTTTAAAAATGTTGGAATCCTGGATTCCGGTTACCTAAGTAGCAGCCCTCGTATAAACACGGTTCAAGGGCTTTTTTTTTAAAGTTTCCTGGGCCCTATTTCACGAATCTACAAGTCTACGGATTTACTTGTTACCAGTCACCAGTGCTACAATTACAAGTTCTAGTAAATCCTGTTTCACTATTACCTCTTATTAGACTTGTGAAATCCTGTTTCTCAAAAGCTATCAGACTAGTATTACTATTCTATGGACTATTATCTTTCACTAGCTTGTAAGATTACGTTTCACAAATTACAATATTAATCTACCAGTTACTAGTCGCCAACTAGTAAATAATGGCTAATTTCACCATGGTAAACTGCTTTTTGTTTCACGAAAGTTAAAAATAATAAATACACTTGTTAATTACAAGTCTAAACCTACCAAGGTAGGAAGCTTTGTAAAAAATACAAGTTGAATTTACTATTGTTAAAAATATCGATTTTATTGTGAAAATTGTTGTGTCTTGTCGATTTTAAGTGTATTGTGAAGTTTTTAAAGCAATGTGGACTGATTCCGACAGCAGCGATGAAGAAATCGTTATCATCCGTCGGCGTCGAGTATTTCTTCCAAGAAATCAGTTTAGGGGCCTGACGACTTCTATTGAATTCAATCAAATATTTCGGTCTAGTGTCGATTGCCATTAAAATCGCAACAAGTTTTTACACGCTTAATAATTAATACGATACTAAACAATAATTTATTAACCTAATTAGATCCGGCGCCTCAAAATAATATGTGCTCGACTTTCACTTGACTGATTCTTTGAATAAAAAAATTAGGTACCTAATTCAGCCTTGATAATAGCGTAAACAGCCATTCGGTAACTAGTATTTTTAGTCTGTGCACCGCTACTAGCTACAAGTTTTGTAAAAAAAGTAATGAAACGTGATTTACCAAGACTTGTACATATTAACTAGTTACTACTAACTAGTAAAGCCGTATATTTGTAGATTCGAGAAACGTACACTAGTAATCCTAGTATTTACAATTTTACAAAGAAGTAACTAGTAACTTACAATTGTAGCTTGTTGAAACCCACAATTGTAAACTTGTACAAAATATTAGTCCATGGACGGGTATTACTAGACTAGTACCTTTCGTGAAATAGGGCCCTGTTGTTTTTTTGTTAAAATATTCACATTCAGAATAAACTAAGATGAAAATCATGGTACGGTTTTTAATAAGAGAAGGATACTCAATTCCCCTTACTTATAAACATGGAATAAGCTTGGTATAGTTTATGCCATGCTTTGTCCTTATCTGTAATTGTGACATTTGCATCTGACTAAACCAAGCTTATTTTGTGTCTTCGCGGCAGTGAACCGGACACTGGCTCAGCATAATGCTGAGGTGTTAGACACCTGCAGAGCTGATTGTCAGCCAGCTCCGAGTGTTACAGACGACGGTACGCTAAACGAATAAATACTGTAATAAGAAAGTAATAATAATTATACATACTATTTAACAAAAATGTCCTAATATTTAGTGGCAAAATAAATACAAAAATTACATGCAATTACCTTGCATAAACTTATTTATCTACTCTCGTTCGAATAATAAACTTCAAAACGATTTTATATTGGCATACTTTATAAACACAATACCGAAATTTAAAAAAACAAACACTTAATAACATTATTTATCTGACAAAATAATGTTATTAAGTAATTTTTTTACCATTACGATACAAGTTAATCCAAAAAGATAATGTCACCAATGAAGTTCCATTTTAATATTTTTTTTATAATGGAACACACATGCGGTTCGCGTCATTTTTACAGCATTACAAAAAGTTTTTATTCCAATTTTGACTTGTCTGTGACAGCGCCCGCTTTATAACGCATGCGCGGTGATCGGTGATGTGCTAGGTTTTGGCGCCATTCATTGAATACGTTTTGTTGTAATGTATGAGAGTAGATAAAGTAGTGTATGAAACTGCACATAACTAGGAATTAAAACACTCATGTGATACTATTAAAAACCTCGCCTGGCGGCTCGGTTCTTAAACACACGCTAGTGTTTTAATACCCCTCATTACGCAACAATTTCATAAACTACTATTAAAGTAGAAATACCTACTTAGCCAGTATACAGCATAGACAATTTATAGAGAGATGTGTATCACCAATTTTTATAAACGTGGATTTTACAATCATCAAACCACTTAACAATCAAGTAAATTATCGTAAAAGACCGAAAGTCTAATGTAGATAAGCTTACATCTTTAAAGCAATTGCAATTGAAAAGCAGAATTTAATTTAAAAATTGTTAATTCAATAAAATCAGAATTAAGGAAACACCTCGAAAGAACCATAATATTCCGACAACATGTTTGTAAACAATCCTTAAGCCAAAAACCAGGTAATGAAAGTCAAACTTAATGATAGAATTTAAGTAGGTCAAGTCATACAACCATCCAATTTGCACTTATACGAGAAAAGGTCAGGACATCAAGTCAATGCAAGGATAAGACTGTTTTTTTCATTACCTGTCTTACAACTGCAATTATTATTCATTCAGATGCATAGAGATAATGAGCACGTAGGGTGATGGATCCAGTAATTGACCAGGCACCAGGCAGGCAGGGTTTTTTGCGGGTGGTAGGACCTTGTGCAGGGTCCGTCCGGATCGCTACCACCATCTTATCCATTAACCTACCGCCAAACAGCAGTATTCGCAGTTGTGTTCTGGTTTGGGGATAAGACAGCCGGTGAAATGACTAGCATAGAGGCATTCCATCTTAGTCCTCAGGGTTGGCAACGCGTTTGCAGTCTTAGGATTGCATTTCAGTCTTGTGAATGCGAATGTCTATGGGTCACAATTTCCACTTACCATCAGATGGCCTGTGTGCTCGTTCGTCTTCTCTATACCATAAAAAATAACAATAGTGGACACTTGATTCTTATTTTCCAGAAGATAAGGTTTAGGTATTCATTTGTTTTGTAACAATCAGTAATAACATCAGGGGGCGTAATATGGCGTGACAAAATGTGGATAAAACATCCGTCTCTTTCTGACACTTATATAAGTACGAAAGTGACGGATGCTTTAACCAAATTTTGTCACGCAATAAATGCAATCATACTAGGCCCGGCTGCTGTTGCTTTTTTTAGGGGAATATAATTTGTCTGTCTGTCTTCTTTTGTTTTGTGATATCAGAAATATCTTTGTTGTTTTTTGCCAACACGTTTGAGTAAGCCGAGGTTTTGACGGGGGCAGATAGCAAGGACAGTACGCGTTACAGATTGCGCGATACGAGCGAATCTCAAGATTGAGATGTGATCTCAGAATATAGAGTAACGGATGGAATAGAAGTGACTTCAATTTTACAAGCTTTTATTTATGCCGTGTGGTTGCCGGATTAGAATAGTGCCACTCCAAGTCTTCCCGTGGATGTCGTAAAAGCCGACTAAGGTAATAAAGGCGTGTAGTACTGTTAGGCGATGGGCTTGCAACCTGTCACTAATACACTGGTAAACATCTTCGCCTAAGTGTGCAAAATGTGGTTACAGAATTATCAAAAAGTTTTTATACTTGTTGGAAATTCTGTAGCTCTGCCTACCCCACTCTGGGAATAAAGGCGTGAGTTTATGTATGTGTATGTATGTTATTTATGCTGTATGTATAGTTTAAACTTTTTCAACTGAGCTTATCCTCTTAAGAATACATAGCCATTATGTAGTTAACCACAAATTAGGACAACGAGCTCGCAGTTCAAGCAGATAATAACCGCCTTTGAAGGTTAACATACATTATTGACTCTATTTCTTTAGACAATAGACTACAAAATACAGCTTTTTTTTTTGATTTTACAATCGCCTTACTAAGATTGTATAAATACAATGACCATTGTGTTTACAGGTAAGTGGAAGAGCTCAGTTCAAAAAGTTTAAACTATTATGTACGGGTCAAATCTTGCAAGTTTTGACACACTTTCCGCTAACGGAAAGGGATTGAAATTTAGACCAAATATTACCCGATGATACCTATGTGTTAATCCAGAGTAAATTGAACTCTATCTTCAAGAACAAACTGTGTTTTATCACAGAATAATGCATTCGCTATACCTCACAGCGAGTCCACTCACATGATGTCGCAACTTGCACTGCGTTAAACCGGCTGCTTTATTACACGCTCTAAAACTGAGTGCATAACAAGATGAGTACATGAACACAGATAATAACAGCTTGGTCACTTTAACACAAACCGGAGTTTTCTTTTTTAAACCTCGGTTGTGTTTCATTATGTATTTTTCATTTGCTAAAAAGTGTGTATGTATTAAGTCACTCATAATGATGGTAATCCTCCAATCAAACTACATAATATTAAGTAAATACGTAGTAAACTAATAACAGTTTTGAAAGAAAAATCTAAAGCAATTCTGTCAAGCACGTATCACAAATTATCTATCTATTTAATAACAGCGAAAGTTCATCTCCAGATAAACCTTTCCTTTTCGCTCTATCATTTTCTTTCAAATGATAGTGAAAAGGAAAATGCTTAATTTGAGTGGCATAAACTTTACCTGAGTTATGGAGAAATCGGGCCTTAGTAAGGAATACAACAGTCCAAGTGTGTTATTCTCTCAGACGGTCGACGAACGAGCGAAATCGCAGCGGCGAGTTTAATTAGTCCCGTCAGAGCGAACAAAACACATTTTAGCGCGTGCACTTCCAATTAAGCAGCTTTCTACTTCAATCCATCGGCAGAAACCACGCTGCCAAATTGGACATGCACGCGCTAATATGTTTGGTTCGCACTGACGGGACTACTTAAACTCGCCGCTTGGACCTTCACTCGTTCGTCCGTCCGAAAGCAAAGTAGCTACATTATAATCGCATTGAATTATACAGTTCAAACATTTTTTAACTAGTGATCATTCTTCCCATCTCATCGCTACAACACTTGCACTTAATAATACTTGATTTAAAAGTTTCTCTACACCTTATTGCTATTGGGTCATGCTTTGTTCTTAAATTTGGCCGGTATTAGATTGGCATCGTGATCTAGACGGCCACAGCAAGCCGTCTCGCTCGAAATGACCGGGTGTGGTAATAACTTAAGATCTTTTGATAGTGAACTATCTGGTTATGATGGTTATCAACTTTATCAAAAAAAAACACGTTCCAATTTTTTTGGCCTCTTTTGTTTTTTAAGTTAATACTGCTGTCTTACTTCTACTTTGGGATGGTGACAGTGGCAGCGATGAAAGGCACCATAGACTACGAGTATCATAATATACAACCATAGATCCTGCCGGCCATCCGCAAATTAAGACTACACTGTAATTCTATGGAACTTGCTAACTATGTAAACAAACAATGTATTGAAATTGACATCTAATGTCAATTTTAGTATGGCGGCTTGTTTACATAGTTAGCAAGTTCCATAGAATTACAGTTTACGCCGAGCGTACGCCGGATGAACAGTGGCGCCCTCATTATTATTATTGTGTTTTCTAATAAACAAAAGTATTTTCTTAAAATTGGTCGGTAGGTTTTTGTACTACGAATAAAAACACAACTTATAGCGTATATCACATAGTTTAAAAACAATTCACCTTCGAGTAATCAACTTAACGGAAAAAAGTGGCCACCTTTTCCCGTTAAGACTACTCATAGCGTAATTGTTATTAAAGTGTGTCACGTATCCTATAAATTGTGTTTTTACTTGCGCTACAAAAACTTATCGTCTGATTGCAAGGAAATTCTTCGGTTCAGTAGAAAACACAATAAAAGTAATGAGGGCGCCACTGGACGCTCGACATTTGCTCGGTGCAGTCCTACACCCGTATTTATAGTCAAGAAAAGTAATTACTTGAGTAAAAGTAATGACTAAAGTAACGATTTTAATATGAGTTTTGACACTACTAATACTCAAGTAATTACTTTTCTTGACTATAAATACGTATTCTTTGAAAAACGCGGTCGGACGAACGAACGAGTGAGTGTCGCAGCGGCGAGTTTAAGTAATCCCGCCAAAACACATTTTAGAGCATGCATTTCCAACTTGGCAGCATGCTTTCTGTCAATGAGATTGTACGTATAAGACTGCCAAATTGAGAATGCCTATGTTTTAATTCAGGGTATTACCTATCTCCATTCCAAAATTCATTCAAATTCGTCTAGCAATGTCTAATAAGTAATGTCTACGTTAAAAACAACAGGATAACATGTCAAATGCAATAAGGTTTTACCAAGTAGAATAAGGCTGCAGAAAGTCCATCGAAATGATAACGCAACGCGTCGTAAAAACAATAAAAAGATCGATAAAGACGTTCGATTACAGGGCGATTACGTCTAAATTATGTTACTGCCCTTTTACTGAGGCATTACGTGATGTAAGAACTACCTACTGAGCCTCTTTTCAACACGGTAATACAATATTCCTCCTGGCGTGTTATAGTATTGTTGACGTTTTGATAGCTCTTATTCACTTGACAATAATGCCGGCCGAGTTAGAACAATACCATAAGGGGAGTAGAGTAGAGGTCCTGTGTGCCTAGTATTAATGTGGATAAAGCAACCGTGTCGCTCTCGTACTAATTTGGGCGTTTTTCAAAAAAAGTGTAAAGTAACTTTTCCGTTGCGTCACGAAAATTTGTTATACATAGTATAGGTAATTTTCGTGACGCAACGGAAAAGTAAAAAATTCTTAATATTTGTCCTTAACAATGTACACTTTTTTTGGAAAACGAGGATTTACGTGTCGGAAGATGACGGATGATCCATAGTTTGTCACATGATAAACGCAGCCATGTTAAGATCCCCCCCCCCCTATGTTAGGACCATTATATTAGCTAAGTAAAAGTCATAATACAGATATTTGTGCGCAAGTATAATGCTCCTGAGTTTTGGGTGTTTTATATACATATATCCTAAGTATGTATCTCTCTATACAAGTAAGTTTAGCTATAGTACATACAAACCTAGATATTTGAATGCCTCTATACTAGACACTAAAAATATGTCAAAAAACTGTCCAAAAAAGACCCTTGAATTAAAATATCTAAGGGCACTATTTACACAAATTAGCCAAGCACCAAACTAAGAACACGCATTGAACTAAAATAAATAAAATTACAAAGACAAATAAACATAGTAAGTAACTCAAGGGTTCGTAAATAATATTCATGCTCATCACACAAATAATTTACCTTTACCAATCGAACCCAGGACCGGTTGCTTCGCAGGCAGCCATCAAACTAGACTAACCACGTGATCCTTCCTTATATCAATATGAAATGTATCAACATAGGCTGCGCTTGCATCATTATGAAATCCTCTTACTCTGATACAAATTCATGATTTTGTAACAAGTACCGTATGAAAGTGAGATGCACTTATTGCATTGATGATGACATTGTAAATACAGGTTTAAATTAGAGTGAATGCAATATATCAAACAGTTGGTGTTCAATATTTTTTTTTATGTTACGGAAGAAACATAGGTATGAACATTATTGAAAATTTACTAACAGCTGTATTGGGCGTTCTTGTTCCCACCTATTTCCTCAGGCCCACCATACAAAGAAATTTGTCAATGGAATGTGAATAGGAATCTATGAATGAAATAAAGTCAGTTTGCTATAATTTATAAAAAAACAAAAGAAATTCCACTTTTCTTCCCTGGCACTATATCTTTATTATTTACTACTATTATTTGTACAATCAACAGCATAAATAAGTAATTAATGTACCTTTTCACTTTAACGTCGTGTTTAAAGCGACAAGGTACAGAAATTAACACTCATTTATCCTGTTGACTGTACAAAAAACGGTTAAGACTCAAAATCAGTTAATAATGATTCATGCACCAATAAATGTTTAGTCGAGACTTTAATTAGTAACCTTGAATACAATTTGTTTAATTATGTGTTACAATGCTGTTACTATTATAACATTAGTCTAATGTAAGCCATGCACAGCAATTTCCGAATTTAACAAACTTAAGCTATGTAATAATAATTAATACCTACCTTTATTTTCAGTTTGGGACTATGTCACTTTGTTTGAGATTACCTCCTGATTACTATTTATTCTTTAAGTATTATCTTACACAAGCATCATAACGCATAAGTGACAATTTTGACCAAAAACATAAAGTAATTTTACACATAATTGCCCATGTAAAACTAATTAAGGTAAACTAATAAAATCCCACGATTAAATAGAAATGATTGATTCCATGATTAATGACGTTAGCCGCAATGATTTATCGTTTGATTACTCAATATGCAAACGACTGCACAGTTGTAAAGAAATAATGTAGAGTAAACTAAATAACTTTGATTGATGTTATCGTAACTAAACTAATATATTAACTTTTTTTTATTGCAGGACAAAGGCGAACGATACAGCCACCTGATAAGACCGACTTAAGACTATATTCTTAGGACTGCAGATGCGTTGCCAAATCTGAGGACCAAGATGGATTTCCTCTATGCTAGTAATTTCACCGGTTATCTTATCCCTGCACCGGAACACGATAATGCAAACACTGATGCTTGGTAGTAGGAAGTTTTTTGGGAAACGCTATTTAAAAAAATCATGCTTTCCCTATTACATAATTATCAGAAAATAAGCTAATAATGTTTTATTTGGAGCGGTGTGATCTTTAAAATTTATTTCGTGTTTTTTTTTAATTCAAAATTATAATCTAATATATAAAATTGTCGTGTCCCAGCGTTTGTAACAAAACTGCTCCGAAATGGCTTGGCCGATTATTATGAAAGTTTGTGTGTATACGAGAATTAGGTCGTAAATTATTTTTCATAAGGTTTGTATAAAAAAATTACACCTGAGCGGTGCTGGGAGTGGACAGCTAGTCTAATATATAAAATTCTCGTGTCGCAGTGTTTGTAACAAAACTCTGAAACGGCTTGACCGATCCTTATGCAATTTTGTGTGTATATGTTCAGTAGGTCTGAACATAGGACGTAAAGTATATTTCATATGGTTTAATTTAAAAAAAAAAAACACACTCGAGCGACACCGGGTGCGGACAGCTAGTTTATACAAGATACCCTTATGACAACAGATTTGTTAAGCTATTATTTAATAGTTGTGACCCCGGCAATTTAATGACAACAATTATAGCAATCAATTAGCCGTGGTCTACTTTCGGACGGACAGACAGATGGACACACGTCGACAGTTGAAGCCTCGGGGAGAAAGGCCACACTCACACCGCTCAGCGATAATTGTTGATGTGTGTTTCCATTGTGTCACGGCATTTTATGGTTAACTGACGTCACTTTTTCACGGTTGTTTTTATAACTAACAAATTTAGTAAACTTTAAAAACCCGACTGCATTTAGTATATTATTGTCGTCGATATACAGTCACGAGATTTAATTAGGTAGGTACCCATCTTAGATCCAAAGTCAATCTGACATTCTACAACAATAAGGTTGAGTTTCCTAAAAGTTACAAATGACTTGACTGTAATGGTAATGACATTCACGACTTCAAGCATATTTTTCTTGAAATCGGTCCCAAATTAACGCTCGCAACCGTACCTATGTTCTTAATTGTTGTTATTTAAATTTTATCAGTTTAGGAAAGGAGAAAGGATTCTAACGATACTTTACACATCTAAATTGACTTAGGCGTTTAGAAGTTATGGTGGAATAAATATTTTTACATACATACATACAAACATGAACCCTGAAAACATTATCTACACTCTGTTTTTTGCGCAGTCGTTTAAAAATAGGTAACTTTTCAGTTTTGAAGGTAGTATTTCACTAATACTTTTTAAACCGCAACACCTAAGAGTTTTTTCTGTGTTTGGTGTTTTTGTTTGTTTGTGTTTATATATGTCTGGTTGTCTGATTATGGGTTGAGCGTTTGCTGATGATGACCGTCGGTGACCTAAGAAATGTACACTATAAACATAAAAAACAATATGTTTCTCTTCAGCTAAAGTTAACTAGTTTGTTGTTGCGACCGCCATTTGCTTATAGTTTTCTGGTAAATTTTTGGTTGAAATCAAAAACTCTCAATATCTATTTAGGCAGTTGGCTACATAAGGGCTCTTTTAAACTTTGGTAACATGGAGTGAATCTACTAGCGCTTCGGACAAGAATATCATTACGGAGAAGAAGTGCGGAAAGCTACTGACTGTAGTGTCTGTACATTTCTATACCAAAAAGTACACATCCCTATTAATGCAGTACAAATAACAAGTTCGTTCCCCATTTTCCAATAAAATATTAATTCGATGTGGTTACTAGACACTTACTAATAAAAAACATTATTCGAATCTTCAAAAAGAGGCGAGAGGAAGAGAAAAGGTCAAGGTCAAATAGTTCACAGAAGACCGGAGTTGGCAATTACTCCACCGAGAAGACTTAGGCTCTTAAATAAAAGAAGATACATAATCTCTATAACTATAAGGTAGGTAGAAACCTTCGATGTAATGGTGACCCCTTCTTTCAAAACTGATATCTCTTAAATGGATGAACCAATTTTCATAAAACCTAGCTAAGAACCACCGGTAGAAAACCGGTTTTCAAAAAAAAAAACGCATGTGAATCGGTTTACTCGTTTAAGAGCTACGGTTCCACAGATACACAGACTAACACACATACATAATAGCGGTCGAATTTACAACACTTTTTGCGTAACTGGTTAAAAATCACGCGCTACGACAATGGAAACACGTGTAAGACGAACAGATCGAAACGATCGACTCCTGCGCATCCGCTCACTCGCTTATGTAAACCACTTGTTTTATTACGGCCATCCCATAACTATGGCGATGCAACGCCACAGGAAATACATTAATATGGACAGACAATTATTTTAGAATTTGAAATGATACGCGTGAGACAAAATTATAAATGCTTGAAATAAAACGTCTGTCGGTGTATCATACAAAGTAGGGTCTCTATTGACTGCCATAATTATTTTTAGTCATAATCAAATGATCTGTATCAAGTCATAATTTTCGCAAGTCATAATGCATTTTTCTCAGGACACGGTTATTTTTTCAGGATTTTTATAAAACTAACCTAACCTAACGAATCTACACGATAAACGTTTATATAAAACTGTAACTTCAGCCTGAAAGAAGTTATGACAAAAAAAATATGACTAACAATACATTATGACCAACGATATGTATGGCAGTCAAAGGGATCCGTACAAAGTATCATTAATTTTACGTAAATTTATTTTACTGATAACAAATTCCTGCTGAAGTTTCGTGATTTTGAAACTAGCGGTAACAGGTTTAATACTTAAGTTTTGGATGTACGTACTTATTTCATAATGAATCATTCATGTAAATTAATGTAAATAAATAACTTTGAGAATCTCATATTAACTGACCTTGACCCCAAACTAAGCTTTGTTACACGAGCTAGGCTTGTATCATATGGTCAACAGCTTGTACATAAGGTGAAAAAGTGGATACCTACATCTTTTTGTAGTTGCCTAGTTTGGGGACCAGCTAGCCTGCCTAAGGCAATCGCAATCGCCTTGTAACGAACAATTGTTTTAAATTTTTAAGCAGACAAGCCTTCGATTTTCAAAATGAAAACAATTGCGATTGCGTTAGGTCAATTCATGCGAGATATTTCGCGCACATATTTTAATAATAATCAATTATGCTAAATAAAAGTTTCAAACAGAGTCAGTTAATGACGAAGTAGTTCTTTAGTGTAAATTTTTCATACACAAGATTAATTTTCATTTCTGTACTTTTTTAGTACAGTCGTCATCTACTCGTCAAGAAGATTCTAGCAAGCCCTAACACGACGGGTTTATCATGTGTAATTAAGGAGTTCCTACGGCCGCCCTGAGTCTCCACTCCATCATCAGACCAGCTCGATGGAACTATATTATCAGAACTAAAGGCGAATGCAAATTTTCAGCTTCATCGGAAACCGAGAAATGGGCCAAATTTAACTTGTAAGATTTAACCCTTACATACATACATTGCAAGTTAAATAAAAGCTTGTAAAATGAAATGAGTTATTTGTTTCTAAAATGTAATAAAACTGTTTATTTATTTAATATCTATTTAGTACTTACAATTTTAAGACCACTCCATTTTGTGATCCAATAAACCATTAAAGTACTATTCTAATGCACGATTACAAAACGAAATCAGGTCAACGATCATAATAGCCCAATAGCAGCGATAACAGTAAAGCAATCCAAAGAAGGACCAAATGATACTTAAGTGCATACGCAAATGGCTTAAAGTACATTAAGTTACAACATCGTCTTATTTTAAAAGTTTTATAGACTAGCTATGTATGTTAACATACGAGTTTGCTCACGAAGATCTAGGCCTGTATTCCACATTGTTATAAGACTCGACCCGACCCGAAGATAAAGTGAGTTAGTCGACCCGTAAATGGGTGTATTAAAAACAAATATTTTAGAATTTAGGTCACAGAGGATTTTACAAACGTTTAAATTTCATCCATCCAACCTTGATCTGTCCGCTGTAAATCACAGCTCCCCCCTGTCAGTGTTGATGAATCACCGTGTCAAGTCAATGTCAGGGGTCAATGACGTGATGATTTTGACTACACATTGCTTGGTGGGAAATAGGGGGCATTTTTAGGCATCAAAGCTCATTTGGCAACTTAAGAACTTGATGTCCTAACCTTGTTATGTGTAATGTAATGAATTGGGATGTCCGAAAGAGTGTCCCGGGTTTATTATTGTAAGAATAAAAAAAATAAAGATAAAAAAAATCGATAGTAATTTTTTTTTATGCTTTCTAGAACGTTATGTCTGTTGATGTGGTTCAAACACCTTAAAGGGCAAACAAAATGTCAACGACCAAAATACGAACAAGATGTCGAAAGCGTCTCATTTAACAAAACGGAGAAATACAATAGTGACGTAAATCGGTGTCTCCTTATTTAAGACAACTTGTTTGAATTAAAAATTCTGTGAAGTGATACGTTCTATGAAATAATGAAGGCTGCCTATTCACTGGACTGGAATGAGGCAGTAGAGCGTTGTACTAGGAAAAATCCACAAAGCTCTATTCTACAATATTGCTACATGTTATCGTATTGATTTTACCTCAGCCGCCATTCTTGTCAAGTAAATAAAAGTCATCGTAACGTTAGCAATACGATGACATGTCAACAACCATATGGTTTTACCGGATAGAATGCAGCCTAGGGCTAGAGCCATTTGACCACGTTTTTAGCCTAGTTGGTACTAGCTAAGGGTCTCGGTTTTGATACCTGATAAGAGCAAAATAATTGTAGAAGCAAACCTATACATACATACAATCACGCCTCTTTCCACCACCACTTCCTTCCAGTTACTACGATCCAAACTTCCCTCGTTTCCTTCCCACTCATAAGTCTCATACACGTGCGTCGGTTTAGAGTCTCCTGACCTGGCCCTTTCTCAATACTTCCCCGATCTGATCGTAGAACGTTGCCTTGGCCGCCCTTTCCAACATCCCCATTCTAACTATATGAGTATTTATTCCTGTATATCAGTATATTTATCGTTGTTTAGTAGGAATGCTTAGCTTGGCACAGCTTATTTTGGCACATTTTGGTCAAATAGTGTAATATTTACATACATTCATTGCATGGAACTTACCTTTTTTTAAGATTTATAATACGCCTATACTCATGCTTACACACACGTATGTAAGTGTACAGACATAACGATTTAGAAGTTTTATGTGTTTCAATATACACTTAAAATGGAAAGTTATATAACGGATTAGTCGATGCTTTACAATGCTATTGTTTCAATAAAGCTGTTTTGGCCAATCGGTGTTATGTAACTATTGATGAGTTTTGTGCGCTTTTGTTTTGTTTTGAATAAATTATTGACTTTTGACCTGTTTGTTTTATATTTAAAACATCAATCATGAAGTTTAAAGTGTAGCTGCTATAAATAGGATTTTTAGTGTTATTTAAAAATGATGCTTTTGAACACAAGGTACCCAGTAAAACTAATTACTTACTTGTTAGTAAAATTCTACAAGGTATAAATGTTTCCTACAGGGGTTTCTGTATAAGATTTATAATCTATATCTAACCAGCAATTAGACCTTTAAAATAAAAAAAAACAAGATAGCCCTAAAAGGCTCCTAATTGAGTATAGGTGTAACTCAATTCTAAACAAAAATACTGTTTTATAACTTCAAACGCTAATTACTTAACTAACAGCTATGTCAAGGCTATAATAATTAACCATTACTGCAAACTACTAATTTTTAAAAGGCTAAGTTAATGGATCGACTAGCCTTGCCGTTAAGTTATGTAACTTAATAATTAACAAGTAAGGGTAAATGTTCTTAGCTAACAAGACTTACAAACCTAAGCTTAAAAATGTTTTAGGCTGTTAAAAAAAAAGTGTGGCATTTACGGCTTTGCTTGATTCTAATATTCAGAAGAATGCCGCTAGATTAAGCTGCCTTAACTAGTCTTTGTTTGAAAAAGCGTTTAATAAAAATGATCACATATTTTTATCATCCTGTATATATTAATCTTCTGTGTTACCTAGGTAAATTTTAATAACATAATGCTTCTAATACTAGTTTTTCATCATAATAATATCATAAATACCACAAAATGGCGGTTACAAATAACTTTTTTTAAATATACAATCATCTGAAAGGATAGTCTGACTTAACTCGTCGTCACTTTAAATCAGGTGAAACTGTCAAACGCAAAACCAATGTTGGATTAAAATAAATATTTTCTGTTTATTTTATTACACGACAGCCGACAATTTTTCTGCTGTGTTAATTATATTATACCGTATTAAGTCCTTAACTAATTAGTACATCTTCGATTTTTTTTAAACTGGTTTAATGTATTAGAGCATGGTGTACGTATGGTTGGCGTCGTCTAAAAATTGATTATAGAAAAGTTACCAACAGGGTACATACTACAATAAGCATCAAGTAATTTTAATTACTTATTAAAAGTTTAATCCTTTTGTCTAAAATAATAGCACTATAACATAAATGACGTAAACGGTAGACGTTCTTGCAACATCGCAACATACATTTATACGAAATCCAATTAACGGACTTCAAATCGTTAAAAAATCTTGTTACTTTAACTTAATTCTAAGTCATCATACCAACTTTCATCAAACAACCTTGAAATCGAATAAAACCAATGTCAAAAAACAATTGGCAATCGTTCGATAGCAAGAAAAATACACCCTGTTTAACAATTCGAAAATTCGAATCATCATAATTCCATGTTTAAATTTAAAATTTGCAAAAGGAACGCGAACTCTTACCCGAATTGATATATAGACCGGCGGTCCTATAGATGATCGAGTAAAAGTGGGCAGAAGGCACTATATATAAGCGTGGGGGCACACAAGCGAGCATCACACATCTCGTGACGCTAGTGCAGAGCAGACTTTACCATGGCCAAGTGGAGCATTGTAAGTGTGGAATGCAGTGATAGTGTTGTGCAGTGATATAGGTTGTAGGGTAGCCTAGTGCGAAAGTGTCGAGTTTGAGTATTTAGTGTTGTTCCTTAACGCATTCGCTAAATAATAATGCCAAATTAGTATCACATTTAATTCAAGTGGTAGTTAATATGATACTTTTAAATTATAATCGAGCGTGCACTTTAATGTTTAACGGGAATTTATTTCCACTTTTATTTCAAGCGCAATAAGAGTAAAATCTTGCAATTAAATCGTACTTTTGCATTTTTTTCCGATTCTTTTCAGCCAGTTACCGAAACCTTGAATAACGTTTATGGAAGTGCTTCCAAAATTCAAATTTAAATCTTCAAAAAGTTTGTACGTTGCTGTTTATATCAGATGATAACCTCTTTTCTTTCCTTGACAGGCCGTCCTCGCCCTTATTGGCTGCGCCGTAGCCGAGCCTCCTAGCTACAGCTACTCCGCACCCTCCTCCATCCTTGTCGTAGGAAGTTCTCACGGAGGCTATTCAGGTGGCGGCGGCGGGTACTCAAGCGGTGGCGGATACTCAAGCGGCGGCGGATACTCAAGCGGTGGCGGATACTCAAGCGGCGGCGGCTACTCAAGTGGCCACAGCAGCCTCAGCAGCGGAGGCCACTACTCTTCCGTCCCCGTTGGCCACCAGACCTCCGAGGGCTACAACATTGACCCTCATCTCCTGCACAAGATCAAGCACATCATCCTGAAGGATGAGATCCAGAACCAAGCCTACCAGTCATCCTCTTCCGGACATGGTTCTCATGGAATCTCATCCCACTACGGTGCCCCTGCTCCCGTGTACGGAGTGCCCCACGACAGGATCGTTGGAATCGAACTGGACCATATCCAGCAGGGTATCCAGGTAGCGCAGTACCACCAGGCTGAGGAAGGTTACTCCGGTGGTTATGCTGGTGGTTATTCCAGCGGTGGTTATTCCAGCGGTGGTTACTCCAGCGGTGGTCATGGAGGCTTCTCAAGCGGTGGTCATGGAGGTTTCTCGAGCGGAGGCCACTCCGGCCCTTCCATCACCTACACCACCATCGGTGTCCCCTCAGGCTCTTACGGTGTCCCCTCCCTCTCATCCTCCTACGGAACCCCTCACCATTAAACAAACCAGTCATCGTTAACAATCATGTGATCGCATCCTAGATGTAATGTATTATATTGTTATTATTGTAAAAAGTGTTTCTGTAAATAAAATTCTTTTTGTAACGTCTCGTTCATTTGAGTTTCACTGGTTGCAACACGTTCTCAAGACTTGGATTGGCAGGACTACAATCGTACTGCCTTAAATGGCTGTGATAATTCGAGACCTTATGAAGGGCCAAGAATGTAAAGTAAAATTGAAAGTACCGATCGCTTTTACAGTGATGCAACATTACCACATAAACTCTTAAAGCCGCTTAACACGTAAAAAATCATGATTACTTAAGTAATTAATGTCGTACTTGAGCTCACTTTTACTTTCAAACCAGCATCTGACTAATGATATTTTAACGAATGGTCATAACCCGTTACTCGTATTACCAACTTAACAAATTTGCAAACTGCCAACAGAATTATGACGCATTGTCTTTAAGTTGCCCAAATTGTTTTCAAACTTAAAGAATTAATTCTTAACATTGATCACAAACATTCTGTGCCTATTCAAATCTTACCTCATACTGATTATCTTTAATCATTTATTAAACTAAAACAATGACCAGTATTTGAAATTCTCATCGTAAATTTCGTAACTCAAAATTGATATCTAAAGTAATGAAAACGAAGAACTTACTACCTGTCTCATCGTGTTATCTGCAAATCGTTGTGTAAATGTGATTACGACAAGTTTTATTAAGGCCATTTACAAAGTAAAATAGTGACTGTTATTTAATTCAAATCCATATAAGGCATATCACTACATAGTATAAAACAAAGTCGCTTTCCGCTGTCTGTCCCTATGTATGCTTAGATCTTTAAAACTACGCAACGGATTTTATTGCGGTTTTTTTTAAAAGATAGAGTGATTCAAGAGGAAGGTTTATATGTATATTTTTTTATTTTATTACAGAAAACTCATATAAACCGAAGCGAAGCGAGGGCGGGTCGCTAGTAACATAATAATCTGAAAGATGTTGACTACGTAAAAAGTTATCAACTTCAATGTTCCTGCAGATTTTTCTTTTCAATCAAGTCTGTTCTAGCTTAGATAACATTTGTATTTTAAGTTCTATTATTCCGTCTGCGGTCTACTCTCATCTTTAGACCATAGCAAAAACTAGAGTTTTCAGTCTTATTATATCCTAAAAAAAACATGTCATTACATTGTGGTCAGCACTTGATGACACATTCGCATAGCACTATGCTCTCTCAAGTCATAGCAAACACGACCGTTACGTCACCGTCCATCCGGATTTAGCGAATATTTTCGCCTGTATGATAATCTGAGTGCAAGTTGCACTTTCTCTTGCACCGAACGCTCCGAATCTCGGTTCTGTTGCGTCATGTTCAAGATACAGAAGGCGAGCGGGTTTTCGGACGGTTTATTACTGGATCCAGCCTCTGCAAGTGACCTGGTTATTGGAGTAATAACAAATTAAGAGTTTTCAAGGCACAAGTGATCATAATATGACGCTGGCAGATATTGAAAGGCCTTTTAAACAGATTTTTGCTCAGCCACTTAGTTGTTGTATTCTACATACATACATTAAATCACGCCTGTTTCCCAGAGGGGTAGGAAGAAACGTCTTTCCACTTGCTACGATCTTGACAAATTAAAAAGGAAAGAAAGGATGGATGAAAGAGATATACAGATCGAAAGTGAGTGGACGGGTCGGAAGGGGCCGCCCTAGGCGTACATTTTTGAGTAAAATCGGAGAAATACTGGAAAAGGGCCGAATCTTAAGTACCCGAAACCGACGTTCGTGCATGACTCGATGTATGAATGTGGAAGAAGCGAAAGAAATTTGCATTGTATTCTAGATTAAATATAAATAAAACACAATAATGTTACAGAAATTTACCTAGTCCTTAACTTAGCTCTAGTTTGGGAATAAAAAACAATACCTACTTACTAAGTATAGTCTGATCAAAAAGTCTTGAAATCAAAAAGTGGCAACACTGTAGTGACGTCCCTTTTTTCTTAGATTGATTTATTTATTTATTTATTTATTTATTTATTTATTAAGGATATCAACAATTGCCAATTTTAAATTTCTACACGTTTTTGCCAGTCTATAGTTTCCTAAATACGTACTCAAATACATAGAAAACATCTAAAAATCAAACAAACCCTCGCGTTCATAAAACAACTTTGATAGGTACTGCAAGTGGGAAGCCTCCGTTACCTACGCAATGGTAAGCATTAAAGTTTTAATGGCCAGTTGTGTGACGGAACACTAATTGATTGAGACCAAATAAAACAATATGAATCTAAACATCAAATGTCTATTTTGAAAGCTAGGCCGATTTTACTACTATACTTAGTACTGGGGGGTTATTACGGCATGACAATGCAGTTCATTTTACGGTGAGCGAAAAGGACAGAGATATGGCAATTATATAGCTCTGTCCCTTTCTCGCAGCGTAATCTGAACTGCATAGTTACGTCATAATTACCCCCCTGTTGTTATCAATTCGGCCGCCACTACTGTCAAGTTAATAAGAGCTATTGTAACGTTGACAATACGGTAACGTGTCATAAGCAATATGGTTTAATACTCTGTAGAATAGAGGGCGAGTCCAGAAATTTTAATGTATTTAGCCATGTTATAATCGCTCATTCCCAAAAAGTACCAGTATTTCAAAATACCAAATTACTCTTTTTACCAGGTTCTCAAAAAACCAGATTCGAAATGTTAGGTAAATATGATAAATAATACCCTAATTTGTATGTTTAGTTTTGGGATTCCGATATATTGAGAATCAGGTATTTTAAAATACTGGTATTTCGGGAATGAGCGGTTATTAATAGCAACATCTTTGCCTCTACTCTGGGTTCACCAATGTCGCGTTTGACATGTTATTGGGATGTTTTTAACTCGGCCACAATTACAGTCAAGTAAATAAGAGCTATCGTAACATCGACAATACAACAGTTCACGCAGTTTCCATAAACTACGTCTTGTATAGATGAATTAGCGAGAGCGTGGAATTGCATATGTAGTGGTATGGTGTGTGTATAGGCAAGAGAAACAGAGAGAGAAATACTTAAATACACAATACCACTACATGTGCAATTCCACTCTCTCGCTAATTCATCTATATTAATGTCTACCACATTCTATTTTTTTTTGTTTCGTTTTCCTCAATCGCCCAAAGGTTATCTGGAAGAGATCCCTTAAAGGGATAAGTTCCTTGTTACCTCGCAAAATAGAGACCCTGAATTTATTAAAGATCTTGTCTTTTATTAGAAAAAGAAGAACACTTTTTTTGCAGGCAAATCATTATTCAAAGCCATTTTTCTGCAGGTCATCTAATTTATGTTTAGTCCTAGATTTACACCTATTTAACTTTCTAGACTTTTCACTATCTGATTGATGACCACTTGCACCAGTTTCACAAGCTAAACTTGTACCACACCTAAAAGTGCCTTTCATACAAATTTTAGATAGTAGTAACACAAGTTCGGTTGTATAATTACGATGTAAGTGCAGTTTGTCAATTTTGTCGGACACCTTGAAATATTGGGAGTATGGTACAGTCGGCATCAGATATATTGTAGCGGGCGAGGTACTCAAATATTTCGGAGCAGCATTACTTGTCAATAATTTCGTTACACTAGTTATGGTCAATAACATCAGAACACGCAATTTGTCATAAATATAAGAGCAGCGACTTTTCAATAAATTTGGAACATATAATATAACGAGGTAAAAATATGAGAAAACACAGAACGTTAAACATTTATGGAAAATACAAATACCTCAAGTTCGTTCATGTTCGTTGCATGTTCTGATAATATTGACCATAACTAGTGTACAGATGTTGTGAATAATCCTTTCCCATCGTTTTTGGTCGGATAACTTCGTATTTATCTTGCTTTCTCAGTTGACATATTGATGGCTACTGAAGCTAATTGAGAAAGCTAGATAAATACCTACGAACATATCCGACAAAAAACGATGGGAAACGATTATTCACTATATCTGTAACGAATTTATTGAAAAGTTGCTGCTCTTATATTTATGACAAATTGCATGTTCTGATTTTATTGACCATAACTAGTGTAACGATTTTATTGAAAAGTAATGCTGCTCCGAAATATTTGAGTACCTCGCCCGCCGCAATATATCTGATGGCGACTGTATGGCGAGGCGATTAGCCTAGTTGGAAGTGACCATAACTACGAAGTTAGCGGTCCTGAGTTCGATTCCTCGACAAATATTTATGCACTATCAGACCATTGGAACCTTGACCCACCATAGAACTGTGTCACAGAGACGTTATGATTCAAGTCATAAGAAGTGTCAAACAAATTGTTTTATAATGTCACTGTGACACCGTTCTATGGTGGGTCAGGGTTCCATTGGGCTGATAGTACTAATCGTGATTATTTGTTCTTGAATCTTGGATGGTTTCTATGTACGGTCACGAGCGTTAATTTGGGACCGATTTCAAGAATAATATGCTTGAAGTCGTCAATATGATTGAAGATGTCAAGTCATTTGTAAATTTTAGGAAATTCAACGTTAGTGTTGTAGAATGACAGATTTACTTTGGACCTAAGGTGGGTGAGGAAGTATGATTTACACTATTTTTTTTGTTGTTGAAAGATGTGGTCTCTGCCTGCCCCTTTGGGAAACAGGCGTAATTTAATGTATGTATGTATGATTTTCTCAATAAAAATAGGTTTATCATTGTCTTTTACTCATTGTACTAGCAAAGATCTAGACTAGGTAAATTATTGTGAGATTCGGCTAGAAAAAGGACAGAGGATGACATTTCCGTGCGTTGCGACATACCACGTGGTCAACTCTCATCCCATACATTTTGAGTGATAGAAAAGAATATTAGAATTAAAATAAAACGTGGCCATAATGTGACTATTTTACATGACGTCAAATAAGTCGAGTTTACGAAAAACATTATTTACTACCCCGGCTTTACGCTTATTTCAGGAATTAATACACATTGGTGAACATTACCGATATAAAATGGTGGCTATTATATAGACATATAATATTATGTATAACAGGGATGTACGAGCTTTTTATTATTATTCAGATATTTATATAATTTTTTCTGTACATTATCATTACATAATAGGCTGGTAATATAAAAATTACAACGTATATTAATTTATAAATCTTTGAATACAATGATTTTAATAAACCATAATTATATTGAAAACAATTTACATAATACTTAAATGAACTGAATAAAATTTACAAAAATAAGCATATATAATTCGTGGGAACATGACTTGCTCTTGGCCGTGTCCATCATACACTAAGTTACACAACCATAATCTCTCATACACTGTCTAATACATATTTCTATATTGAATGACCATGTATGACGAACGAGTAACAGTGATGTCATTTCATGACTCACCTTGTTTAACTTTCTATTGAAAGTTAACACATTATTTGGCCTAGGTTTAAATATTTTAATACACAAAATGTATTATCCTTAATGCCTTTTACCCGACTGCGGCAAAGCCCAAAAGGAGGGTTATGAGCAAACCTCGAAGTCGCGGTGGCACAAATAAAATTTTGCTAGGGACTTCCATGCGATATTATTTCATCGATAAATTGGACTTTCTTATGACAATAGTTATGTTATGACTATGAGATGACGTATGTTATTAATATGCAACTTGCAATACCTATTAAACTGTATCATTTATACAGTATGAAGATTGAAGTCCGTAAAGGTCGATTAAGGAAGATAACGGTTTTCATACTTTATGGATGTACTTCTAGGTTTTAGTTTACTTTGCAAGGAAATTGATGAAATAAATTTTTTGTTGTAGCGGTTGATTTTTATTTGAATTTTAAAATTCCTATAAATGTCCTTAAAACTCCTATAATACTCGTAGGTAACATTGACGGGTAGTAATCATCACATTTTAGTTAATTTTCAATTATTCTGTTTTATTAAGTTTACCACTTTACAGCTAATAAGAAGTGTCACTTCCAAATAAGCATTCAGTTATCGATCAATTTTATATCGGAAGGAAGTCCCTAGTTAATTGACGTTATTGCCACCGCGACTTCGAGGTTTGGTTACTCGTATGAGTTTGACCTGTATGTCCGACTCTATGTTCCCTCGTAACTACTAAACGGCTAAACTGATTTTGATAAATTTACAGGCCATGCCATGCTTTGTCACTTTCTGTCACATCCAAATGTCACAATTACAGATAAGGACAAAGCATGGCATAAACTAATCCAAGCTTATTTCACGTCTATAAGTAAGGGGGTAGAAGTTCATTGGATATATTTAAATTATTTAAATTTGAAATTGATGAAATGTAAAATATGTACACATGATAAGTAACATTACTTTAACGATATTTTCCAAACAGCAGTTGGGTTTTTTAAAGATGGCTTTTTGTAAGACTTGTTTTACCGACTTGATAAAAGGAAGAGTGCTCAAGAAAATCGTTCCCGTATTGGATTAGTATAGAAATTCCTTTTAGTACAGAATTTAGTTTGACTAGTTGTTTGTAGGTTTTGAGTTTTTTTCTATTATATATTTAAATACTATAATATATTTAAATTCAACTCTCCTGCGACTGCGTTGGAGTAGAACTCGTTAATCGTATTTCCGTCGGGAACTGTCTTTATCGATATAAAAGTATACGGACTACGTGTACGCGAAACTTACTCGTAATTTAGCCGTTAAGGCGTGATTGAGGGACAAACTTCCAAACAAATTTATCGTAAGACATACATACACACTTTAAATCAGGCCTGTTTCCCAGAGGGTAGGCAGAGACCACTTCTTTCCACTTGATAAGATCTTGACAATTTTTTTTTTTTTATCGTAAGACCTTCCCAGCACATTATGTAAGATAGCCACCATTTTACAAAAATCCACCATTTTTTTGTCATCATCCACATGTGGGTGGGTGATGATGTCAAATTCCACAGAATAAATGAGACACACCCACGGGTGAAAATACAGAACCACCTGGCCCCTATACCACAAAACTTTACAAACCTACAATTTAACCAATTTCTCAACTTTTTGTATGGAGATCCGTACAAATTTGTCAAATTGTACGCTTGTAAAGTTTTGTGGTATAGGGGCCTGTTCTAGAAATATTTAGAGAAAGGTCTCTCCAACATTGAAATGTATTCAGACTATCATAATGAAGATATAGTGACAGATTTTTTTTTTTTTTTTTTTTATTAAGGTTTGCCAACAGGTAAGGTACTATAAAACTTACAAACGAATTATGACATTTCGTTTATATTCAGAGAGTATCCACCCAATTACAGGCAAACTCAACATGCATTACAATTTAACGCGTATTATCTAGAAGTTAAACATTCTAGTTGCTACTATGTTATTTACTAAACATTTACTTATAATATAGTTAGCCTATTTTGAAAAGTGAAATGCAATACAAATTCCTAACAAGTACAAAATGAAGAAACGATTTTGAAATCAGCACCTAAATTAGAAATTTACCTTGAGTTTGTATATATATGTTTGGAACTTATTTATTGACATGTTTACATACATACATACATAAACACACGCCTTTATTCCCAGAGTGGGGTAGGCAGAGCTACAGAATTACCAACAACTATAAAAGCTTTTTGATAATTGTGTAACCACATTTTGCACACGTAGGCGATGGCTGTATGGATGTAGGTATGTTTGTTAGATGTTTATTTACATGTTTAATATATCATAATTGAATAATAATCAAATTCTATCTCACATCTTTCCTGACGCTACTCAACTATTATAATACACGGGCCATTCCTACAAAAGTCGTACCCCTATTTAAAATTATGGTAAAAAAAAATTGTTGAGATAAACGAGAAATGATGATTGATATAAGTAGTAGATAATATATATTATTAGAAAATAACATAATTCCACGTTATACTACATCGGAATATATAATAATATTAATTTTAATAATTTTGAGGAAGGTAAGAGTTCCATTACGTTACCAAATTCTTATGCCAATAATAAATAATACAAACGAGCTATAATTTTATAATTGGTTTTATTAGAATTCTTATTATGTAAAGAAAAGAATAGTTTTATAAAATCACACATTAATCATACCAAAAATTAACACGTCTTATTTTTATTTCCCTTACGTTACTACAAGCCAAAAACAAGTCATAATTTTCACTATTTAATGTGTTAAATAAGGTACAAATTTGAGATCAATTGTTATCAAATTAGTAATCTATATACCGTAATATATTTTTATCACAATCATAGTTACAAAACTAATAAGCAGTTTAAATATAATTATAAACGAGATTTTTGGCACGGGACAATACGGAATGGAAGAGTCCTCTCCGTGACTGGTAACTGAATATAATTATTAAGAAACCTTCACAATGCACCATAAAGCTTACATTTTTAAATAATAAATCTCGAACTAATTTTCCAGTTCAGTAATTTTTTACTCCTTATGTACCTATACAATTCACTTGACTTTAATTTTATATTTAAATGTAAATAACAATAAGGTTGGATTTATTATTTAAATGTAAAGAAACATATTAAAAATAATTATTACAAAAAATTTTACTTTACTTAATATAATATGACTAGTTTATAAACGTTTTGCTAAGTCATACAAAAACTTCATACTAAATTATGTAATTTTAGGTGTAAGTAGGTACTGTATAATGTGTGTTTAAATATACCTACTACACAAAATAAAATAAAAGGCCATAGTTTATTTTAATATTTATTCATTAATATTATTAAATATTAAGATTCTGATATTTTATCTGAAGCGTAAATAAGCTTGTGGCCCTTTATTATTTTGTATAGTAATCTACCACTAGTTAAGTAGGTATATTATAATTTTGCTAGTTAAGTCTAAAGAAGTATCTCAAAAATCTGTAAGAGTACATAAATAGGTAGCTAATTATTTATTTATACTGAGTCTGCATACTTCTTTACAATTCCATTCCGAAACTTTGTCGTTCCGCTTTTACGAAACCGCCATTTTGGTTTCGGAATAGAAGTCACGGATCGCTACTTTCGTTAGGTTTTAATAAAATAACTCGTTACCAGCTTCAATTTCAGTTAAATCAAACAAAAATATGTTAAGTCAAATAAATTTACATTTGTTTAAAAATATCTATAAGCAATATTTATTCAAACTTACCTGAAACTTTGGTTTCGGAATACGGAAGCACAAAATGTGACGCTAGCGGTGCGACTACTTTACGATCACTTGCTGTAAAAACTGAGCGGGATAACAATATGGCGGCTATTGGTTCCTAGTCTAGAGTTGCCAGGCAAAATATTTAGTGGACTTGGTAGAATAAATACTTCAGTATCGCTTAGGAATAAGTGGTATCGGAATGGAAAATTCCGCCAATTTCAAATTACGTCCCTGAATAAATTAATTAAATAAAAATATTTCTAAGCACATAAAATCTAAATTAATCTAATAAAGGTGTAAAGTACACTTCAATCTAATAATTAATAAAGCCGGTAAATTTTTCCTATTAACTGTTTTTGAAATAAAGGTCTTGGTACCTACAGAAACAGTGGTGGGACAGCGTAAAATCTTCAGTTTTCTTCCACTAATTATTTTATAAAAAAATAAATCTTTACGCTAATTATGTAATTTAAACATAAAGTTTAAAAAAAAAATATACAGAATGATATAGTTTTTTTTTATTCTTGTAATAGTATTAGAAGGTGTTTAAAAAAAAAGTCAAATGTATGGGACAAGCAAAAAACGCGGGGTAAAATTTTTGTAGGAATTGCCCACACATTAAATCGCAGCGCTCGAGTTACGCAACAAATGTATCTTAATCAATACCTCGCACTGTTTCACATAATTCCGATGCGGGCGGGTTACATTACGTTGCATAATGCCGGCGGTACTGACGGAGCGAGTTAGCAGATGTAAGGACTGGTCGCATCACATTTCAATGAGTCGTGTAATAATCCAGTATTTTAAGGATGGGTGAGATGAGGTAATTTGCCGGGAATGGAAGTTGAAGACATTTTTGTAGTTGCTTTGATAATTTATTTTGTCCATTCAGAACTACTCTACAAGTATAATAGTAATAAATAATTTAATAGAATAAGTTTTTTATTTTGGATCACCTCAAATTATCTATAGATCTTAATAATTACATCTTATAGGTAGGCACCCGTGTGGTTGCCGGGTTAGAATAGTGCCACTCCATGTCTTCCCGTGGATGTCCTAAGAGACGGCTAAGGGAATAAAGGCGTATAGTACTGTTAGGCGATGGGCTTGCAACCTGTCACTAACACACTGGTAAACATCTTAGCCTAAGTGTGCAAAATGTGGTTACAGAATTATCAACAAGTTTTTAGAGTTGTTGGTAATTCTGTAGCTCTGCCTACCCCACTCTGGGAATAAAGGCGTGAGTTTATGTATGTATGTATGTATGTATAGGTAGGTATCTAAAAAGTGCAAATTATACAAAATCAATCACGTCTTCATACCCAAATTGGGGTAGACAGAGCTACAGAATTATCAAGTCTATATTTTTTTGAGATTGTCCTGTTATATTTATTTATTTTATTTATATTTAGCTCAATTAGGCTAAAATGTTTTTACCAGTGTATATTAGTGTCATGTTGCAAGCCCATCGCCTAACAATATCTCAAGCCTCCATTCCCTTAGCCTCTTACGACTTCCACGGGAAGACATAGAGTGGCACTATTCTATTTAAGCCGGCAACCATACGGTAAAATTACAAGTTAATTAAATTACACTATTTATTTAACAGCAAATTGAGCTGTGCTTTTTATTAGAGCCACCCAATATTTGAGTATTGAGCAGTCAAATCTACCCGCAATCAGTTGCAGAATGCTATTATGAGTGGCCCTAACCCGCCCCAGTCTACTCAGTCATACTATCTTCTTGCGTAAAATGGCCTGAAAACAATCTGTCCTCGCTTCCGCGAACATTCCTCAGGCGCTGCACCGGCTGGGCAGTCACAGCTGCATTCTAAATGCATTGTTGTATTGCACTCGTAGGGCGCTGTAGGATCGTTTAACCTCTATTTGTATTTTGTTTTTTTTGTGTCACTAAAGTAAATAAAATAAAAATTTCTGAATCTGTGGAGCGGCAAAGGCTTTACTTTTAGTTATCACTTGACAAAAACTTGTAAATTTTACTTATTGATTAGGAACATAAATAACATACATAACTATGAACACACTTCAGTGGTGCAAAACAAAATGGCCGGCGCCACACAAAATGGCGTCCACTTCACACAATGACGCGAAATAATATTATAAATGTGAAAAAGCGTAACTTTTATCGGCACAACAAACTTTAATTTTAAGAAAAATATTTAATAAAATTAACTAAATTCATTGTACATTTTTATAAGTAACTAAAATAAGGTGTAATTGTTAAAAAAAAGGTAATTGTACATTGTTATAATGGGGCCGTCTTTTTACTGCAATTTTGCTTTAATAAGTAATTTTATTTATTTTGTCTCGCGTCAAATATAAGAAATAATAGTTCCAAACAATAGTTTTATTTTTTGGTTTGATTAATAAGGAGCAACGTGTTGATAGATACTAAATGTCCAAATGTTCACATTCGGGACTCAAAAAATATTTTTGTGACCGCGACTCTACGACTTTTCGGGGGTGGCGTGAAAATGCACGCGCTAAAATATTTTTTGTTCGCAGTGACGGGACTACTTAAACTCGCCGCTTGGACATTCACTCGTCAGTCCGTCCGACCGTCGTTGTTCAGAGAATCACTACACTGGTCAAAGACGATACACTTAGAATCTCCGCCCAGTTACCAAATAGTCTGTCTACCATTAAGCCTACAGCTCCGTGTGGTCAACAGTTCAACACCCACGCTTAAATTACTGTCAATCTACTTTCCCCCTTATCAACCGATAATTTATGAGTTGGATAACCATGACAGTTATGTTATAGTAAACGACATGACATGACAATGCTCCGCAGATTTCTATAGGCTTTACTAATATTACTTGCGAAAGTTTGCACATATTTATACACGATGTTTGTTTGGTAATAGGCAAGTCCTTTTTTGAATAGACACAATGTTTGAAGGCATTTAAGGGGTTATTCCCATCTGTTACCATTTGTTACTACTGGTAACAGCTGGGATTTTTTTTCAGTAGTTACCATCAATTATTTTAGTGGTAACAAATGGGAAAAATATTCCCACTTGTTACCACAGAGTCCTTTAGTGGTAACAGGTGGGAAAGAAAATCCCAGGTTTTACCATTGGAAACAAATTGGTGGTAACAGGTGGGAATGACCCCATTTTAGGGTCCCTAGATTCAAAATAACTTAATATTTTTATCTGCGAACGTACTCCGATTATGTGACCTTACCATGAGTTACAATTAACGTACTCGCTAGCGAGTAGAAGCGGTCCCTCGCAGACCTCGCAAATATTTTTATAGAGTGCAAGGGACAGAGCATTCGACTCACTGTTTTGGGAAGCTCATATTATTATTTGTATGTAAAAACGTTTTTTATTATTAATTTTAATTTCATTTTTGGTGATCTCTTTTACGATATTTTCATATTTTGATTCCGATTCATTAAATGCATGCATATTCTCTATCCGTGATTATATGAGCTGTCATAACATCATCCTAAATTTAATCAACTATAGCTACTCAACTATAGCTCAACGCGTTTGCAGTCTCAAGATTGCATTGCAGTCTTGTGAATGCGAATGTCTATGGGTCACAGTTTCCACTTACCATCAGGTGGCCTGTGTGCTCGTCTGTCTTCTCTATACCATAATAATAATAAGCTTCTCACTTGGCCACAAAATATCCTACTCTAAGCTACAAAATTAAGTAACTTGGACATAGTAACACAGCGATGGTAACCGTAAAAGCTGTTAAAGTCGGATGTGCGCAAGCGCAACATAACGATCGTTCATACGAATGACATCTAACATTAGTCGTAGGCGCAGGCGCGTTTCCTGAAGTTAACACAGAGTTAGTAACTCTTAGAAGTTGTAAATAAAAAATACTTACATACTGTTTAAAAAATTGCAATTTCGACAATCACTATAAGTTTATCTGAGCTTGTAATAAAAAAAATAGGGTAATCTACTTTCCCCGTGTGGTAGCCGGATTAGAATAGTGCCACTCCGTATCTTCCCGTGGATATCGTAAAAGCCGACTAAGGTAATAAAGGCGTGTAGTACTGTTAGGCGATGGGCTTGCAACCTGTCACTAATACACTGGTAAACATCATCGCCTAAGTGTGCAAAATGTGGTTACAGAATTATCAAAAAGTTTTTATAGTTCTTGGAAATTCTGTAGCTCTGCCTACCCCACTCTGGGAATAAAGGCGTGAGTTTATGTATGTATGTATGTGTATGTATGTGGTAAACTACTTGTAAACTTAACGTTTTTTCATTCAGCGTATAAGGTATGTAGAGATATACGATATTATAATTTGTTTTTAGCTGTACTTTAGTACAGACAATTATTAATTTGTTATAGTTTTCAAATTATTACGAGGGCTGCCTTTTAAGTTGTGTCGTTTGGAAAAACTAAAGACAATTTAAGTGTTAAATGGTATTTATTGTTTTTCAAAGTAATCACCGTGACATGTAATACACTTTTTCATTCGATCGAACCAGTTTTCGAAACACTTATTCCAGTCCGAAGTCGGGGTCTCCAAAATGGCCGTTTTGTATGCCTCAACGGCTTCTTCAGGCGTCTGGTACCGTTGACCACGAAGTCGTTGCTTGATTTTTGGAAAAGTAAAACAATCGTTAGGGCTTAAGTCTGGACTGTACGGCGGGTGTTCCAGAATTTCGACGTTTTGCTCTTTTAAAAACGCAATTGTTTGCCGGGCGGTGTGCGAGCTCGCATTATCGTGGTGCAGTCTTATACGACGTCTTGGGTTATTTTTTCGAAACTCGCCGATGACTTCTGGTAAACAGACAGTGGTATACCAGTCAGCATTAACCGTTTTACGATCCTCGAGCACGATGTTGGCCACGTGGCCACTTTTCGCCACAAACGTGGCGACTATTTTTTTCGAAATGCTCCGTGAGCGTATTACTTTGGTCGGTTTTGGCTCATCTTGGAACACCCAAACAGTCGACTGCTGTTTAGAATCGGGTTCGTAGGCATATATCCAAGATTCGTCACCACTGATAATGTCGTAAACATGTTTCGAGTTTCCTCGGTTGAATTGCCGCAGAGTTTTGCGACACCATCGAACGCGAGCCGTTTTTTGGTCTTCACTGAGTAAATGTGGTATCCAGCGAGAGATCAACTTTTTTACGCCTAAGTGATCATGCAAAATACTGTGAACACTGGTCCCTGAAATACTTAAGGAAGCTTCTATCTCACGGTATGTCGCATGGCGATCTTCGACGATCAGTTGCCGTACAGCATCAATGTTCTCCTGGGTTACGGCTGTTTTTGGTCGACCTTCACGATGTCTATCACCAAGACTAGAGCAACAACGTTGAAATTCTAAATACCAGCGTTCCACAGTCCGGAGGCATGGTGCTTTATCATTGAAAACCGTAGTCAACTCTTCGAAGCACTGAAGTCGCGTTAAGCCCCTTTTGAAGTTGTAAAAAAATATCGCACGTAAATTTTCCTTCGAAATTTCCATTTTCACAACTGACTTGTCAACTTTGAACGAGCGCTGTACTAAAACGGTTGGGCCGATTTCGAGTCATTCTTTTGTTTTCGAATTCTAATTTCAAATATTTTAAGATGACACTAGTTCTTTTTTATGCAATCACGGAAGGCTTGCAAACGACAGAACTTAAAAGGCAGCCCACGTATAGGCGATATTGAGCGTTTACTTGCTAGAGACTTTTAACAAACCAAAAAGTGTTTTGTTCTGGTTCCAATTTAGAATACTAAAAAGGCTCAAAAATAAAACCCTCAATAAAGCAATAAATTAACAAAGTTAAGCAATAGGTATTGGCAATTCTATAATTTTCCGTCTCTACGTGAGGTGAGCGATCAATCAGCGTACGCGCACTTCCCATTATGCGCTCGATTTGGCGCAAGTTATAAGATATTTTGTGCTTTAACCAAACCCTTAAAAGTTGCCCAGTCAGGCTTAGGAAGTTGGTTAATATGTGAGATGTAAGCATAAATATTATTGTTGAATCGTGTTGGTTATAAATTAAGATTTCGGGAGCCTGCAAAAATATCATGAAAAACTGGCCTTTATCCCTTTAAATACCTTTCTCAATATTTCTTTGCAGTACCTAGTATTTCAGTCACCAGCAATAATATCTTAAACAACATAACGCTCACAAATATCTAACATAACTCTTATACTGGAGTACTAGGTAAAGAAGAAGTCAATCCTGACACACATTGCAAAAAGTATGTTAAAAATTCTGTTATTACTATTCCTTGCTGCTGTCAAAATTATCAATAGGTATTAAGAAACTTCATGGTTGTGCAACGTGTCAGAATTAACTTCGTATCTGCTTAATACTGCAGTAAGCGTTTTGTGTCGAAAAACTGAAAACTAAAATGCAGTCAACATACCGTAAAAAACATACCTCCTACAGAACTATTATGATAATAATTTAGTTTTTATTATAATTAGTATCATCTTTATATCGCTTGTCGCTCATAACTTGCGTTAATTAGGCGTGACAGCTACTCTATTAGAACTGAATAGCGACCATCAATTTTTGTCCGACCTAGAGGCGTAATGACAATTTGTCCATCTTGTTACGCTCGTTATGGGTAAAAAACGTAAGTAAAGCCCCTCTTCCATAGTTGTAACACATCTGCATAGACCGTTAAACATTGAATTATATATTTGAAACTTTAACGTATATATCGGGTGCCCCATGCTCTAAAATTTCGAAAATAATTGGTATAATATTGAATCTTTTTCTTTTTTTGCATATTTACTTACAGCATTACATTTGTTCTACAGCATTTTTAGCCTAAAAATGGCCTGATATTCGACCACCTTTTATCAACCCGTAAATTTCATATGATGTTAGTTTTGTTTATTCAATCAACTTTTCTTTGTTGCTCGTTGCCATGGTGACGTCTCCTGGGTCACTCTTGCAAAACACGATTTTAAAGTGTATAAAACCAGCAAACATAAGGTTTTTTGGCAATTACAAGCCCATTCTTTTATGGGTTTGCGCCCAAGCGTATTAGTTGTGTATATTTTAATATTTTTTTTTATTGCTGTCGACGGGCAAACAGGCAGACAGCCCACCTGATGGGAAGTGGTCACCGCCGCCTATGGACATCTGCAACACCAGAGGCATCACCAATGCGTTGCCGGTCTCGAAGAAATTTAATGATACCCCTTTTAAAAAGCCCCATATTGTAGCGCGTTGGGAAAGTCTCAGCAGGAAGCTCACTCCAAATTCGTTTCTAAGAAACTATAATCACTGTTGTCTCCTGGCTAACGGGACAGAATAACAACAAGAAAAAGTTGATCCACCCACAAAATGCAAGAGAGGATTTACTTGAGATTTTTCTTGAATGTTGTTATTTTTTTTATTTGACTGTAAGAGGTGGGGTTCTGTAAAGCGAAGTTTAGTCCAGCAATAACAGTTGCAGAAGTTGACTGCGGTTATCTCTCACTTTTAAGCTACAAAAAAAACAGTGAAATTCTTGCTCTAGAACAGAAGAGTAAAACAGCAATCAACTTCTACATTTTTTGATTGCCAGTCTAATTCACGCTCAAGCGTTATCTAAGTAGAATGTAGGCTAATATGTAGTATGGTATTCCGTATTCCTCATTGCGTAGTGGATTCCATACGACTGGTATTTTATTGAATACAATTTAATTTAATTTTAAAGTTTTCTATTCCCCGTGTGGTTGCCGGGTTAGAATAGTGCCACTCCATATCTTCCCGTGGATGTCGTAAGAGACGGCTAAGGGAATAAAAGCGTAAAAGTACTGTTAGGCGATGGGCTTGAAACCTTTTTTTTTTTTTTTTTTATGTCATCGAGTAGACAAACGAGCACACAGGCCACCTGATGGTAAGTGGAAACTGTGACCCATAGACATTCGCAATCACATGACTGCAATGCAATCCTAAGACTGCAAATGCGTTGCCAACCCTGAGGCTAAGATGGAATGCCTCTATGCTAGTCATTTCACCGGCTGTCTTATCCCCAAACCGGAACACAACAATGCGAACACTGCTGTTTGGCGGTAGGTTAATGGATAAGATGGTGGTAGCGATCCGGACGGACCCTGCACAAGGTCCTACCACCCGCAAACCTGTCACTAATACACTGGTACATCTTAGCCTAAAAGTGCAAAATGTGGTTACAGAATTATTAACAAGTTTTTAGAGTTGTTGGTAATTCTGTAGCTCTGCCTACCCCACTCTGGGAATAAAGGCGTGAGTTTATGTATGTAAGTGTATGTAAAGTTTTCTATAAGCAGCTATATAGGAGATTATCCGAGGAGTTGAAAATTTGTTTTTTTTTAAAGTAATCTAACCTACTCGGGTTACTTTGACCCTAGGGGGTAACATTGCCCACCCCTAAAACCATCTTGAAAATTTAAATATTACATCATGCCTAAGCTACTTGTGTAATTCAAAAATTCTTGAACCAATTTAAGATGATTACCACTACAATAGTTATAGTTGACTGTACCAAGAAAGTAGTCTATCCCAGTTTTGAGGAAAGTTTCTGTGAGATCTAATCATCGCTAAGGTTGACACTTGTCAGTGTCATAATATTATTGCAAGGGAAAATCGAACTTGGTGTATCATGACGAGCAAATGAACTTCAACCGTAGGGTGGTAGACCACATTTTTGGCCGACTGTACAGCATCATTGCGGTTACGTTAAACATTTTAAGTGAACTTTCCCATCTAATGATGCTCGACAGATATATGATTGAACCTTTTATTCTTTACAAAACCATATAAAATTATTATGATGCCGTTGCATAATAAAAGTGATGGTAATCACATAAGCAAGGTAAGCGAGGTAAGCATACAAAATTAAATATCTACATCAAATACCCATAAACTATATGGTAAAACGAGTCATTACATTGACGGATAAAATATACAGGGTGAGCAATATATATGGAGCAATATGGGGATTTTGGAAATTATAAAAGTTAGGGTAATCCTTTGAAATCAAGGTCTCGATTTTAGAAAAAAGGAAAGGAAGTATTTCAATATAAAAATCGTACGTGAACTGGAAATCGAATAAAGCTTTTTGTTGAAAAAAGCCAACATAGTTATTAATGATATCAGTTACGGCCCTGTGCCCAAAAAAAGCGGACAGTAAAATTGCCGACTTTGATTTCCAGTACCTACCTTTTTTAATTACTAAGGACAGCTGGCCCGAACTCTTGTTTAATTCTGAAAAATTGCCTATACTCACCTAGTTAAATTGCTCACCCTGTATAGGTAAGTAACCAAATTATCATAGTCATGATCACTTGATATTTCAATTGACGTGTATTATCAAAACACCATATTTATCGAAATCAAGCGAAGGTACTTTCTCTAAGTACGGAGAAGTGCTTCATTGCGCGTTGGCAAAGACCTCGAGTGTTAGACAAACATGCGTATGAGAAACCAAATAATTAGCATTAAGTATTATCATGTACAAATAAGTTTTTGTTACTATGTAGAGTTCAATGCCAAATGAATACTTAAAAATCAGAAATAGAATCCTAAAAAAAACAACTGTTGTTTCTGTTTTTTTGAATCGTCGAGATAGGATAATTGTCTAGAATTATTTATTAATAAAAATCATAGAATAATGATTCTTACAGATTACTTATCTACAAGTAGGAAAGAAACCATAACTAGACTTAATTTGAAATACACCCTGTAGTTTTAGCCCTTGAACATTTCAGTCATGACCAGGGAGCGAAACTTTGATGCCGACGTCCTTATGACGCAAATTCATATACAGGGTGTTTTTATATAATATACACAACATATTAAAAGAGTGACATAGATGATTCATATAATTATTATGATACGTAATTTTTTTAATAATACCTAACTTATTTTCTCGGTAAAATCGTATTCATCCTTCTCATCAAACTACTGAAGAAATTATTGATTTAATATGTTGGCAGTTCTCTCCATTGCAATGTTTCGTAATAAATTTGGAACCGAATGATACGTGTTCGTATACGAGTGCTTAGATTCCATGGCGACTATGTTCAAGCGATGCCTATAATGTGTTAGTTATATTATAACTGTTCACAGTTCTTAAAATTCACGAATAAAAAATTCTATTTGAACGGATATACATTATTATTGTCTCCGACAAATTTCTGATTAATATGACAAAGACAGTTAGGTGATAATGTTTTTATAAGTACTGGCCGTCTCAAGTGTCAATAAAGTTGTAAACTAAAGAGGCCAATAAGTTGTTAGTGATTATCTACGAGTAATATTGTAGATAAAAACACCGTATGAAGCTTGACGTCATACGGCTGTCACCGGCATCAAAGTTTCGGTCCCTGGTCATGTTATAATGTCACGTTTTCAAATCACTTTTAACTCTTCAAAATTACCGTAGTTTTATGGAATCCACCTGTAGTAGAAACGTCAAGGTAGATTAACGTTTCAGCCTGGGTGATTCTCATAAAACGCGGTCGGCCGAACAAACGAGTGAATGTCCAAGCGGCGAGTTTAAGTAGTCCCGTCAGTGCGAACAAAACACATTTTAGCGAGTGCAGTGGTTTCTGCCAATGGATCGAACGTATAAGGCTGCTTAATTGAAAATGCACGCGCTATAATATCGCTCTGATGGGACTACCTAAACTCGACGCTGCGATTTCGCTTGTTCGTCCGCCCGTCCGTTATTTTTGAGAGAATTACACCCCAGTTAATATTATTATTTAATTGACCTTAGTGACTGCTCATTACATTATGTTGTATACAATACAATGAACAATGCTTCAAATAACCAAAAACTCAGGTTTCAGTATAAACATCGCAAAGAATAGATGTAATTTCGTTTGCCTACTGACCTCTATTTGGTTCCCACTGTGCGTAGAATTGTATTGAAGGCCGTCTGCTATTGTTTGTTTTAACTAGTTCAGAAAAACTGCGTTAGTAATGCGCATACGCAAGTATGGAACCTCCAAGGTTTGGGTTGACTTTTGACAAGGATGGTACTATGGTATTTCTCCGCTTGTTAGATAGTGTGTGATAGAAAATCATACACCGAGGGGTTTTTTTTTGTAAGATCCAAATATTATATGTATCGCAGAATTTTTAAATAAAGAAAAACTACAAAAGTCACAGAGGCTTATGAGTAGTCAGTGAGGTCGGTATAAAGGCTACTATTGAAGTTGGGTTTTATAAAGAAACCGCTAGATCAAATTTCAATCATGTGCCAAAAGTTATACTTACATTAGTTATATGAAGTTACTACAATTAAAAATCACTGTTTTATGTCACGGGCGTGATATTGAATCCCGGGGTGGTATTCTCTCAAAAACAATGGACGGTCGGACGAACGAACGAAATTGCAGCGCGAGTTTAAGTAGTCCCGTCAGAGCGAACAAAACACATTTTAGTGCGTGGATTTTCAATTAAATAGCCTTATATGTTACATCCATCGGCAGAAATCATGTTGCTTTTTTTTATTATTTACAATCTCACACCAATTGACCTAGTCCCAAACTAAGCTCTAGGCTTGTACTATGGGTACTAGACAACGATATAAATACTTATATAGAGAAATATATACTTAAATACATAGAAAACATCCATGACTCAGGAACAAATATTCGCGCTCATCACACTAATATCTGCCCTTACCGGAATTCGAACCCAGGACCGCTAGCTTCGTAGGCAGGGTCACTACCCACTAGGCCAGCGCGTCGTCACAAATTGACATTCAATCTTTCGTCCGTTCGACCGTCGTTGTTGAGAGAATCACTACCCAGCATTTTAGGGTCCATGGCACGAGCGGGTAAACTGCAAATGTTATTTTATTTATACCTTGTAATTGTGTAAGTAATATATAAAAAAATGTGCTTCTTAAAAAAATAGTTTATTAACAAAACTGGTCTTAGTCATATTTTTTAAGCAATGGAGTCTTATATTGTTCATTTCTTACATCACTTAAACTTATCAAATTGCAATGCTTCGTATCATTTTACCCATGTAAGACGAGTACCTACTAAGAAATTTCTAAATAAGTCACCTGAACGTTACATAAGTTTGAAATTTAATGCGTACGCGCTTAATCGTACTCGTTACTGCCGCCATAACTCACCTTTTCTTGATAGTAAATGCCCTCACTTATGATTTCCTGTAGTTAAATTATTTTATCGCCTATATTTCTATGAACTCAAGAGTAAAGAACGCATTCAATAACTAAGTAGCGATCATAGAAATAACCATGACGTCTCGTGATAATCATAAGTTGACCTCAGAAGTGAGCAAGTACAGTCGACACAAAGAGATTCACTTTTGGATCTTATTACAATGCAATAAGAGGAAAAAGTGGATATTTTTTTTGTATTAAGTACCTATATATCTCGACGTCACAGAAATACCGGTCTATTCTCACTTGTTCCATTGAAAGTTCTATTATTTAAAGGTTGTCAAATAATAGAACTAGTGGGAATGTTTTTTCCCATTGATTTCTTTTATTATTACAAATATTTTATACTGGCGACCCGCCCTCGCTTCGCTTCGGTTTATGTGAATATGATATAGCCTATAGCTTTTCTCGATAAATGGTCTGTCTAACGCTGAAAGAATTTTTCAAATCGGATCAGTAGTTTTTAGTTCCAGAGATTAACACATTTAAGCAAACAAACAAACTCTTCAGCTTTATCATAATTAGTATAGATTATAATTATTATTGAATGCAATTTTACAACGAATGGTGTCAGTGAGACTAAATTATTTTTTAATAAAATAGAACAAACTGGTAAAAAGTCATTCCGACTAGTTCCATTATCTGAAGTCCTTAAAATAATAGAACTGTCCATGGAACTAATGGAAATTACGGGATAAGGTAGTGGAGGCGACATGGTCCTAACACCACTTAATTTCATCTTAATAAAGGAGTAAGCATTACGTCATTCTGTTAAGTATTTCTCACGGTACATTGCGTAATCAAGCAAATTTGTAACACAGCTCGGGTATTCCTTGATGCAGCTGAATTCAAATTAAGGTAGTAAACGTTGATATATCCATTTGAATTATCATAAAGTTATGTTATGACAGGTAAAAGTGAATAGTCTCTAAGTACACGTAGCTAGTTTAGTGCATAATGATTTATATTTCTACGAATTTCATGTTCGTAGTCATATTGTTTTTTACGATCAACCGGTTTTTAATATTAGAGAGGATAAATATCAAAGTAAAATCTTATACAATTTGACCTAGTTCCAAACTAGGTACTACTACTATGGGTACCTTGTTCACCTAATGCCTCCACTGAATACTTTTACTTTTTTTATAACATAGAGAAGACAAACGAGCACACAGGCCACCTGATGGTAAGTGGAAACATAGACTACAATGCAATCCTAAGACTGCAAATGCGTTGCTAACCCTGAGGACTAAGATGGAATGCCTATAGAGGCTTTCCATCTTCAGATGGAATGCCTCTATGGAATGCCTCTATGCTAGTCATTTCACCGGCTGTCTTATCCCCAAACCGGAACACAACAATGCGAACACTGCTGATTGGCGGTAGGTTAATGGATAAGATGGTGACTATTTGATTGACTGGTAGAGAATGCCATTAAGTATTTGACCGCCATTTGTACTTTTTTTGTAATAAAGTTAAATAAATAAATAAGTTAGCCTTTGGACATTATCTTTTATATTAATTGTATTGTTCTGGTTTTTCTTTTGTACAATAAAGTGTTTATATACATACATATACCATACAATATTATAGGTAGCTAGTCGTTAATCGTAATGAATATTCGAGAGGTTTAACTGCCTTATACCAGTCTTTGACATGTAACAACATGTTTGCTTTACCACTCAACAGGATGAAATAAGTCCAAAATAATCTGTATTTGAATTTGTACTTTATTAACAGGAGTTAAATTTTAAAATAGGTTGGTTCTTTTTGTAACTTAGTACTTTTACATGTCGGAGATTAAACCTGCGCAGGAGACAAGAAAGCGATTGCTTTATGCGCTTACGCATAATTACTTTATTGTATTGAAATAATTTTATGGATTGGTATAAGAGAGACGCGGTTACTGTCTTTAATTGTTAAGTAACCTTAAGGTAGCCTTAATTAGAACCTTGTCGCTGTGATTAATACTATATTTTATCGGTGTGATTTAATAATTTTACTATTTAACTATTATGACAGGGTTTTACGGTGACGATTGCTCGTTAAAATAAATCTTTTGAGCTTTGCATTTCTCTGTGTAATGTAGAAATATCAATGAGAAAATATAACACAGAGATTAATTTTAAGTTCGAGACTTGTAATATGGGTATTAAACAACGACAAATATCCTACTCGATAATCTACTTAGCAATAATAGGTAATCGTACTTTTTGTAGTATTTTTGGTGCGATGACGTCAAATGACCTAGGGTTGTCGACGTGTATAATATGATTGACGTATATAATTAATATTATGTAATATTATGTTGTCGATAAAAAAAAGTATGTTACTCAGGGAAAAAAAAAATTTGATATGTGTGTTGATAAGAATCTTTAGCTTGTCCTGCGTGATTGACATACAAACAACCTCACAAACTTTCGCAGTTATAATTATTATGGGACACATTTCATAGTTATAATTTATATTTAAATCAAGACTTGACTTTTGGGCAAATATTTGTTTACCTCTTACTATCATTAACAGTGATCGTACTTTTTGTAGCATTTTCGGTGCAGTGCTAGGGTTGTCAGTAGTGCCCAATATTAAATTGTTTAAACCAAGAATCAAATAAAATCAAAAAAAAAAAAAAAATAGTGTATTAACAAATCGCAAATATAGAAAAAATCTCAGAACATGTAAAGTCAAACCCAATATGCATAATGAAATGAAGGGTTAATTTACTATATGAGAAAATGTACCCTACGAAAAACTTGAGGAATTTTGGGTTATAGTAATAAACCACAACAATTTTATTATAATAACTAATTAAGTAAAAAAATAGTGCTTCACTTTCAACGACAACATAGTATTACATAATTTTATACGTCAATCATATTATACATGTCGACAACCCTAGGTCATTTTGATGTCATCGTAACAAAGATGCTACAAAAAGTACGATCAGTGATCATTACATAACAAAGCATAACACCATTATGAGGTCTTTTATTATTGACTTTGCTAATACTAAAAAACTTGTAAAACGTTGAAAATTAAACAATACAAGTCAATGTTGAAACAATAAAATTCCTAAAACTCTTTTAATTGTACGTTAAACTTCAAACGGATATAAATGACAACCCAAATCTTTGAGACATTAGATCCTATTCTTTTTACATTTGGTTCACAATTCAATGATAAACAAACGGACTTGAGTCTGATCTAATTGTTGTTGTGTTATATAACAAAAAACCCAGATCTTCAAGTGTTTTTTTTAACAAAGAGTTGAGATGATAATCAACTGGTTGTCGAAGGTCCGCGAAATCTGTACATTGTTTGATTTGCGTAAACTTGGGGTTTCACTTATAGCGGAACGTTCTTCACTGGACAAAGATTTAGGGCTGTATTAATAAACTAATCTCAAGCCTAATGCTCGTCTCAAGATGCGTCAAAAATGACAGCTTTCTATGGTTTGACGTTTACTTTGACGTATCTTGTGACGCGCATATCAGCCAAGATGAGTTTATTAATACAGGCCTTAATCTAAATCATAATACCTGAACGATACGCTATATATTAAGTGTGGTAGGTGTGGCTACTGGGTATATATGTATGTATGTAAACTTTTTACTGTACGAAAACACAGAAATTCAAATACAATATTTACAGAAAAGGCGTGTACAAAGGCGAACTTATCCATTGAAGTGATTTATACAAAAAAAATTGACCTGTTTTTAGATATATGCTCTAAAAACAGGTCTAATTTTTTTGTATATAACAGAGACATTTAATACATAAATATACAAAAATATAATATTTATATATTAAAATGAACCAGAGGAGAGTACCTATACAATTGAAAGGAGTCAAGCCAGTATAAAGTCCTCAATTTTCCTTATAGACTGATTTTTATTTCCGTAATCAGATAGCAGCCATTTCGTATTTTTTGACATGCAATGCAATTAATAGTGTAATTATTACATTGATGAATAAATAAACTAAAGTAAACTAAACTAAGTATGATAAGATAAGATGCATTTTTTTCTGCGATTTTAACCATATTTATACTCGCTTATATAGAGGCCCCACCTCACCCCATATTACACTTCTATACGTTCTCCACAAACGATGATATGATGAAACCCGTCTACCGCGTCAATTATGGCCGATGATTCACTCTTAAAGTAAAAGTGTTCATTATGTGGTACTTCAACCGGAAACGGGGAATTACATGTCTATATATGCAATCCTGTATCCGTATTTGGATTTAAGTTATTAAGGAACTACATTCTTTAAATGTAGATTTGAACTACCAAAATATGAAGTAAGGCAAATGAGCACACACTAGGTAACCTGCCCCTATTTCACCATCCTGACAATGACAGGCGACAGGTCACATTTTAGTGTACTTGGCGCAGGTGATATGAATTCCACTGATGTAAAAGCTTATTAAATTTGCAATGAATAGCGAATTGTCACCTGTCACGGTGGTGAAATAGGGGTTAGAGAATAAATGGGCTTAAGTATTTCAAATATATTGCCAGCCTTAAGGACTAAGATTAAATGATTCTACACTGAAACACAACAAGGCAAACACTGCTGCTTAGCGGCCAACTCAAGTGATATTTTGACGACGCGTTAGCCTAGTTGGTAGTAACTATGAAGCAAGCGGTCTCAGGTTCGATTCCCGGTATTGGATAATATTTGTGTGACGAGCACGAGTAGGTACCTACATATTGGTTTCTGAGATATGGATGTTTTCTTTGAATTTTAATATATGTATTTATTGTTGTCAATATGTGTGAGATTGTCCCCTGATATTATTTATTTATTTATTATATTTATTGGCGTTGCTTGTTGTACCCGACTCCAAAGAATATAAGTATAGTCACGCAAAGAATAGGTTTGTCACTTTTTGACTTTATTTCATCGTAATTAAGGTCCACAAGTGACGAACATTGTGTTACCCTGAACTATACCTACGACTTTGTTGCTATTGATCATGGCCTCTATTTAACTTAGTAAAAGTATAAAAAAGATCAAAGATAAAAGACATTTATTCAGTAAGTAGGCCGTACGGGCACTTTTACACGACAAGAATCTACCAGCGCTTCCCAAGAGGAGACACTGCTGAGAAGAAACGCATTTGCAGTCTTAGGATTTCATCGCAGTCCTGTGAATGCGAATGTCTATGGGTCACAGTTTCCACTTACCATCAGTTGGCCTGTGTGCCCGTTCGTCTTCTCTATGACATAAAAAAAAAATACTTATTACGTATTCACCAAACGATGTTAAGTTTGATCAATGTTAATCGACTGTTAGTTCATACATTTTAAAAGATGTTAACGCTCTAATCGTTTGTTAACTGATTAACATCGTTATGGTGACATTGGTACTAAAGTGTAATGCAGTCTTGTGAATGCGAATGTCTATGGGTCACAGTTTCCACGTACCATCAGGTGGCCTGAGTGCTCGTTTGTCATCTCTATGCCATAAAAAAAAAAAAAAAAAAAAAAAGGTAACGTGTAGAATCTCAGCCCTGACAACCAATTGGTGTTTAAACTATAAGGAAATGAAGAAAACCTACGCTATCCAGAATATTAACGGCCCTAATTACAAGAATAGTATTATAGTATAGTACTGTTAGGCGATGGGCTTGCAACCTGTCACTAATACACTGGTAAACATCTTAGCCTAAGTGTGCAAAATGTGGTTACAGAATTATCAACAAGTTTATAGAGTTTTTGGTAATTCTGTAGCTTTGCCTACCCCACTCTGGGAATAAAGGCGTGAGTTTATGTATGTATGTATGTATGTAATTACAAGAACAGTGCAAATTGAACCTACGACACAGCGTGCGGTCACTGACACCGGTCAGCCGTTCACTTTCCTTCTTCCTTGCGCAAGAGTTGCTTATTGTCCAACATTTTGAACTTGTACCGCGGATTACGCGCGCTACCAACCTGAGAAAAAAACACACGAGAAAGTGAACTTTAAAGTAATTGTGGAAGGTTAGTTTTGCAAGTTGATTTGATTATTAAGAGGTTAAAGTTTGCAATGTTATCAGTATATGAAGACTTTATTTGACAGGCTAAATGTCACACTCAAAGGCGTTAATTTTTTTTTGTGTTGAATTGTCTTATTCTAATGCTATAGCAAAGAAAGTGACAGTAACAACTTTAATCAAGCATTAAATTTAATTAACGTCCCTGAGTATGGCAATAAGTGATGTTTAGCTATCACGCTACATGTCTCTTGTATCTCATACTCCAATTGTTTTAAAACGGTTCTTGAAAATAGATGGTATATGGTTTCATTATACAACTGTTATCTCCATGACAACCCTTTGGTTACACTATGCTTTTACGATACCAAAATAGCGGCAATACACGGAAAACCCGTGATAAATATAGCCAGCCCTTAATTTTGGACACACAAAAACGAATTAAGTGTTTTATTATATTTTATTTTCGGTTATAGTACATAAGTACCTATTAAAAGTTCGCAGTTTTTTACTGACCCGTCCACAGTTAAATCTTAAAATTAAAATAATATACTGTGATAACCCGTATTTCTTAAATTCTATTGGGACAGTTAAGCCTTATTTCTCTTCTTATAGCCATAACATGTAACATCGTGTATTCCAACTGATCAACTCACCTTTCAAGTTCATAACATGTTATATAACAACAGATGTTCCCTTCTCCCGCGGGCCATCACGATTCATAACCAATTAGTGGCCACTTTTGTGATAGCGTGATGACGGATGATACCGACACTAATCTAAATTTAATTTGATATATTTGTCAGCCAGCCTGTCAGGTTGCGCTCAGAATTGATTTGTTAAGCTTTTAGCAACTTGTTTATCTGCTGAGTTGGTTTGAATTTTTTATTTCAACCAGTGATTTTTGTATTACTAGTTTTAAATACTGTAAATGCATTAAGATTTTAGGTAAAGGAAACGCTAATTTAAGTTGAACAAGTAAAGTAATTATCTCTAAAATGCATCTGAATACAGTTAGACACTGACCTCAGATTGACTCAATCCAAATTCGTGTATATACCGTCAAAGTTTTATATATCCACTTTAAAACCTTGTCATTCTGACAATGTCAAGTGACGAGATAAAAATTGTCTAGCAATTAATCGTTGGGGGTATGCGACAAAGTTGTATACTAGTTCATCAATTAAAATCTGTGAACGTACAAGGCGGCACGATTATTTTATTACTCAAAAAACTTAAATGGTTTTTTTTTATGGCATCGAGTAGACAAACGAGTACGCAGGCCACCTGATGGTAAGTGGAAACTGTGACCCATAGGCATTCGCAATCACAAGACTGCAAATGCGTTGCCAACCCTGAGGCTAAGATGGAATGCCTCTATGCTAGGCATTTCACAGGCTAAAATACGCGCAATTTAACCTTAAAAAAACAAGGGGAATATATCACACCCATTGATCTAGACCCAAACTAAGCTCTAGGTTTTTACTATGGGTCTTAGACAACGATTAAAATACGTATATAGAGAACTAAATACATAGACAGTATCCAAGACTAAGAAAAACACTCGCTTTCATCACACAAAATAATTGCCCATACCGCGAATCGAACCCGCGACTGTCTACTTCGTAGTCCAATGCGTCACAGAATTAAAATTCGTGACGTTTTAAAACTTTAACCTCTTTATCAACCTCCAGACTCTTGAAATCCCTTAAACTCCACTTTGAACCCATTACCCCCCAAAACTAGCATTTTTCCCTTCCTTCATAAACACGGATCAGAACCTTACCCTTTCGCCATAAATCTGGTGACCCCCCCCTCCCCCTAGGCCGCGAGGTGGTTTGAATGGAGATTGAGCCAATTAAAGTAATCGCCGTAACAGTCGGCATTGCCTTGGATTAGTTCTACGGAACAGAAAGCTGTGGAGAGGATATAATTTTGAAGAAGGTAAGAATACGTGGGGTAAGAATATAATTGTGATAGTGTTGGTTTCTAGAGTTCTATGAGTGCGTAAAGTCGTACGTAGAAAATGTTCAATATTAGATTTTAGAGGAAAGCCATGTTCGCTTATAACATAATATATATACATTGCAAAAGTGTTTCTTAATAATGTATGTAAACTCTTTGTCACATACAAAATATGTTTGACAAATGTAGCGTTTTAGAATTTGTAATGTTACAGCTACTTATTTTGTTGGTTTGTCTTTTTTACGTAGTTTTACAATGGAATATTAAATATATTTTTTTTACATATTCCTGGTTTGGCAAAGAAAAGCTCCGTAACCTGCCACAGACGCATCAAAACACTGTGAACGCACATTACTTAAATTTTCTCCCGAAATTTATTATAATTTACTTACTAGCTTCTGTGCGCGACTGTGTTCGCGTACAATTCGTAATTTTCCCATCCCACAGGAACCGTGACTAAAAGATTAAGGTAGTCTACGTGCTATTCCAGATTATAATCTGTCTCTGTACCTAATCTCATCCAGATTCGTTCAGCCGTCCTGCGGGCCTAGTTTGGCTGCGTTTATATCGCGTGTCAAATGTGGATAAAGCATCCGTCACTCTCGTACTTATTTACGTGTCAGAAGGCGACGGATGCCTTATACATAATAGCTCGGATGAATCGGACCCTCCCATGACGTGAACTCTAAATAACAGAAAAGACAATGTGGAACTTAGATCTTATGACACTTATAGCTAGTTAAATTATAACAGAAACATTAAACAAGCAAAAAAACGGGATAATCTCTCACAAATTGACCTAGTCCCAAACTAAGCTCTAGGCTCGTACTACTCGAGTCCCCAAATGGAATACCTTATCGTCTTTTGTCCTAGTCCTAATGCATTACTTGTCTGAATTTTCAATTATATCCTAAAACCATACTGCTTAAATTTTAAAAGTTATTGTGTTGTTTTAATACAACCATAACCTAACCAAACCATGGATATAATAAGAAAACTTAAAAAGTGGCCTGACTCAGCTGAAAACCAGTTTAGGGCAAATGAAAATTCGGACTACGATGTGTTAGGACAAACGTTGTTAGGGATTCTTAGGGACACCCGGGTACTAGACAGCAATAAACTTACTTGTATAGAGAAATACACACATAAATACACATACTTTTAATTAGTGAAAAACAACATAAAATAATATAATAACCATAACACAATAACTAAAATTAAATAAAACTAACTCTAAATATATAAATTAACTAAAACATGAAATCTTAGAAAATAAATATATAAATACATAAAAAACATCCAAGACTCATAAATAAATATTACCGGGATTTGAACCCAGGAGCTTCATAGGCAAGGTAATATCAACCAGGCCAACATGTCATCAAAAGTCATAATTATTAATAAAGAAACAGTGTTATAATAAAATATTTAAATGGCGGCGGCTCCTCGGCACCCGGTCCGTAAGGATTAGCATCATACAATACAACCAGCGACGGAATCCTTTTATTTATTGCTATTTATTGTTATTGCATTCTCTCCGCTCATTTCTCTCTCCTAATATTGTCTTATATAAATTTCGCTTAACGTTCCGCTTGTTTTTAAATATTAAGCTAATTAGTAGAAGCTTTTAGCAAATGAGTTTTTCGGAAGTTAAGATGCTTGGGTTGGGATAGTTTTGTATCTTTGTAGTTTCTGAACGCATTTTGTTGGGCTTTATTGAAGACAGTGTGCACTGTTTTGTCAGATTTTGGCATAATGTTCTCAATTTATGTGTCGTTTCAGTAAACATAGTCTGTACCAATTGAAATTGGCAAAGACGTAAACATAACCAAACGAACCATACACACATACATTAAAATCACGCCTGTTTCCCAGAGGGGTAGGCAGAGACCACTTCTTTCCATCTGCTACGATCTTGACAAATTTCTTTCGCTTCTTCCACATTCATACATCGAGTCATACACGCACGTCAGTTTCGGGTACTTAAGATTCGGCCCTTTTCCATTATTACTCGATAATCACGTGCTTTTAAAGATCAAGTGAGGTCTAAGCACTGATTAATGCACTTGCCCCCTTACTTATAAACGCGGAATAAGCTAGCTAGTTTATGCCATGCTTTGTCACTTTCTGTCAGATGCAAATGTCACAATTACAGATAAGGACAAACCATGGCATAAACTATTTCAAACTAATTTCACATTAAATTTAAGATTAAATAACTATTCATTATTCGTTATTTCAAATAAAAACACTTGATGAATATTTGAGGTTATATGTCAAATAGTACTTGTTTACATCTTTGGCAATTTTAATTGTCACAGACTACACCTATACGTTTTCAAGAAATACATTATATTGAACCATCTTATCAGATTCGCAGTTTTTTGAAATCTTCTTTCCTCTTACTTCTAATGATTACTTTAATTACAAAGCTATATCGATTTTGGACTGAATTTTCATACGACAAGGGATTGTTTATTTTTACTTGATTGTATCTTAACAATGGCATCTAACTTTACAAAAGTATCCAAAGAACTGATCTGTTACAATACAAAAGACATGTCACATTGAAAATAAATAGTATATTAAAACTAAATCCTCAACTTTAATATCTCATTCTAAACGGGAACACGCTACAACATGGTATCAGGTGACCGGAATCTCAATAATAAATTCCTCTCAAGACTGAAACCTTAACATTGCGTGGCAATTAAACTAAAAATAATAACTAGGAGAACAACACGATGAGGTCTCTACGTCAAAAACCTTAACTAGAATAATTAACAGAACAACAACCCCTTGTTACTTGACTATAGTGTCGTCTACGTAATCATTTTGTTTCCCAAACAAACCTTTAAACTTAATAATGAAGGATATTAAAGCCTGTCCATTGCAATATCCGAGCCATTCATAAATCTGCCTAATCATTTCAAATGCTTAGTAATAACGCTTGAGGGGGTGAGTGCTTATGGTCCGGGTTGATTTGTAGCGGGGGGGAGGGATAATGGGGTCCATGGTTCAATCCTGCTCAAGATAGTGGTGATAGTCTTATTTGTATATATTAATACGGTCATTTTATATGCATTTTCATCATGCTTCTAATCTAAAGACTAATTATTAATAAAAACGATTTTTCTTTTTTTTCATGACTCCATACTCTGAAAGTAGGCCATTTTTTATCTTAGAAGCGTGTTGAAAGTGATACATGTCCACCATAGGGAAGAAAAGTAATTGCATGTTTTAAAAAAGTACCAGGAGCGCAGCGGTAATTAGGAGGCGTAGCGGAACTTAGATCGCAGGCCGAGCGGCGCACCGGCGGGCGCAGCGTGGATGTCTCCCACATATTACAGCAATCTATTTTTAATGTTTATGCACTCCTAGTATTTGACGGTCTAATTTTTTGTCAAAATAGTACATTACTTAACAAGGGCTGTAAAAGAAAGAAAGACCGAAATCGCAGGTATTTGAGACCCGAGCCGTAGGCGAGGGTTGTAAATATGCGATAGAGGGCTTTCTTTTTTACTGCCCGTGATGAGTACACAATTTTACGTCTTCACCTGGCCACAATGCGAGTTTTACCGTGCGCGCAGCGTGCGATAAAACTCACATTATGGCCAGGTGTTACGTAAATGTTATAAATAACCTTTTTTTTTTACTTACTTTTTTCAGCCGGCGTCCAATTATTTCGTCGGATGGTTCATCTCTGAGATTGGGTAGACGTTCGTAAAAGGTGGGCCCAATTACACGCAGCGCGTTGGCTGGACATGTTTGCTAAATGCAGATCAATGAATCGAAATTAGACTTTCTATCTATAAAGCTAGATCAGGCTTCTACAGGCAGAAACACTAGCAACTAATTTAACACGTATTATTAGAATTAACAAAAATAGTGTCAAGCTACAAAGTGCCACAGCAGTTGATTTAAGCGTAATTAATGGTAGACTAAGTAGAAGCGGACCTAAAAGAAGATGGTTAGGCAATTTGGATTCGATACGAGCTGACAAAAAGATCCTAGCCTAGAAAGTATTTGCCCTATGGCTTGTTCACCATAGAATCTTGAAGTATCTTCTGCTTCCTGCTAAAAAAACCTGCTGCCATACACTGTAAGGTTAATACAATTAAAGGGCGTCTTGCAATTGTATCAAGACCGGCAACGCACGAATAGCTTCCTTGGTGTTCAAATTGCTCCACCTATGGAGCAAGTGGGCTATCAATCAGCCTTTGGCATTAAACATACCTATGTTTTTCTTATGGCAAGAGCACACAGGCCTTTTATTTCAACATTCTGACAGATATACGTGACAGGTGATAGTTCGGTATACATTGCAGAGTTGACAACATTATTTTGACAGCACAAGAAATCGTAAAATCTGCGCCATTTACTCTAAATTTAACCCTGTCATTGTCAGGATGGTGATATATAGGCTGATGGGATCTAAAACATACAGACATTTGCATTCTTATGACGACTACAATCTGTAGAATGCAATCCAGAGACTGCAAATGCATTGCCAATAAGGACTACCTAGGATTGAATAATAATTTCACCGGTGGTCTGCTACCTTTTGGCAGAAATATGTTTGGCAAAATGTATAATTTCACAACCCTTTTTTTCTGTAACTGTAATTATTTCAGGATTTTTATAAAAACCAACCTGAGCTCATCTATAGGGTTCTACACGATGGTACTGAAATACCTCCTGAAATATTTACAGCTACAGAAAAAAGCGGGTTGGCAAATGATACGCATGGGAAACGATACATTTTGCCAAACATACTTCGGCCAGAAGGCAGTATACAGTGGGCAGTATATGATAGGAATCTAAATAAACTAAAAATACCCTTTTCTAGACTAAAAATAGTTACATCCAGCCCTCATCACAACATGATTAAAATATACAATCACCTGCAAAAAACCTAGATGGACCAAATATGTTTACTAAACAATTAAAATTATTCTTAATTAACAAATGTTACTATAACCTAAACGATTTTTTTAATGTGAACTAGTTATTAATAATGTAGATTTAGTATAAGTAGAATATATATTTAATTATTGCTGCAATATGTGTAAATACCTCATACATCTTATTGCTAAAATTGTGATAATGTGCCATAGGTAACTTAAAATAAGGATATTTAAATAGTAAGCCCTCTCGTGTTGCTGTGCCCTTGCAGGGCGTCACATGCATACCTGTCTGTAGTTCCATCTAATGTAAACGAAATGAGACACGCAATAAATGATTTTGAATTTGAATTTGAAATTGAATCTCCACACTGGAGCTGCTGAAAAGGATTTATAAAAATTAAAAGGTTAACATGTCTATATCAAGGGTCAGTTGGCTATATGACCAGTTGTATTAAGTTCGCTCTAAATATTTAATAGCACGAGCAAAGATGGCCGCTTCATCACTGGCGGCGTGTTTTCATTAGTCCGGTTAATGTATGACGCGGCGAGGGACTAAATCTTCATTTTTGACGTCCCACGGGTGTGGAGCATGGAGATAGGGACAATGGAAGTGGCACAAGTCGTTGGTGCCTGAAAAATGGTAAAAAAAAATTAGTTCTGTACTCTGTTAACGTATACGAATATAGTGTACAATTGTTATTGGGTTGTTACCACCAATGTCTCTGTGATAACTAATTACTTAATTAATGTTTGGTTGTCAACCTGTTATTTTACCAAATTTAATAAATAAATAAATAAATAAATATTTTGCTTTGCTTGTGATTGCCGTCCGTTTTAATTTAACTACAATCATCAAAAATTTATCAAGAGTAAATGCCAATAAAAATATGTAGGCATATTTTGGAAGCTTAGACATTTTTGATGTGTGCCAGAGAAGTAGAAAGATTGATAAAGTGTGACGAACTCAGGAATAATGCAGGAATTAACATACTCCCTGTGCATTATTCTGAATGGGTATTATTTTTGATCTGGTGTAAGTTTAAGGCATACAGAGAGCCCGTTATTAAACGATTTGAATTGTTAGAAATTGAACTCAGTGAAAACCCATTTTTTTCATCCTATTATACAAATCCATCCATGTGACGTAGAAATTTGATGCATTGGTAGCGCAGGATATAGGAAAATGGGGAAGAGGCCTATACACAACAAAGGCTGGATAGTAAATACAGTCTGATTGGATAGACATTTGGAAGTATGGCAGCCATTGACAATTGGAATAACAACAAGTGAAAAATTAAGTACCCGTGTGGTTGCCAGGTTAGAGTAGTGCTACACCATGGTTTCCCGTGGATGTCGTAAGAGCCGATTATGGGAATTAAGTCTTGTAGTCCTGTTAGGCGATGGGCTTGCAACCTGTCACTATTACACTGGTTACTGAATTATCAACAAATTTTTAGAGTTGTTGGTAATTCTGTAGCTCTGTCTACCCCTCTCTGGGAACGAAGGTGTGAGTGTATGTATGTATGAAAAATTCAAGACGTCATTTTAAATTACATTCCATATCACATCCAGCCCTTGAACATCTTCATACACGTCTAGCTGTGGACGGAGGACAGCTCTAATGTAGATATATCGGCCGGAGTTCGGACGGACGGACACACACCGCGCTAGACGCTAAATAAGCCGCTGAAAACTTTATGCTTCTCGGTTGGTCATTATTTATACCTGGGATTGAAGGATTAAATTAGAACTGGGGGTCTGCGGTGAAGAGCTTCGTTGTGTTAGGATAGTGTGGTCTGTCACACCACCATTTGGCCACGACATCAAATTACATACATAGCCGCGATTGCATAGTGGAACTCAGATAACTGTAAATATTAGTACTTCGTAGTATCTATTAAAAAACTTTTTTATCTGTTCATTAATGTTTTTTTTATGGCATAGAGATGACAAACGAGCACACAGGCCACCTGATGGTAAGTGGAAACTGTGACCCAATAGACATTCGCATTCACAAGACTGCACAGCAATCCTAAGACTGCAAGCGCGTTGCCAACCCTGAGGACTAAGATGGAATGCCTCTATGCTAGTCATTTCACCGGCTGTCTTATCCCCAAACCAGAACACAACAATGCGAACACTGCTGTTTGGTGGTAGGTTAATGGATAAATGTCTTGGGAACATGGTTTATGTATGAAAATATATCGAAGCTTTTTGAGTGTTTGTCTTGCACCTTTTAATATTTTAATTATTAGGGGGGTGTTGCTCAACTACACACGATATTTTATTTCATGTTCAAAGTTTTATCTAACTCTAGGTTAAATTGGATGATTTAGGAATAGGTTAGGTTATTGATATGCATCTTTATGAGATCCTGGCAGATCAATGTGTATGAAACTATAGCGTTTTTTAGACCTTACACAAGGTCCTACCCCCTTCCAGCCTAGTGACACAAATGTGTTTTCTTAATCCCACTACGAGGTCAAGGGTGGTACGTGCTTACCCAGAAAAAAGCCTATTCACTCTTGCTATGAAAACACCAAGGCTATACGATACCAGGAATACAGACGCAGGGAGAGCATTCTACTTCTTGGCAGTGGAAATAAGAAATGTAGCAAACCGCTGCGTCCGAACCACAAATGCGAACAAATGCAAAAGCGTTATGTTGGAAATTCGACTACATCGCTCATTGAATACCTACAAAACGGACACATTCCAAAATTATTTGCTCTTCCATTAAATATCGTATACCCACCGCTTCTAATTTTAAAATGCAACACTGACTCATTTCGGATTGTGTCCGTTTTGTATTCAATGAACGACATGTGGATGGAAGTCCTCCCGACGTCTGGACGACCGATCGACACACTTACCCACATCTTGTAAAAAATCGATATGGTTTGGTTTTAAGTGAGTCGTCGCCTATGAGTTTTCTAGCTCTAAATATTAAAATAATCTTGTACATTTTATAATGCTCATGATCAATATCTGGCAGCGTCATGGTGATCGGGCCAATATTTCAGTCTGCACTAACTTGCTCTCCCCTTGAAAATTATCGAGGTCTAGTTTATACGCGAGTTGTCAGAGAAGTTACTCTACTTGTACGTGCTAAATTTATGGAATTATGTTTAGTGAGATGAGGGGACTAAATGCAATTAATAAATAAATAATAAAAGTATCAGTGGACAACCTCACAAGGCTTGTACTATGGATAGGTACTAGATGACGATAAACATACTTATGCAGCTGGAGCGCGCCCAACGAGCCGTAATAAAGGTAATGCTCAAAAGGCCTTTCCGCTTCCCCACTGACACGCTGTATAAGGAGACGGGTCTGTTGCGAGTGAGGCAGCTGTTTATGTTAAGAGCAATCATTCGCACGCACCGCATCCTGGGAAGGAAACCTTGTCAAGCTAACCTGTTGAGCAAGCGCACGTACAGAGCTCCTTTGCCCGCATTCAGGTCGCCGTTCTTCAGACGCTCACCCGCTTTTTCACACCCTTATGTTTATAATGCAATTAACAGAGCATGCGATATTAAAAACTTAACTGTAGGAAAGGTGAAAAGCGTAGTGGAGAAATGGTTCACCACTCTAACTTACGCTGAAACTGAGTGTCTGCTAGAGGTTTCCTCTTAGGGGCTTCAATCTAACAAACGCCCACACTCCCTCAGTTCCTTCACCCATATAATCAAATCACTCACAAACAGACACACACACACGCACACACACACATACACACACACACACACACACACACACACTTCATTTTTGCATGGTTTATTGTATTTTATATTTGTAAAAAGCTATTAGTACCTACAATGTAAAATGTTTACCGCCTACATGATAGCTTCACTCCTGGGATGCCCAAGATACAGGCTCGGCCTAGTTTGGGATCCGATGTAATTGGATTAAGGAACATGTATTCTTTTGGTAAATAAATTATTCTTATTCTTATTCTTATTATTCTTATATAGACATATAGACATAAACATACTTACTCTTCACTCATCACAAAAATATTGAATACTGTTCATACCGGGAATCGAACCCTGGACCACTAGTAGGGTATGGTATACCAGCTCGGTTAAACCGCCGACCTGTTTTCGTATAATTTAAAAATAAAATTGAAAAACCCTGTGCATTTTAATGTTTTTTTATGCCACAGTTAGATTTTTTTTAAAGAATCACAGTCACGACAAAATACTGCGTTAAACATTTCTAAACAGCATGCATACAGTAAATAGATTAAAATGAGGGATTTTAATAACTGTCACATCCATAAATAGGAAACATAAAAACACAGTCTATAAACCAATACAGTCGTTCGACGAAGCCGTCTAGACAGGGCAATCGTGCGGGGTGTGAGGGGCGAGGGGCGGGTAGGGCGAGCCCGAGCTGCATACGTCGCCATTGTTAGTAGCTCGGGACATATCTTTCAGGGCTACTGCGTGTCGTGTGTTGTATTTTGATGTGTTTAGAATAAAAAATGGTGCATACGACATGTGCTGTGCGAGAATGCAATTCATCATCTCGCACAAATAAAGATCTGCGATATTATCAATTTCCACACTCAGAAGAAAGGTAAATATATTATTTTGTAGTGTAAAAGCGTGACGCCTGCCAGCAAAAATTAAAATTTTTCTCAAACAAAAAAATTACATTTTTTTCAAATTTTAAATGGCGGACATGACTTTTATAAATAATAATGGGGGTGCTGATTACGAAAAAGACATCCATGTTGAAATCAAAGATGGCGGACGTTATTTTTTCTTAAAAATCGATATGGGTGTCATCTTCGAGGTTCCTCGGGGTGCCGATTACGAAAATGACATTATTTTTGGAATCCAAGATGGCGGACGTTTTTTTTTTAAATATAATGATATGGGTGTCATTTTCGAGGTTCCTCGGGGTGCTGATTACGAAAATGACATCCATATTGAAATCCAAGATGGTGAACATAATTTCTTTAAACAAAATTGTATGGGTGTTTGAATCTAAAATCATACCTAAGTTATTTATGCGGAACAAAGAAACGTACATACATACTTTAAACCTAAAACCATTACCCTATTTTTTTGGGCAGTTGTGTAGTTTGTGGCAACCCTAGGTAATTACTGTGGCCTTGTGCGGCGTCGGCATTTACGCAAACATCAAAGGCGTCGGCCCACTGTTAGTTACTCTTTACACTGTGATAAAAATATGCGACAATGCCAGTACCTAGAGTCCCTCAAACGCTACCTAAAACTCTACTGCGACCTTTGACAAGCTGCCTAACGTTGACGTAAAGATTTTCGTTAATTGACAAAATGTATTTAATTGAAATATGCGTTCGACGCGACCGTCCGGCAGCTTACGGCAATGCTATACATCTATAACAATAACGTTCTTGCAATGCACCTTGTCAAGGGCCAGTGATACGAAACTGATTTCAAATGAAGCCTCTATCGCTGTTACTTCAGACAAGTGTCAGTTGAATATGTACGCTGCCATACACTTATATTTTAAAAGTGTACTTGTCAAGATCTTTATCTTATCTTTAAATTATGCATTTATTTTTAATCTAAAATAGCTCTAGCTTTCGGAAAAATTAAAATTCGGACAAATGAATATTCGGAAAATAGTAATTTTGAATTTGATGAGCTTCAGAAAAAATAGAATTCGATGAAATTTAATCCGGTTTAATGAAACAATCGACAAACAGCAATTTCATAAACTGATGAGTAACCCTGATTAAATACGATAACAAGTCTTACAATAACGATTAAAAATCCCACGCTTATGACGCTTACCACTTCAAAACTATTCGAATTTAATCATTGACTGCAATCACGGCAGTGTATTAATTAAAAAAGAAAACTGTTGAGAAAAACACTTTAAATGAACACTGATTAACATCACCAAGAACCATGTTATTACAAATCTAAGATAAAAAAAAACAATAGTTCATACAACTGGAAAGTAAAATTAGTCGTTTAAGATAGTCACAGACCATAAAGTTCAGAATTGTATGCATCAAACTTCTTTCTTACCTACGTGCTTATAATTATGTAAATTTACTCCAATGGCTCTATTTACTTGTGCACTGTCTTATTAGTAATTCAACCAGCTCACTGTTGTAAAGAGATTTTTGAAGAATTAGGCATAGGGTAAAGTCGCCAGTCACCAGTGTACTCGGCCTCTGCCTATACTTTGTATGAGTGGAATGAGTACGAAAGATATATTTCCCACTCTTTGCACTCATATAAGGTCGACTACTGGTCTCTGGCTGATCACTGGTGACTTTACCCTGTCTTATCTTAGTTACTTTCAGTAGGTGTGTGTTCACGAAAGTGGGTGGCCCATACTTGTAATTTTAATACGTATAAACACGCACACTACAGTGACGCTAAGCGGTAACAGACAGTTATGCACACACAAGTTCGGAACACCCAATTTCGTGAAATAGAACAACTGTAGCGTACTTCATAGTGATTTGCCATTAGAGAACTTTTTGTTCCGAATCAGTTTCGTGGTCACATTTTTGAAGAAGTGGCTGCAAATTTCGATTTTGTTTCTGGTTAGGTATCTAAGTTTACCGAACATCTAACAAATACCCAAAAACTCCTGATTCTTGGAAAATATGTCCACAAAAGTGAGGCGATTGAAACGCTTGATTAATTGGTGTTGGAAACCCAACACAATTGCAACGTAAATGTGGCCCTTAAGTAGTCGTTATGTCTGAGACTACAGCGATTCGCGCCGGCCCCTTCTCTTCCACGACTAGCCACCGAGTGGCACACACGCAATAATTGTCAGTGCATTTCGATAATTAAACTAGAGTTTGTTTAATCTTGAGTTTACTTCAGCAACCAACCTACCCAAATTACAACAATTGGCCTATTTATTCCAAGTGGAGCAGCTATCAGTCGAATTTCCATGCAAGTAGCCAATCTCGTTCAGATAATTTATTTGCTAGCATCACGAGAGGGTAGATGTGGGTTACATATTACTCATTATTTCCACTCGCTGACTGATCATAAATACCGGGATATCGAGCTGGTTTACGATGGAAAAACACTAAAAAAGCTGTAGTGGTTTCTAGACTATGTAGTTTATGGTTTTATGGAACGATAGTCTTCATAGAGTAAGATATTAGAATCATACAATATGAAGCTGGTTTATGGTCAAATGTATTATTATGATTACTGTAACTTATGATTGAATGTAATGACCTTCTTTGAGTTTCTTCCGGCGCATCTTCTCCGCAAATTTCTTGTCCAAAGCGCTTATAGATTCATTTCAGATTTCCAACGTGTAAAAGAACTCTGATGTGGCCAAGCGGCAACAAAAAAAAAAACAAAATTGAATTTTGAATTTAGAATGAAATCAATTGAGGTAATAAGGTAAAACAGGTTCAATTTAAGTTTGGGTTTAGTAGACAACGCGGTCAGTTTGTAGTAAACCCACTTATGGAGCTAGCGGTTGTGAATTCGACAAGAGCCAATATTTGCGAAATATGTATATCCGAAGTCTTAGTTGGTTCGGTCATTTAGAAAGGATGGATGAAAGAAGATATACAAAGCGAAAGTGAAAGAATCGGTAGACGCCCTAGGCGTACTCTTTCGAATCAAATCGGAGAAATACTGGAAAATGGCCGAGTATTAAGATACCCGAAACCGACTTGCGTGCATGAGTCGATGTATAAATGTGGAAGAAGGGAAATAGATTGGACAGGATCGTAGCATGTGGAAAGAAGTGGTCTCTACGTACCCATCTGGGAAACAGGTGTAACTTCAACAAAATGACGTAACACATACGACTCTATCCACGTTAAAGTCCTTTATGGCCTTTTTCTCGGGAATAAAATGTTTTTCTGGGATAAAAAGTATATATAATGTTCTTCTCAGGGGTTTTAGCTATGCCGGAATTCAGCGAATTAGTTATGCAAGTGTTATGTTGTTCTTGAGTGACAGAGGAGTGAAAGACGCAACTTGGATTGACATCTTACAAGGTGGACCGAAGACGTGACTAATGCTGCCGTCTTAAGCAAAAACACAGTAACTAAGATAAACCCCCTGTAGTAAAAACAACCTTAGCATTTACGACACAGAATTCAATCTGCTTTGGTGATTGAATTTAAGATACTGCTTATTGCCTTTGGAAGGTAGAATCCTTGGACCAGTCCCTGTGGCACACCTCAGGAGAGAGCTGTGTAGCAGCGGACATCTTTCACCTGAAATTATTGGGATGATGAATAAATAAACAATCTAAATTAATTTCGTTTTCATAATTTTCGCTTTGGATGAAAGGATTTATAAAGATATTTTATCATCATAAGCAACTCCAACGGTCGCTTAATTCCTAGCAAACAACATTAAGCAGCGTGTCCCTCAAAAGCCCTACCAACGATTGTGCTAAAAATAAGCGGAAATGGCTTTTAGGATAAACGAAAACTCGGACAAATGATGCATTAGGACAAATTACGATTAGGGATTCCATTGGAGAATTCATCAAGCACTTACTGGCTTGTTTTCTAAGTACTTACGATTGGTATGTCATCGTTATCGAAACTTTTAAAGAAAATAAAACGTTCTGTTCGATCCATCTGTCTTAATGTTCATAATTCATTAAGTAAATTGATCTTCGAAGCGATATGTCTTAAGTCTTACTTGAGGCCTTTTAAAGCAGTATTTATGCAAATAAGTGATTTATCTCCTTAACACATAATGTTTTATTACTGAAGACTTATAAGACGCTTAAGTCTGATAAAAATTACATTTACGTAATCACCGTCTTTAAGACAAATAAGGAGGATCAGGTTTTTTATTTAACAACCGACTTTGTGCCGTCATTTTTTTCTTACACGTTATTATGTTGGTTAAGTTAACAAACGACGTAAAATGGTGTTTTTCGGCAGAAAAATAGTTATAGTATGATATACCTACTTAATTTAGAACATAACTTCGTTGTTTTTGTTATAGATTTATTGATGTCTAGTTTTTTGACTCAGTAATATTATGCTGCGTGTTTTCTACATTAGTGTTTAATGTTACCTACATCACTGACAAGTTGTCGGCAACATAATTATGTTGTTGAAAAAAAAAGGGAGGCAAAGACAATAAACACCCTAAACATTTATTAAAAAAATTACATAGTTACAAAAAAAAAAAACCTTACGTTTAAGTACAAAAAAAAAAATATGACAAAATCTTGAACTTAATAAATGTACCTACATAGTACTATGTAGGTAATAATAATAATGTACCAATATTAAACACTTTATTGTACAGAACACAAAATTCAAATACATTGTTACCAAAATAAAAATGTATCAAAGGCCAACTTTATCCCTTTTAAGTAGGTATTGTAAAATAGTTTTTTTTATTTCTCTCTCTAGGGAGCAAATTAGAAATTCCACTACTTCAGGGTTTAAAATCAAAACATAATGGACCCCCATCAGTCCAGCTTGAGTGATCGGCCCTTGGGCGCAAAAGGGAATCGTCAGACCCTACGTTATAGTGACAGATGTAAAGTGCGGTTTAAAGGATTTGTTTATATCCTGACTAAAAAAACTTACAAGAGTGTCTTTGTAAGAGGTCCTAAAAGTTTAATTAATAAGGTAGAAGTAATTATTATACGTCAGTCAACACATTTTGTATACTTTAGAATAAAAAATAACATAATAATATTGTTTTTTGGTATAGTTTTTGGTGTGGCTATTATTTTATTGATAATCATTAGTTGTATGTATGTATGTAAACACTTTATTTTACAAACAAAAAAAAAACGATCATCATCATGCTTTCAAGCTTTAATTCCCAGAGCTACAGAATTACCAACAACTCTAAAAACTTGTTGATAATTCTGTATCCACATTTAACAACAACACACACAAACAAAACAACACACAAACAACAAGAGATAACAATAATAAAAGAGAGAAAAAATACAACAGGGAGGTTCAAAGGCGAACTTATCCCCTTAAAGGATCTCTTCCAGTTAAACATGGTATGTACCAGTTTGATTTTAGTTCTAGGAGGAAATGCTTTTATTGACTGAAACTAAAAATTAAGCACAAAATTTTCGACGAATGTGTAATTGAATGAATTGTTCTGTTTGTACTAGATGACTTTAATTACCTATACTTATCCATATAAAAAGTTGCCAAGAGTAAGTTTTCAGGACGGTTTTTTTTCAATTGACATACAATGTAGTTCACAAAAGAAATCTAATCTACCTCTCGCAACAAAGTATACATTCCAATATATCATTACGACAACACTAAATCTTTCTGCGTATAATAAATTACGTAACGATCATAACGATCCATTATAAAACAAACATCTTATAATAGATACCACCTGGTATCGAAAGAGCTAATCAAAACATACCGTGCGCGGGCGCATTCAATCACTCCAGCGCCATCTATCAGTCATCGCCACGCATTACGGTTACCGGTTGCCGGACTCTGTTGAAAGATGGCTCTAGCATCGACGGATTTATTCGATCGACGATATTTTTATGCTCTTTCAAGGTGTAGTAATAACAATCTCGCCTTTTTAGATTTGGCTTTAAATTTATGTACAAATTGAGTGCAGGTTAGTAACATACATTGTTTAAATATATAGTCGATGATTGATGGGGTTTCAACAATAGGTATTGCTCATGTTCTGAGTAGAAAAAATATTCTTTAAGTATGTAAGAGGGAAATAAAATTGAGCCATTCGGATTCATCGATTTTAGATATCATTTTAAGATAAATTACTTACCGATTTACCATAATTATTGATTTGTGATATAGTCTTTAGCATCAAACTTTATTAACGTTCTGGCAAATGAAATGCTGCATCATTGCATGTTGTTGATCTTGAGAAAAACCACAATATGTAGGATGTAAAGACCATGTTTATATTGAACAGTGCCCACGTGGTATATTTGGAGAACCTAATAACAATTCTAAGGCCCGTATTAATAAACTGATCTTGGCCGAGATGCGCGTTACAAGATACGTCAAAGTAAACGTCAAACCATAGAACACTGTCAGTTTTGACACATCTCGAGACGAGCATTAGAGTTGAGATTAGTTTATTAATACGGGCCAAAATGTTGACCTTTGAACCTTCACCTCAATATTTTTTTAAGCTGACACCTGACGTACAGGTATGATTTATACATTAGCCTTGCCTTATGAACTTATAAGCTGCTAGCGATAGCACGCTTCCAATGTAGGTAATATAAGTGGGTCTATATTGACTGCCATAATTATTTTTAGTCATAATATGTTTTAAGTCATAATTTTCGCAAGTCAAAATGCATTTTTCTCAGAACACGGTTACTTTTTCAGGATTTTTATAAAACTACCCTAACTTAACCTAACGAATGTACACGATAAACGTTTGTTAAAAACTGTAACTTCACCCTGAAGGAAGTTATGGCAAAAAAATGTATGACTAACAATACTTTATGACCAACGATATGTATGGCAGTCAAAGAGATCCGAGTATAAGTAAATACATAAATATCAGAGTTCTCAACAAAGTAAGACAACAGTAGCCTGAAAAATAAGGCCAAAATAAAATGATAGATCTGCCATTTTTCTTCTGCTGTGAATCGTTTGCTGGTTAGCCTCCTGTAATAAAATGAAATATTTCAATAATGCTCTCACAGACCAAGAAAAAGAGTACCATGCAATTTCCTAGACAAGATGTATTCGACGGTCGTTGTCATTATCAAAAATGTATATAATATGATTCACTTAGGAGTGCACCGAGCAAACGCCGCCGAGCGTCCAGTGGCGCCCTCATGACTATTATTGTGTTTCCTAATTAAGTAAAAAAAAATCCTTGCAATCAGACTATACGTTTTTGTAGTGCAAGTAAAAACACAATTTATGGGATACGTAACAAACTTGATTTTCCGTTAAGTTGATAACTCAAAGGTTAATTGTTATTAAACTATGTGATATACCTTATAAGTTGTGTTTTTATTTGTAGTACAAAAACCTACCGACCAATTTTAAGAAAATACTTTAGTTTATTAGAAAACACAATAATAGTAATGAGGGCGCCACTGTACATCCGGTGTACGCTCGGCGCAGTCTTAAGCTGACGAACGGTCGGACGCATCGAGCGCCTACGTCAAATCCACACCTTTTGTCAGTTTTCGAAAATCATCGGTTCACTGCACTGCCAACAAAAAGCGAGAAGGCACTAGCTATTTTGTTTGTATAGCCGTAAAAGGAAAACGATCAGACGGCATGGCCAAGCATGGAGTATTGCAGTCACCTCTGGGATGGTTCAGCTAAATACAAACTAGCCACACTTGACTCGGTGGAATGCTAAAAACTAAGCTTCATAGCCTAGCTTACCGTTGTAAAGTTCCCTGCTTGTCGCTATTCTACATACAGTCCTTTGAACAGTGTTTACAAGAGCTCCTCGAGCTAATACCGTCTCCTTTCTACCATCGGACTTCCGGACGCACTGCGGAGTTCCATCTGTATAATATATGGTTGGTATTCCTCTTCGAACGAAGCGCTTTGCATCATCGTTTATAATGCGTACAGCAAAAGAGTGGAATGCGCTTCCGGCGTCTCTATTTCCGAATGCATATAATCTGAACCAATTTAAAGGATGGATAGGCATCTTCTGCGTGTTGTCAAATTTTCGACCTCTAGGGGCAAGGGTTAGCTAAGAGCATACCCATTTTTGATAGCATAAAAACGGGCCACCATAAACTTCAGCAATACAGCTAGGTACTATTATATTAATGAGACTGTTTCTCTTTCAACTTTTGTGTGATAAATGTTAATAATTTGTGTGGTGAGATTTTCCAAGAGGTTCAACACGACGGCAGCAACATTTATTGTAAAACCTCATGATTGGAGGTAGGAAATTTCTTACCAATAAATATAATCTGCTGCCTTAGTATGGCTGCGTCTATATCGCGTGTCAAAATGTGGATAAAGCATCCGTCACTCTCATACTTACTTACGTGTTAAAAGGTGACGACGTATGCCTTATCCAAATTTTCTCGCGCAATAAATGCAGCCATATTGTGCGTAGTTGTGCCCCTTCAGTTTTTTTCAAGCCGCGTTCAAAGGAGGACATGTCATAGTGCTGAGGAAACACCGTGGAGGGAAGTTCATTCCACAGTCACAAGGTGCGGTTGGATTTCATTCTGTTACCTTTTTTGAACTTACATACATACATACATAAACTCACGCCTTTATTCCCAGAGTGGGGTAGGCTGAGCTACAGAATTACCAACAACTCTAAAAACTTGTTAATAATTCTGTAACCACATTTTGCACTTTTAGGCTAAGATTTTTAGCAGTGTATTAGTGACAGGTTGCAAGCCCATCGCCTAACAGTACTATACGCCTTTATTCCCTTAGCCGTCTCTTACGACATCCACGGGAAGATATGGAGTGGCACTATTCTAACCCGGCAACCACACGGGTATTGCGCTTTTTTGAACTTTAGATTTAGAAATACGTTCATAAAAGCACAAGTCAACCATTTTACAAGGCGCAACACTAATTAATAAAACCAGTCATAAATAAACGCGATGGAGGCGGCAGTTAGCAAAAACTGTTGGGATCATAAAGCTGTCAGCGAAGAGCTACCGCCTTTGTTGCGACCGCCGATAAATTAGCTATGATTGGACGCTTTTGAGACGTTCGTTTGGTCGTTTGAGATTAGTTTTGGAATGATCTTGGACGAGACTATTTATAATGTTGTATTTTCTTTATTTGGTCAACGGGGGTGTGCTACTTAAGTTCTCGAAAATAATTCTAGTAGTCTGTAATTCGGTCTCGATAATGGTAATTATATCATAATGCCACATCACTCTTTAGTATGAATGAAATTACGATAAACAATTTTAATGGTTTTCTAGCTGCATTTCCATACAAAAATGTAAAAATGCTATACCTTTTTTGAATGGAAGTGAACATAAATTTTACACAGTTTAAATTGACTATGTTCAATTAATTATTGCAGTTATGGCTTTTGACGTAGAGACCTCGTCGTGTTGTTCTCCTAGTCATTATTTTTAGTTTAATGTATTTGAACGTACATTTGCAATGTTTATATGTTTTCTAATTCTAATAATTAATATTTGTTACTTTATTACCTTGTAATGTCACTTACTTAAGTATTATTGTATTTTATGTTTGAAAAAATTACCTTCTGCTGGAGTTTCTTGCGGCGCTTCTCCGCAATGATGGTCTTGTCCGAAGCGCTGCTAGTAGATTCACGCATTACCGACGTGTAAAAGAGCCCGTATGTCGCCAATTTACTGAATAAATATTTTGATTTGATTTTGATATAATAGACTTACTTTTCTACGACTTTTAATTCATACATTTACTGAATTTCTAAAATATATTTTAACTCCAGGCTTGTGGCTTCGCAGCTCGTTGTCTTAATTGATATATTAGCGACTGGCGCGGCCGGTAGGATGAAAAGCGATATTTCTTGATAACAACGCGCGTTATGTTATATTTAACGGGTAAATTGCCCGGACACCGGAGTTGTATGGAAATATGGCTCCCAGCGGAGCCCGTGTTTGTTCATTACCCTGCATGTAGACGCGGGTTTTGAAATTTAAGTTGAGAGGAAAATTATCTTGATACATACAGGATGTGCTGTTTCTACTAGGTGTACCCAAAATAGGGGTGTTATAAGTTTAACAAATAAGTTATAAGGTCTTTAATTGATAAACGGATAACATCGCGGTTCTTATATAGATACTTTATGTAGGCAATCGGGAAACCGCTTAACTAGGTTGTATAAAAATCGGTTATGAGTTTTGTAGTAATGGAAACGAGCTGTTATCAAAACCAATCAAATAATTACAACTTGAAAAAGATTTATAACAGGATTTTTTATTGTAGGTACTCTAACAAAATACAAGGTTCAAATAGAAAAATACGCTAGAAGGAGCACAATGTTTAAAGATACAGGTTGTTCACAACTACATCGCGAAATTAATCCAAAAAAGCCCTGTAATAGTTTAAGAAGTGATGTTTTTATATTTTCTCAACACCCTGCACGTTTGTACACATACGTCTCAATACGGAACCCTAAAAAGCGAGTAAGTAAGAATCACACATGGAGCCTGTCGCGACATAAACTGAAGGGTAGGCGAGGTGAAGTTGGAGGAAATATGGGGTAATACCTCATAAGTTTACTCATTGTCCTAAAAGTGAAAAAATTAGTTATTTAATGCATTCCTGGTAAAGCAAAATGATGAATGATGGGTATCTTACCGAAATAGACCAGTTCAGAAACAAAATTAGTTAGGCATCTTGTGCTTTATTTGCCCCCGAATACTTACCATAAAGACTTAATTATTAATATTCAGAAATTATAGTATTTTCTAACAAACTTTTTTTTTAATATCTTATTAAGTTGTACAATTCACCATTATTTTATGTTGATTCGGTTAGTTTAATTGTTTTATGATCATTTTAAATTGTATAATATAGAATATAAAGCACAAAATCGGAGAAATACTGGAAAAAGGTCGAATCTTAAGTACCTCCCCGAAATCGACGTTCGTGCATGACTCCATGTATTGAATGTGGAAGAAACAAAAGAAATTGGCCAGGATCGCCGATCGTAGCAAGTGGGAAGAAGTGGTCTCTGCCTACCTAAGTCCCTAACAGCACCGCTACCCTATAAGATCACAATCCATGGATACCATGACACTAACGTCCGAACCCTATATTCAAACAGTGAACAGATAACGCTTACTTCAAGTAAAATTTTATAATTTTCCCATACGAAATGTGTCAAATTTCAATCCGCGGTTTGAATAAACAGTTTGGCTATAAGAAGAAGAAGAAATACATTTATTCACTACACACAAGACACACAAATAGACAAATGAAAGATAACAAACAATGTGACAGAAACAGCACGGAGTGTGTCCTCGCGGCAGCGAATCGGACACTAGCACAGCATTATGCTGAGGCGACAGACACCTACAGCGCTGATTTTCAGCCATATAAGGAACTAAACGAAAAAAAGTGACCATCTTTTCCCGAGCTTTATAACACCACAACATCCTACTACATCCCTGCCAGGGTAAAAACACCCCAGTATCACCCGGGGCGAGTCGATCCAGCCATAAATAATAAATACTAGCGGCCTGCAGATAATGGTAATATACGGTAACCGACGGCGTCAAATCGAGGATCGACGGTTTTAGACGGTTTTTTGCTACGCTTGGCACGGACTGACGGTCGCAGATCGCTTGAATGTCACTAGTTTAATCAATATGTCGGTTATATATGGTGTTGCACTTTTAAGAGATGTTGAAAGAGTTTTGAGTTAATGTTTTTTAGTCACTACATAGTATAAAACAAAGTCGCTTCTCGCTGTCTGTCCCTATGTATGCTTAGATCTTTAAAACAACGCAACGGATTTTGATGCAGGTTTTTTTAATAGATAGAGTGATTCAAGAGGAAGGTTTATATGTATAATAGATTCTGGTTTATGTACGGGTGTTACAGAAAACTCACATAAACCGAAGCGAAGCGAGGGCGGGTCGCTAGTATTAGTATAAACCTTACCGCCGCGAGGACATACCGTTCATTGAATACAAAACGGACACATTCCAAAATAATTTGCTTTTTAAGATATAATTAAAACTGTTCCTGCTCGAAATAACGGTTCATATCACTAGCTAATTTGTTCACACCGCACTCGTTTTCTCGTCTTTCCTACCCTAGCTAGCTCTTTAGTTACATTTTCACTTGCTCAGTTTGAAGTCAAGCCTAAAGTCTCATTTTAGTCACCACATCACCCAATTGCAGGAAAAATCAAAAACCAAAAATACAAGGTTAATCCCAGTGACCATAACGCTCGTGAACCTGGTTAAGAACCAGAATAAACCGGTATTTTTCGAACCGTTCCCAAGCTCTGAGTCAAGCCTTCCCATCTTATTTTTGCCTCTATCAAGCGCTTACTTGTCAACGAGCACTACGCCGTACTGATCTGTTTCAATCTGTGAACCAGCAATCCTTCTAACGAGCATTTGAATACTGTGTTAAGTGTTTTTCTGTTACGAAAAGTTTTTTAATGACCTCTATTGTTGTTCCCGTAATCTTGGTTGATCCCTGAACAGGCAAGAAAACCGTGGTGACTATAGTCGGGTCAATCTAGGACGATTCCTGTGACAGCTCACATTAACTTTCGACATTTCTCTGACTGTTTAAAATGCTATATTCTAGTGGCAAAAATATTATCAAAGCATATCAATCAATCAATCATATCATCAATATCATAGCATAATATTTAATTATAATTTTAATTTCAACTTAAACTATTTAATTATTTATATGTTGATGTTCATTAGCTAATGTAACTAAACGCATTATAAATAGGTGATCTTAGTTTTAAATTAATTATTTGAATTTGAATTTAAATAAACTTATACAACAGGCTGTCCCAAACCATGACGTAAAAAAACCGTGGTGCCAACTTAACTAAAACACCCCTTGTATGTTTAGCGATTTTCAAATTTTAAATTGTCCTGGAATTCAATATCAGCTGCGATTGTCATCTATACCTACATACATAAGTAAACGCAAATCTTAAGCGATTTCGCTATACGCACCAATTTAACAAATACAAACAGAGCGTTGTCTAACCATCGCCGTAACTCACGTTCGGTGAAACAGGACAAACACCGTCGCATCCGAGATCGAATAAATTACAAAGATATATTATTATTAAAATTTCTGGGGACCAAGTTTGGGCATTAACTCAGGCCGAGGTGTACAGGGTGCTCTGTACGAATATTAAAGGCGTTTAGAATAGAGTTTGTGTTCTTTTTGGGTGCGCTGTGGAGTTGGTGGGCAACTGACATTAGTCGTGTCAAAACTCTTTGTTTTGATGTTTTTAAGAAATAAAGATTTAAAAATACTACCTTATTTCTCAACAAGTTTTGTTGCTTCTTTGAAAAACTGTACTTTTGTATTAATTAAAATAGACTTGATAAAAAAATATTAATATTTAACTTGAATTTAGGTACAGTCAGCATCAAAAGTAGCTAAGCAGAATAACATGCTCAAAATGATCTAGACACTCTTGACAATAGAGTCGAGTGTAGATCATTTTTTGACCTCTCCGGTTACGTGGCTAGCGTGCTGACTGTACTTCGGTTTACAAACAAAACTAAAAACTTTTGGTGGTTATAAGGATCAAAATTAACCAACTATACTCATTTACTTATTTTGTTCAGGATAAAACTTTAAAGTGGTAAAACCAAACAAAAAAAAAACACCCTCCTACTGCATCTAAACGATCCCATTCAATGACATCTGCAAAATTAACGAGTAATCGTGCGATGTCCCGATACCGGCCCTTCCAGATACTAAGTACTGATACTTGGTACAGATACTTAGTATAGATACTTGGTACGGGCGGAAGATGGCGGTAAATCACTGTGATTTAAAGGGCGGCTTAAAGAGGTTGGAGTTATGAGGTCGTTGATTATGTGAATCGTCAGTTTGGCTTGATTACGTTTGAAGCTGAATAGGTTAAAGTCTTTATTTAAGGCCCGTTAATACACTCATCTTGGCTGAGATGCGCGTCACAAGACACGTCAAAGTAAACGTCAAACCATAGAACACTGTAATGTTTGACACATCTCGAGAAGAGCATTAGAGTTGAGAGTAGTTTATTAATATGGGCCTAAGTTAGGTACTAGGTTTAATCCCCGAGGCAAAAAGAGGGGGTGTTATAAGTTTGAACGCCGCGTGTCTGCGACTGTGGCACTGTAGCTTTGAAACGGTTGAACCGATTCGGATGCGATTTGTTTTATTTGATAGCATTTCTAGCGGTGGTTCTTCTTAATAAGCAAGATGGAATGTCTTATCCCCACACAAGAACACAACAATGTCAACACTGCTGCTTGGCGGTAGGTTAAAGGGTAAGGTGGTGGAGCTGGAAAGACCCTGCAGAAGGTTATACCACCACTTTAGGCTATGGATACCGTTGTTAGTTGTACAGGTTGTACTTGATCGTTGAACGATTGGCTTCTATGAATTTTACAACACTCTGTATGTTTCTAGTATATTGATTGTTGATTCCAAAATTGCAGTTTAATGGACGACTATTGGGTGTATATAAAGAGGTTCTCCTTTGTAAATATTGTATTTTGATTTTGCAATTCATACAATAAAGTTTTTACATACATATATACATATATCTGCGTTATTTTTGTAAAATATAAGTTATACACTTACATTTAAACCAAAATATAACCTGACCAGTGAGCCAACTAAACATAATTTCGCATTCCATTACTACACCAAACAAGTCAGCATGCCAGCTACTAAATAACAATTGAACTTGACCTAAATACTCGCCCTATAACTTCCAACATTGCATTAAGTTTCCAAAGAGTTACACTTGTACTATTAATTAGTTATTATTTATTTAACTGTCCATTGAACATAGATAAGTTGCTTAATGTTGACGTAAACGGTTTTCGAAAACTGACAATATGTATGGTTGTGCGGGTGGTAGGACCTTGTGCAGGGTCCGTCCGTATCGCTACCACCATCTTATCCATTAACCGTACTGCCAAACAGCAGTGTTTGCATTGTTGTTTTCCGGTTTGGGGATAAGACAGCCGGTGAAATGACTAGCATAGAGGCATTCCATCTTAGTCCTCAGGGTTGGCAACGCATTTGCAGTCTTAGGATTGCACTGCAGTATTGCGAATGCGAATGTCTATGGGTCACAGTTTCCACTTACCATCAGGTGGCCTGTGTGCTCGTTTGTCTTCTCTATGCCATAAAAAAAAATGGAATTGACGTCGAGGCGACCGTCTGACAGATTACGTCAATCCTATACATTTTGGATAACGACAATGAACGCCGAATGCATCTTTTCTAGGGTCTTATTCTATATAATTCTGGTAAACCATTATTACCTTTGAGGTGTTGTGGAATTGTTTTTAGCTCGGCCGTAGTATAAGAGCTATAATAACGTTGTCAATACGATAACAGGTCAAAAATATTATGGTTTTAACGTGTTGAGTAGATGCCCTCTTCTGCCTTTTTTTCGTACCATAGAGACAGTGGTGTTATAATACAAGTGGTCTCCTTTTGGAGCGCTAGTAGACTAGAATTTGTGTTAGTGCCTAGGTACTGTGCCTACTTATAAAATAAAGATGTTCATTTCTATTCATTGTTATTCACTACCCTTATTTAAACTTTGATATTTTTGGAAAGCCTAAAAAGTTTTTGTATGTCTCCTGGATAGTGCAAATTATTGATAATCCGCACAGACATGAGATATATAATTTTGATTATTTATGTAACACCCTATACTTACCCCCTTACTAATAAACGTTGAGTAACGGTGGTATAGCTATACAATGTTTTGTCCTTATTTGTCATTGTGACATTTGAATTTGACAGATAAGGACAAAACATAGCTATACGTACCACCGTTACTCAACGTTTATTAGTAAGGGGGTTAGTGTCCTACTGCTGGTCAAAGCTCCCTTTCTCACTTCCACGTAGTTATCTTAGGCAGTCTCCCACAAGTCCTGATAGTAGGCATCAAGCTCATCTCGCCAACGTTGCCTTGGTCTGGCACGTGGCGCGACGCCGAATCCTATTACGTTTTATAAATTCTAGTACTTTCACTAAATTGTCATTTTTTTGATAAAACATAATGGCTAATTAACTCCGCGTACTCGGTCACACAAATGTTTGCCCCTGCCAGAGATCGAAACCGGTACGTTACCTTCGTAGGCACACTAATTAGGTCAGTGAAATGTCATTATTAGCAAAACAACTGGCTTTTCAATTCGTCGACGTATTATGAATCAGCGAAAAGTATTTTGCATATTGACAAAAAAATAACTAAGATAGGAAAAGTATAGGAAGCCGGCTTATACTTATTAAATTAACTTACAAGTAATAGTTTATTCATAAATACATTAAATCAAAAACTAATAGAAAATTAAAAAAAGTTGCATTCAACGCCATCTACCAAGTTATTAGCACAGTATTCAACAAACTGCGTCGCTTGAAAGTGTTATGGTCACTGACCATATTGCGAGCGCCATCTACACTTTTACCACAGAACTACGCTGATAAATCAATAACTACACCAAACGCTTGCAGTCCAGTATTACACTACTCAATTATTACTGCTGCATTAAATAACTTTAACTATAGTAGGTAGTTTGTTTATCATACAGTTACCGAAATTGTTAGTATTCGTATATTGGTCAATGGCCATAGCTACTAACGACATCTATACCACTTCATTGACATTATATCGATTGTTTATGAACATTTTTCACTTACAAAAACATAGTTTAACACTAATTAAATGACAGAAAATTAATTGAAAAAATAACTTAAGACGCTACAGCTACATAGTTTTAAAAGAAAGCACCAAGCACCCTGAAATTACGCAGAGTAATCAAAAACAACACTATGATTTATCTATCCGCCGCTAGATGTCGCTGGGCGGCTAAGTGGCGCCATTTTCGTACTTAGCGGGCGGTGTGACCGCGTTATTTATCGCGCCATTACCGCGCGGGACCTTAAATCATCGCGTGACGTTACGTACGTGCCTTAATGAATGGGCCCTAAGTTTTTTTCTTTATGAAATTGTTGTGAGCACTTTAGGGAATCTATTAGGGGATGTGTTTGGATTGTCTGAGTTTAAAGTTTAAAGTCTATTGTTTGCAGACGGCGCACGACGTAGTCGAAAAAAAAAGCCGAAGTAAACCTATTTAGTGGGAAGAGGAAATTATGTTGATGTTCGATTATAATTTAGGCACTAACAACGTTTCGTGGCGTCTTATTTATAAACTTGTTCTTCTTTTATTTTTTTTACTATGACTTGGAGACCTTATTGTTCAATTATGTCATGCGTCAAGTTGCAAAGGTGCCCTAATGCGACATTAATGCTAATGATCATTCGTGGAACTAGGTATTGGGAACTAATGTTCGTACTACTCAATATACACCTTCACTTCGATGACAAGGGCCCTGCTTTAAATACTTCGAATACTTTTGGCCAGATTTCGAACTACATAGATTACAGGCGGTCGATTTTTGAATATTTTCGCAGAACAGTGACGAAACTGTTCGATTTTAAAGGTTTTCTAGGAATTAGTATTTATTTTTTATCATTTCACTGGTGACTGAAATTCTCACGTCTAAGATATTATATTATTATGAGTGGTACAACCTTACCTTTTTGTAAACTAGATTACTGCGTGACTTGATTTGTATCATCAATTAAAAATTTCAACTCTCTGACTCATTCTAGCTTGATCAGAAAAATAAAAAATAAAATCTTATGTTTTTACTAATACTACTTTTTCAATCTGTGTTTTCTTAATTACGTTTTTAGTTTTTTTCTGGTCAGGCTTTACTGGCGCTTTGGATGCAAATTTGAAACGCGGTACGTCAAATCATTCAAAATACAAATAATTAAAAATAAGATCACAATATGAAAAAGTAATACATACTTACATATTATTTACGCTGGCAAAAAAAGGAAAATATTCTGAACTGTCAACAATTCAACATGTATGTCAATAAGGCATCAATTCAAAATAAGAACAAGAACCTAGTCACTTTCCAATCCTAGCGTTAAACATTAAAATACTTGTAAATACTAACTAATTATCGTTTTCCATCGAAAAACCAAATTTGGAACTTATGACTTTATACAATTGCTAGGTACCCGCAATCATAGACATAGAACCAGAATGTTGACAATCACAAAACGTCGTAAAGCGCATACATTAGAGACATTATCGCGGTGGGCCCACAAAAGGTTGAAAAGTCGCATTTCGCACGTTCCGCGTTATCGCGAGCCTGTTCGAACCCTTACGCTGGGGGAGAATTACGGGGGTTCGAGCGAAAGCGGGAGCGGAGGCGGGAGCGGGAACCAAGGAAATTTATACATGGGGTGTCCATTTTTGAATCTGGTAACTTTAGCTGGTTAATACCGCAATAATCTCGTTTTAGAGCTGTTGGCGTATTTGATATTTAAAGACGTGAGAATTATAAACGGTAAGATTCCAAATTTGAAAAACAACTGATAATTGGCCATTTGATGAGGTATGAGGCCTAGTTTGCGCAATAGCCATTGCCAGTGGCAAATAATCATGTTTCTATTTACACCCTGATCCTGTCATGTTTGTAATAACAATTTAAAAATAGTTAAAAACAATCATGACAATAGTTTTTTTAAGAAAGCAAGTGTAGCTATCTACCTTAACCCCTGCCAAAAAAAAATGCAACCACTAAGTTCTACCTGTTTGCCAGTTTACCTTTGCCATTTTAAAACCCGCAGTATCCTGTAACTTGAACAGCTGATTCACTTCGGAGGGAGAATTATCAGCAGTCGTTCAAATGATTTATGTACACAATTATTGGGTTATTCAGGTACTCGATGTTTTGCGATCCGATCCAACTTGAGACAATGAGAGTTAATTTACGTTGTTTTGAACTAAGCGGTTCGGGATCGTGTCACGAGATGGCGCTGTGATGCGATCTGATTGGCTGATAATTAGGGATTGTGATTGGTAGATAATAAAAAAAGTTGTTATCCGCACTTCCTTACTAAAATTGTTAAAGAGATAGTTTGTTTGTTATTTCTTCATGGTTGAGCGCCTAAATAAAATAAAATATATTTTCTAGCCCTTGTGCTCATTTGGGTTGCTGGTGCCTGTAGACTATAGTATAGGTATAGTCGAGTACAAAGAGATGTCTTCATTTTTTCCCTTATTAGGGCCCAACAGTGGATACATCTCTTTTTAGTTGACTGTACACATAAACACTTATAGACTCGACTGTACATTTGTTAAAAAAACTGTAAGATAATAATGTTTATTTAATAGGTAATACAAAATAATTAATATTATAGTAACATAGTGACAATAACCTGCCCCCGTATTATGGTAGCCAATATCGCGGTCGGTAAGTGACAGATATTTTATCCATGTTTATTCACACCTTCATATAAACACAATCATTTATTTATTTATTCGTATGGCATTTTTACAAGGCTCACTAGATTATTATTCACTATATTCTCTGAGTTCTACAAACGACTGTGCTGACTAGCAATGGCAATATTGTCAGCGTTTATGAATTTTCGACTCCACGTTTCCGGTATGTCACTCACATGCAAGTTAAACAGGAGCGGGGCCAGGACTGAACCTTGTGGCAATCCATTATTGAGCGTCCTAGCATGGCTCTCTTTATCTACAAAGTGTACCGCAAATTCGCAATTGCAAGCATGCAAACATGGTATTGATCACGCCTACAATCTTACAGGGTGCTTTAATCAGTTTATAGATAAGACCCTGTCTTCACACGGTGTCATAAGCAATCGATAGGTCGATGAAGACACCGGTCAGCGACAGCCTTAGCATTTTTTGGAATTTGGATTTGATGAAGGTTTTCAGAGACAACACCTGATCTACGCTATCCCTACAACTATGAAAGAGGAAATTAAGTTATAGATGAGTCTTTCTTGGAGTTTGTACTGCTTAGGAGCGCATTGTTTCTGAGGACGAAAGTTGCTCAGGTCCGTAGGAACTGCCACTATTACACCCTGCACGTGTCCCACGGGTGGCACTAATCAAGCCACTAATTTTGGCTGCTGTGCCTGTTGTTATACTCGTATGCGACCTCACAGCTACCTGCAATCGTTCGAACACAATCATAATAGGCTAAAAACGTATTAAAAATTAGAAAAGATAAGATAAGTTACTGTACATTCTTGTGATCTCGGCATTCTCAGTTCTGGGTAGAAACAGCTGTTTGCCCAAAGTGCTGGCCACGTAGATCATGCCCCGTATGATAGGTTTCGTCTCTTGTACGGTCACTCTAGTAACCGTCATCAAGTCGTCCACATCAGTCATTTCAATTAGTTTCTCACAAAATATTTCCAAAGGTTGGCGAATGCTGTAAATAAAATTAGTATCATCGGACGACATATTTGATTCAGTTACAAACTGAGCTAGACTTGTTTGAATACGTACTGGACAACGATAAAATTGCTTGTATACATGATCATTAGTACCTAATCACATTAATGCTATGAATCTTAAAGTTTTTAAGAAGTGTGTTGTGTCCTCAGCCTATGGACATAAACGAAGACTACATGTTTATTACGGTATTTTTGACCACTATACAAAGTATTAACAATCAGTTTAGTATTTACCGAGAAAACAATGGTTTAGAATTTTATTCTTTGGAGCACCCTCTATTTACTTTATCAGACATTCACCTATTCCGATCGTATGTTAGGTAGACACGGCACACATATCCCAGCCTTTGTCTTTGACATGCATGTCACACTTACCTACACATCTCTTTTCATCTTACTCGTGTCAATAATGATACAGTATGCTCCTTTTTTTTTCCGTTTATTTGGAACTAGAGTTCAAAATGAATCTTGTTGATTTTACTTCTAATTAAAACAAAAACTGTTTCACAGCATTTGTGAGAAGTAGTATTTTATAAACCGCTGGACATAGGGACTTAATATTTGAAGGTAATATGCTTTGGATATCCTAGGGCAGCACTAAGAATGAACTTTTGGAAATTCATCCCCAAAGAAGTTAGGGAACCGCAAAAATCCCTTCTTACTGGAGGTTCACATAAACCGAAACCAAGCGAGGGCGGGTCGCTAGTCTTTTAAATATTAGTGGACTGTCTTACTTGTGATGAAATAAAACCGGTAGACGTAGAAACAAAACGTCGGGGTGGTCTACCGAGATTGGAGCATGATCCCTGGAGCGACTCATTTGTGTGTAACGATAACCACGCATGTGGTTTACCTGTGAATAACACTAACATTATATATGTGAAAGCTTATGTAAGTATATTATATTATTATGTGAATTAGTGTGTTTAAGGAGTGCTGTTAGCGAGCCGTTACAACTCTTGCATGTTACATCTTGATGTCATCTACACTAATATTATAAAGAGGTAGGATTTGCTTGTTTGTTTGTATTGAAAAGGCTCCGAAACTACTGAAAAATTATTTCACCTGTTATATTGCTTTGCGTGGACGGAATCGCCGGAAACAGCTAGTTGTCTATAGTTGTATGTCAGTAAATATGTTGCTAGCCCTTATCTAAGCTTTAAGGTCCTATTTATTTATGATTGAAAAGGGCATGCTTCGATGGTTCGATCATTTGTAAAGGATGGATGAAAGAAGATTGACGAAAGAGATATACAGATCGAAAGTGAGTGGACGGGTCGGAAGGGGCTGCCCTAGGCGTACTTTTTCGAGTCAAATCGGAGAAATACTGGAAAAGGGCCGAATCTTAAGTACCCGAAACTGACGTGCGTGCATGACTCGATGTATGAATGTGGAAAAAGCGAAAGAAATTTGTCAAGATCGTAACTAATGGAAAAATGTGGTCTCTGCCTACCCCTCTGGGAAACAGGCGTGATTTAATGTATGTATGTTTCTTTCTATAACATAAAGAAATACTTATTTTTCAGAATTTCAAAATAATATTCAACACCCAGAAATATAACATCCGTTGTCTGTCATGAGCATTACCTACTAGCCTACCCGTATAAGGTACAACTCAGGTTATATTAACTGACCTCCTTAATATACAACTTGGGCTTATCCCGTAACGTTGGGTTTCCTGCAGAGGTCCAGTGTCTCACCACCAAGGCATCATTGTACTCCTTACCATCCAAAGACAGGCCAACTACTGCCACGCAGCCGCAGTCGGAAAAGTCTCGCTGAAAAACTAGGATAAAGAAATCATATTATTGATCCACGACGCAAAAATGTGTCGGTTTGTGGCACCGTAGCTCTTAAAGGGGTGCACCGATTTAAGAAATAGAAATAGATATAGGTAGAATAGAAAGAAACAAAAAGAAACAAAAAGGAAATATACAGCATAACAAAGTTTCAAGTATCAAATAGGTGTCAAATAGGGTACCACTCAGCATGATGACGTGGCGTGGTGGGCTACGACCCACAACCTTGTTTTTCAGTGGCCCCTATTTGAATGACTTCACGAATATAAAAAAAAAGATAAAAAAAATCTAGTCATACATTAAAAAGAAAAGAACTAAAACAAACAAATTAAAACATGCAATAACAATGGACATTTAACAGGGTGAACTAAAACTAGGCGAACTTATCTCTTTCAGTAAGCCTTCGAGGGATTAGAAAATATTTAATCACCACGAATATCGAAATAAGTAGGTACTTACAACACTAAAATAAATTATTGAATTATGAAATTCTGTGGTAACACTTTGGATGTGTTTTTTTTTATTGTAAAGCAGGTTTTCTAGCGGTGGGTTTAAGTTGGGTTTTTAAAATGGGTTAGGTCATTTAAGAGATTATTAGCTCTCAAAGAAGAGGTCACCATTATATCACAGAAACATACTAAAAAAGCCAGTTAACATTGCATTTAAAATTATTTTACTATTACTTTGCAGTTATCCGCCTTCTTTGATATAACGGCAGATTTGCAATAAGATAGATAACAGTATGTATGTAAGTATGTAAACTCTTTATTGCAAAAGTAAAAACAATTACAAATTCGTACATAAACTTAAGAATAACATGTACAGTTTACTTACATTCTTGACATGTTTGGTCAATTTGCTCGTCCGTCAAATTCAAATAAATTTGAATTTCGAATCTGAGCCGCCGGAATGTTGCAGCAACTTGCTCTATTCTGTCAGGAAACTCCATATTACTTGGTGTTTGATAATTAATCGCATCGAATATTAACATTGCGTTTTTGCTATACCTAGAAAGAAAAACAAGTGGTATAAAATCAAAATAGAGTGAATATCAGGGAACAATATCACACAGATTGAGCTTGTTCCAAACTAAGCTCTAGTCTTGCACTATGGGTTAGACAAGGATAAACTTTTTTTTTTTATTTTAATTAAGTAATAGCTTTCTCTCCGGTTGTTTTTTTTTTATGGCATATAGATGACAAACGAGCACACAGGCCACCTGATGGTAAGTGGAAACTGTGACCCATAGACATTCGCATTCACAAGACCGCAGAGCAATCCTAAGACTGCAAATGCGTTGCTAACCCTGAGGACCAAGATGGAATGCCTCTATGCTAGTCATTTCACCGACTGTCTTATCCCCAAACCAGAACACAACAATGCGAACACTGCTGTTAGGCGGTAGGTTAATGGATAAGACGGTGGTAGCGATTCGGACGGACCCTGCACAAGGTCCTACCACCCGCGAAAGTTGTTAAGGTTGTTGTTAAGGTGTATTTCGCCAATGTCAAGTTATCTATAGACGCTCCCATGGACTTATTAGAGCAATAAGTCCGTGGATATCACACGCGAAGACAATTGTTCGGTAAAAGAGAATTTTCTCCAATGGCCTAAACAGAAACACATGGGGTTAGCTCCACGCGCTTCTGTCAAGTCCAAAGATAAACTTAAATAAGGTCGTCGTCAATAGAACTTGTGAACGATGTAAACAAATTAGTACTGTTTGACACATAACCTCAAATATTCACCAAGCGTGTTTTTATTAAAAATAACGTATAATGAATAGTTATTTCATGTTAAACTTAATATGAAAATAATGATCTAGTGTATAAATCATTGCAAAGATCTAACTTGATCTTGAAAAGTACGTGATCATCGAGTTATCATGGTGAATTAGTTCGTTTGGTTTTGTTTACATTTTTTGCAAGTTCTATTGACGGTGATCTTAGAGAAATATTATTAAATTCATAGAAAACATCCAAGACTCAGGAACAAATGTCTGCCCTTACCGGGATTTGAACCTACTACCGCTAGCTTCGTAGGCAGGTTCACTACCAACTAAGCTAATGTGTTCATAATCTAAATATAAATATAAATAAATATAAGGGGACAATCTCACACCAATTGACCTAGTCCCAAACTAAGCTCTAGGCTTGTACTATGGGTACTAGACAACGATATAAATACTTACGAGTATATAGAGAAATAAATACTTAAATACCTAGGTACATTAGAAAACATCCATGACTCAGGAACAAATATTTGCGCTCATCACACAAATATCTGCCCTTACCGGGATTCGAACCCAGGACCACTAGCTTCGTAGGCAGGGTCACTACCCACTAGGCCAGCGCGTCGTCAAAACTATTTCTGTTTATTTATTTATTTATTTATTTACTAGCGACCCGCCCTCGCTTCGCTTCGGTTTATATGAGTTTTCTGTAACACCAGTACATAAAATAAAAAAATATTATAAATATAAACCTTCCTCTTGAATCACTCTATCTATTAAAAAAAACCGCATCAAAATCCGTTGCGTAGTTTTAAAGATCTAAGGACAGACAGCGGAAAGCGACTTTGTTTTATAATATGTAGTGATTTATTAAGGATATCAACAGCACATTACAAATCATGTAAACAGTAAATTTAACAAGACAATAGTGCCAATTACAGACATCCACCTATGAGCTATGAATAAAGAACGAACAACAACTACCAGAAAAACTATTTCTCTCGCAAATCATATGAATAACTTACCCTTCCAAGTTATACGCTAGTCTGGCTCTTGTTGTCACTCTCATAGCCCCTCGATCTTCAATTTGATCTCGTTCCATCTCCACGTTTTCATTTTCTCGGTCTTCCTCTGTTTCTTCTTTGCTATGACAAGCCAGACATTTCTTCTCTTCTTTAAAAGGCAAGGCAGATATTAAAGGTGTGAGTTGTTCTAAGAGATAGTCCCCGTAAAAAACTGTGAGGCGTACCATGGTTGAAAACACACTGAGAGTTATAACTCTTATCTGTTATTGATTGGTGTGATAGATAGCGGAAATATTGTAGATTAGACGACGCCCGCGTCTTTAAATAAATAAAATAAAATAAAAATACGCGTCGTCAAAGTACTACGTTTAGTATTAGTTTTCCGTTATATCTCCCCTTTTTTTCCCGTTAGGGGTTGATTTTACGATTAACAGGCGCTTTTTTAAATCGTGTAACTAAAAAATACATACTAATTTACATGGCCATAACGTTTTTACTTTCTAAATCAAGTCCGATTTCCACGATTTCTGAATAATTCTGTTGTTTTTATTATTATTGAATAAAAAAAGATGTTGTGACTAAGATTGAAAAGGGCATGCTTCGATGGTTCGGTCATTTGGAAAGGATGGATGAAAGAAGATTGACAAAAGAGATATTATTATACAGATCGAAAGTGAGTGGACGGGTCAGAAGGGGCCGCCATAGGCGAACTTTTTCGAGTCAAATCGGTGAAATACTGGAAAAGGGCCGAATCTTAGGTACCCGAAACCGACGTGCGTGCATGACTCGATGTATGAATGTGGAAGAAGCGAAAGAAATTTGTCAAGATCGTAGCAAATGGAAAGAAGTGGTCTCTGCCTACCCCTCTGGGAAAAAGGCGTGATTGAATGTATGTATGTATGATTAGAATTAGGTTGCATATTAAATAATAGTAATAACACAATTTTTTTATGACTGTCAATCTTAACAATATTCAACAACTTCCTGGTTGTAAAATGTAAGGTTCGACTTCTTATCTACCCAGTGCTTAAGCTCGAGGGTTGTACTATGAGTACTAGATAACGATAAACGTGCTCTTATCTAGATAAATAGTTACTCATTATTCATAGGAGTTATCCAATACTCTGAAAAAGTCCCCGCGCTCAACACACAAATATTTTCCCTTTTTGACTGGTCTATTTTTTTCGAATTTGCAAAAAATCAACATTTAAAATTATTACTCTATTCTGCTGCTGCTGCATGGCCATCTACAAAATATACATACTGCCAACATTAGAAAAGTTTAATCGAGTTGTTCACGACCAAGGAGCTTATATACACTGGAGGTTGAACGCCAAACATCCGTTCGAAACAAGAAATTAGATCTTTATTATGTCACGAATATATTCCATCTCTTTCCTCATAGTCGAAATGAAAAGTAGAGTGTCTAACTCGGGTGAAATGACTCCTTTCCCCTCGAACTATTATATATCTCACTTTGTTCGAGCGCCAGAAATATCTCGGGTGAAATGTGTCACTTTCAACCCTTGGTTATCAATCTACTATTTCTGTGTAGGTTTTTATAATTGTAATTTCTACCATAGATCTCAGGTACACATATTTGCCTAATTGTGCAAAAGTTGACCAAGTTTTTACAGTTGTAGGGTGACGGCACCAATGATGAACACTTTTAGCTGACAGGGATCAGTAATGGACATTTCATTCTTAATTCAGATTACATACTTTCCTAAATTGATTGTTGCAAAACAAGTGAACAACCCTTATCTTCTGTTTTCATTCCTTACCATAACAATTAGTTTCACACCACACATACTACGCAAAGAGCGCATTTCAACTGCATTTACATTGACTTTACTTCTGTTAAGGTGTTTTTTTCTCTAATATCAAGTTACGTGGACTTATTAGAGAAACTAGTTGTTATAGTTTAGTATAAGAGTATTTTCTCTTGAGGAATTAATAGAAGCATTATGAGGTTAGCTTCACGTGCTTCACTAGCGTGGTTTTTTTTTTCAGAAATTTCATGTTTCCGTAGTGTCATTATTGATTTCTTATCTTTCTGATACAGTCAGCAGTAGATGTAGCTACGCAATAGAACTGTCTAGATAATTTTGGGCATGTTATTATACTTAGCTACTTTTGATGCTGACTGTACTGTAGTTTTTACAATTTGTATGTGTTTACGTGTAGGAATTCATATACCTAATATATCAATTAGAATATGATGAATGAATGAATGTGATTTGATTAAACATCTTTATCTATAGTTTTGCATACAACATTGTATTGCAATTCATAACGATCCGTTTTTTCAATTTTTTTTTTTTAAGTTGACAGTCTCACACCAATTGACCTAGTCCCAAACTAAGCTCTAGGCTTGTACTATGGGTACTAGACAACGATATAAATACTTATATAGATAAATATACCTATACTTAAATACATAGAAAACATCCATGACTCAGGAACAAATATTCGCGCTCATCACACAAATATCTGGATTTGAACCCAGGACCTCTAGCTTCGTAGGCAGGGTCACTACCAACTAGGCTATCGCGTCGTCATTAGACATTAGCATTCATAGACATACTATTCCGTTACGGTTTAAGGATATAAAGTACTTTAAGTAATATTTGGACGACGCGCTGGCCTAGTGGGTTGTGACCCTGCCTCCGAAGCTAGCGGTCCTGGGTTCGAATCCCGGTAAGGGCAGATATTTGTGTGATGAGCGCGAATATTTGTTCCTGAGCCATGCATGTTTTATATTTATTTAAGTATATATTTATCTATATTATTATAAGTATTTATATCGTACAAACCTTGAGGGACTAGGTCAATTGGTGTGAGATTGTCCCCTTATATTATATTTTTATATACCTATTTTTGCATAGTTCAACGAGCTCCTTTTTCCAAAACGATCCGAAAATAATTACATGTAATGCCTAATTCATCTCCGGGTTAAGTAAGCAATAACTGCACTCTGTAACTCTGTTGCATTCATTGCAATATCCAGCAACTCAGCAAAATGCAAAACGCAATTCGCCTGCAATCCCCTTGTGGGACTCAATTCAACACCTCAACTAGAATCTATCAACGTCCCGATTGCTAACCAGAACTCGACATAAATCCCATAAGCATAACATGGTTTTGACGTATCATTGCTTATCTGACTGCGGATCTCTGTTTCCCAAAGGATTACACTACAAACGTTGAAACTTGCGAATATTTTTATTGTGCTAAAAAAACAAAATACACTGATCGTTGCGGAGGAAACTACGCGATCAAACTAGAGTCAAAACAAGCAATGGATGTAGTCGTGTTATTTTGGAACGCTGATCCAAATCCTGTGACGATTTCGTTACGAAACTTAACTTTGGAAAGTTGTAAGTCAATGCGTAATCGGAATTCAAATCTAACCCTTCTATGGATACAAATAAGTACAATTTTGCAAGTGTTGCTCTTGATTTAAATGGAAAAAAAAAACTTGATAGTTTGAGAGACGGCTTCTATCAACTGGTGACAACAACATATCGTCGCGACAAGGTTTATTCGAAAGGTGAGATTTGTGTAGAATACCTACTCTATAGAATTGTCGTGTAGATCGAAAACATTTCTCTTGACGGTGAGATTGGTGACAAGGGGAGAGAGATTGTTGGGGAAATGAGAATTGGTATGACGTTTCTTTGAGTGAGTACCTACAATATTCTTGGTACTTGCGTTTGGCAGGTAATTTTTTAAATGCAATGTTATAACTATAGTATTGAGCCGGTGGTTCTCAAATTTTACGACGCACATACGTTGTTCCGAAGTCATATTGCGGAATTGATGAATGTCCTGAACTTTTGAATACCGAACGTTTTTTACGACTTGACTGTATTTTTAGATACTGCACATTTCTAAAACCAAATCGATAAAAAAAATCGAAAGGAATAAAATTCGGACAAATTAAAATGTTGAAACTAAATTATTTAGAATTTTAAATTGATCTCATTTACGACATTCATTCGAAGTTTGCTAAAAATATCGCGAAATTAATAATTTGCATCAAATCTAGTTAAAAAGTCATTTAAAAAATGTCAATCTTAAGTCACAGCAATAAGAACCGTAGACATAATCTATGGGTAAAAGGTTTGACACACATTAAACGATCAAAGTAAAATCAATAAAGTATATTCAAAAAATCTAAAATGATAAATATTAATATAAAATAGCACCCCATGCTGGATTAACGTCGAGAGCATAATATTAAGTTAAGCAATAACTTGATCTGATTTATTCAAATTCTGACATTCGAGCTAAAAAAAGGTACCTTGGCAGATGGGTAAAAAACTTAAAAAAATGTAATAAATATAACTTATCAGATTGGGCGGGGAGTTAACGTTTTAATAAATAACGTTTTTTGAAATTAATAATAATGTGGAATAAATCAATAAAAGAATGGAACTACAGAGCTCGGGTTGAATGATTTGTTGTAATGCGAGAGTACGGATGTCTGCGGGACTAACCAGTCTTGGAACTTGAATATTTTTATGTATTTGATTGACTACAATCATGCTTGTGCGTAATACTGTTTAAGATGAAATTAGGTACTGGATTTTACTATAGATCATTTATTTTATAGATTATCTTACAATATATTAGGCGAAGAATATCACAAGCATTAAAAATAAATGCTTTGAAGTTATAATTTTTTTGTTAGTTTTGTTAATGTTTAATTTAACAAAAAATTTACAATTTACTAAATTTTTAAACAACATCTAAACAACACTAAAACACTCTTCTTAAATAGCGTGCATCGAGAAGAACTTTTAGTTTCAAATTTTATTAGAATTATAATTGGTTTGTACTTATTTTATGTAACAGTAGCAATAGCAACTGATCAACGTGATTTTTGGCGCAGAGATAGTTGCTGGTCAGCAGAGTAAAGTTCCATCATATCTTTACATAGTTAGTATAAAATTAAGTCGCTTCCGCTGTCGATTCGCTTAGATCTTTTAAACTACTCACCAGATTTTAATGCAGTTTTCAGCAATAGATAGAGTATTTCAAGAAGAAAAAGAAGATTCCGGTTTATGTACGGGTGTTACAGAAAACTCACATAAACCGAAGCGAAGCGAGAACGGGGCGCTAGTATGAGATAAAAATGTAGTCATATTTTAACTGCGGGCAAATAAGTGCATCACGCATATCAAATATAGCTTAATCATAGCCTATAAAGTATCAAGACTGCTAAGCCACCGTACAAAACCAAGCTAGTCCCTATATCAGTCGGTATCTGCCTCTAGATCCTCCCCCTACAAAGCGCGCATCAATTCTGCGCGCGCGCAGCTCTGGGCACTGACGGACGGACGGACGGTGCCTCCCTTGTAATTGCGAATGCCTTTATATATGTATAGCTATTTGCGTATTGAAATCTGGTTTTGCTTCTTATCCCAGGGCTAAGATTCTAGGAGATAAAAACGATTATTGTCTTTGACCTGTTATCGTATTGTCAACGAAAGCTCTTATTTACTTGATGAATGGCGGCCGAGTTAGAACAATACCATAACAAGTCACAGACGATATGGTTTTTATCGCCTTGAATAGAGGCCACGATCAAATTTCGCATATTCCCATAGTTTCGATGCTTTTAGGGTGACCTTGAGCCTTGTTTTGATTGTCTTTGAGGTCTTATCTTAATTGATGTACCACTAAATAACCATATCGCATAAAACCGAAGATTAATTCCTATGTCATATCTTTCTTGTCACTTGACGCTGTAATTATGACAAGGTTCTATGGTGGATCAACATTTAGAGTCCTTGGTGAAGCACTAGGTTTCTATTCCACACTGTAATTTAGGCTATAAAAGTAACTCTTAATATCTTCCCAGTAAAGGCAATGGACTCGTATGTATGTATGTAGGTATGAAGGTATGTATGTATGTAAACACTTTAGTACAAACAATAGAAAATCAAATACAATATTTACAGAATTTTAATGTACGAAGGTGAACTTATCCCTTTAAGGGATCTTGTCCAGCTAACCTTTGAGCGATTGAAGAAAATAAGAAAATTAGAGTGTTGTAGACATTACTACAAAACGAATTGTAATAGGGTAAATGCAAAGGAGGATAGAGACCCGAGTCTGAGACATTCGTCTTCAGGCATTATGATAACTGGGACAAAAATAATATTTTAAAAAAAAAAAAATTATATTTTAACACTATTTTAAGCGTTTTTAACCGACTTCTAAAAGGAGGAGTTCGTAGAATTCTCAATTCAAATGTTTTTTTTGTCCCCCAATCTTACTGCTGGCTGTCTCCACTCAAGTCGACTTTATTTCGAAACAATAACATTACTATTCTAAACAAACCCGTCGTTTCTTACATAAACTTCGTACCTCCAAGATTAATATAGAATAAGAATTAAATAAATCACAGAGGGTTCACATCTGAAACGTCAATGCGGGGGATACACTCATCAAAATTCAAATAGGCCTGTGTCATCGGCAGCTGTCGCAAGTGGGTTTGTGTGCCTTCTTTTATTTATGGTCGCTGTGGCACGTTCTGTGTTGTATGACGATTAAATAAAATATTATTGTAGTTATAAAAATAAAGTATAGCTTGGGAAAATAGTTTGTTTTGAGGTTACTTTAGTATCGGTTCTTTCTGTCTATAATCTTTGTGAAACTGTGACAAGTTCTGGGTGTATCGGATTGCTACCACGATTTAATCCTGTAACCGGCCACTACGCAGCAGTGTTTGCTTTGTTGTGCCTCGGTGTGACGAAAATACCACTGAAGAAAAATAAAACAGAAAAATATTGACGACGACCAGCCGCGACACGGTCTAGTCGGTATTGACCCTGCCTACGAAGCTAGCGGTCCTTGGTTCGAATCCCGGTAAGGGCAGATATTTGTGTGATGACCGTGAGTATTTGTTCCTGAGTTTTGGGTGTTTTTGTACTTAAGTATTTATCTATATACGTAAGTTTATCGTTGTCTAGTACCCATAGTGCAAGGTTAGAGCTTAGGCTTTTTGGGCTATGTCAAATTGTGTGAGATCCCCAGTTTTTTTTTTCTGACTAAGTCCTCAG